>CM042161.1:41201201-41223701 GCA_023376005.1 Doryteuthis pealeii
TGCAGTTGGATGAACCTTAACGCATAGGTAATAATTAATATTTGCTTTGAGGTGAATTTATATAATATTATATATATTATTTTTGTAGTGCTAATATAGCTATAATTATATATATATATATAAATTTTATACTTAGGAGAGATAGACAGACAGAGATAGAAACAGAAACAAAGCCAGTTGTAAGACGTTAGAAAGACAATATATATATTATTTATTATTCTATATATATTATTATATATATATATATATATATATATATATATATTGTATATAATTATAATTTTGAAAATATTATATTTGCTTTCTAAAATTCTTACAATTATATTTCTTTGTCTCTGTTTCTATCACTGTCTCTGTCTCTCCATATATATATATATATATATATATATATATATATATATGTGTGTGTGTGTGTGTGTGTGTGTGTGTGTGTGTGTAGACGCACGCCAAAGGAATCTAAAAACATACATTAAAAACCAAATCCATACACTCCACTGAAAAACAACTACACACCATCATTACCATCATATAATAGAAGGCATCACCAAAACATATACTACTACACAAATATCTATAATATATATACATATATATATATATATATTATATATAGTATATATGTATATATATATATTGCATACATATATATGTATTATATAAATATATATATATGCCATACATATATATGTATATATATATGCATACATATATATATGCATACATTTATATATATATATGCATACATATTATATATATATATATGCATACATATATATATGTAAATATAAATGCATACATATGTATATGCCTACATTTATATATATGTATATACATACATATATATATGCATACATTTATATATATATGCATACATTTAAATAATATATATATATACATATGCATACATATATACATGCATATATTTATATACATATATACATGCATACATTTATATGCATATATATATATGGGTACATTTATATATATATATGTGTGTGTGTGTGTGTGTGTGTGTGCATTTATATACATATATATAATATATATATATATATATATCCGTACAGCCCATGAAATTATCAAAACACGTAACACTCCACACAGAAAATATATAAAACATAAAAATTACCCGCAATAGACACCAACACACAGAAAAAAAAACACATTTGAAATAAATACCTATATACTTACCATGACACATATATTTAATATATCTCACAATAGAAGACGCAACAACAACAAAATCATCCTAAAGATAACAACCACACAGTAAGAATCCATTTTTTAGAAAAAGTATTCCATAATTTATCTCTGATGTTTTCCAC
Organism: Doryteuthis pealeii; assembly: GCA_023376005.1. NCBI lineage: Eukaryota > Metazoa > Mollusca > Cephalopoda > Myopsida > Loliginidae > Doryteuthis > Doryteuthis pealeii. The sequence goes on from CM042161.1 coordinate 41,202,524, forward strand.
TGTCATTAGTCATATTCAAGAGATGATTTCAAGATACAATTAAGAGATCATTCTTTTCTAAAAATGGTTTCTGTACAGAGTGTTTAAAAAAAATGCATTTTTTAAATAAAGTTGTTCGGAATCTGTTCAGAACAAACGTTTGTTGTCCGGATAAACTATTAACAGTAGTATACAATATACTTATTAGATATACTTACTACGATTTAAGGATATATATATATATATATATATATATATATATATATATATATATATATATATATATTGGTGTATATGTTGGTTCGGTAATTCATCTGTCTATACTACTTCAAATCGGTGTTTTGAGGATAGTTTAATGTTGATACTTTGGGGTCAGATTTTGATAACGTTTAACCATTTATTTTGAGTAGTTCTATTGTGGTTGTGATATTGACCAACGAATTTTTCCAGTTCTTTCAATGATCGTGAATTTTGTATTTTTAAAAAGTTTTAGCTGTTTGAGCAGAAATTTTCCATTAGTTTATTATGATTTATTATTATTCGCTGTTTGTAGTTGTTTAATAACCAGAGATAGAAATATTTCTATTTAACTTTATTGTGTCCTCACAACAAAAAAGAGAGTAAGAATTAAGTTCATTGCCTGGAGTGTGAGACGCCTGTTTAAGGGATAATACAATTGGAAATTATATGTGTTATAATCTAACATCATTTAGTCCGTATTTAAAACTGTAAAAATGCTTTCTTAATTTGATCCCAGAAAAAACACAGATACGACAGTTTATATATATATATATATATATATATATATATATATATATATATATATAGCTGAGAGTGTCACACCTATGCGATTTTCAAACCGAATTGGTTTGAAAATCACATTAGCGAGAAACTGCCTCTTACCAAGCGCCGTTGACTCCCTGTCACCGCTACCCTAACTAGATATACATAAACTATCAATGATATTTACACTCATTACTTAATATATATATATATATATATATATATATATATATATATATATTAAATTATTCATAAACGGTCAAGGGTTAGGAAATTAATAAGTCATAAAAAGTTAAAAAGAAAAAACTCAATACACGAATTTATTGAATATTTCAAGCCAAATAAATTGATTTCTTCTTCTTACACGACATTCTAAAGATGTTATGGCTAAAAATTCAATAAAAAGGTTTGAAGCGTGTTCATTTAAACATAAAAATTTATAGTTTCTAGTCTGGACTTTTGATGTTAGTCTATCGCAAAGACACGTGTGCAAAATACGTGAGGATTGAAATCTGATAAACAATCTCAGTAAGATTTATTTAAATACATAACTTTCGCTCTACTATACGTCTCATGGTTGTTTAATAAAGATGTAGGGGATTATCTTCCTTTTGCCGGAAGAGTTATCTTCTCGCTGCGTTGCTGTTTGTTCCCACCTCTGGTATTTAAGTGCGTTCATTCAAACGCTGCTTCCGCTTTTAGCTGGATCTTCTCAAGAACTGCTATGGGCTAGAGTCTATCTACCCCCCTTCTCGGTGGGGCTTTTGCCTCCCCCTTACATCACTGTAAGTCCTTTATACAGCATGGACTATCCTTTAGTTCCATGTCTGCGACATTTATATGTTAGGTACATTTGGGTATCTTGTTTATACCTAAATATTGTAGATGTATTTCCATGTTCTATTCTCCTGTACATTATATATCTTATCGTTTCCATGTGCTGTTATATATATTAAATGTTTTGTCTCACAACGTGTCGGAATTGTATGTTATTCAATTATCAACTTTGAATCTTACAAAGATTCCCATGTGTAAAGTACGTAAGACTTTGTAAGTAGTTCAAACGTCGGTCGGCCGATTGCAAATGGCCGCCTCTCGGTTCTTTATTTATGCCCATTCTTCCAAAGGTAGACCAGTCCATTAAGACAACACACAGGGGGATATCACTCTCCTTATACATGCCCCTCCCCCCGTGTCCACGGGATGAGCCTATGTGATCAAAATGGTTTGTATGCGTCTGAGTATTCGTGTGATTTTCCACTCATTTGTGGGGACAAGGTTCTTGGTGCCCGTATCCTTCGACACGAGCGTTGTATCAACGGTGGGAGTTCGACTGGGTGTAGGCACTCTCCTACATCACCCTCTGCCGCACTTGGGACGTTGTCAACCCCCATTCCCTCCTCGGGCTCGTGCTGTACGCCAGGAGATGCGACATCGAGGTTCTCATCGGTGTCCATGGCCTCATCAGGTTGACGTTGCTATGGGAACTCAGAATCCATGGGTGGGTGTAAAGTTTCCGGTGTGGAGCAATGTGGGCCGTCAAGCACTGGATATATTTTACGGAGGAAGTGACGGTTGCGCAGGGTTATTCGATTGCTCCCATCCACCTGTGCTTGGTACTGTCGGTTACTACACGTCTCCACGATCCTCCCCGTTTTTGTCCATCGACGTGGATAGTGACCATCCTAGTTTTGGATTTGGACGAAATCGCCGATCCGTAGTTCCGGAAGCATACGGCAGTGCCTATTATAGAACTGTTCGTTCCGCATGTGCCTCTTAGTCATCGCAACCTCCCTTAACTCCCCTATTTCTTTCCACTGCTTCCGTTTGTGGTACTTGTCCCGTAGGACTGAAAGGTGGTCCTTAATAATTCGTCCAAACAGCATTATAGCTGGAGACATGTCTAGGTCTTGAACCGGGGTGTTGCAATGGGTCAGCAGTGCCCGAGCAGTACGATCATGGTTTAGGCGACCGCAGTTCTATGTATTGCCGGCGAGTATACGCTTTGCTGTTTTTACAGCTAACTCTGCACGACCATTGCTTTGAGGGCAATAGGCTGATGACGTCCGCTTTCGTATACCCCAGTTCTTCACAAATGAGTTGTATTCCTGCCACTCGAATGGTGGTCCTCCATCCGAGGAGAGTTCTTCAGGCGCGCCATACGTACAGAACTAAGTTCTTAATGTGTCGCACACCGTTTTGGCTTTTCATGGTGACATTAGGGCCACCTCCACCCATCCTGTATATCGATCCGCATATACAAGGTAGTTTTGCCGTGTATGTCAATGAGGTCCACCACAGCTTGCTGGAAAGGACATTTTGGTCTGCTGGTGACATCAGGGGCTCCCTAGGCTGGGATGGTGTAATCCTGTCTGCAGCACCATATAAAGTACGTAAGACTTTGTAAGTACTTATACACCATGCAATGTCAAAATTACGACTGAGCTTCAGTTACGCCTATGTTAAAAAGTTCACTAAAAACATTTAAAGTTTTCAAATTTATTATATCAAAGCAAAACTCTATGTATAAAATAAATAAACACTAAACACATTACAATAAAAAATTAATTACATTCTAGTTTATTATTTTATTTAATCAATTATTCATTATTATTTCTTATTAAAAAAAAACCCTGACAAAAATATGTTTTTTAGGGGGAACTGGAAAAATTAATGTCCTTTCAGTTTGCTTCAACAGGGAAAATTGATTTGATATACTAGGAAATTGAGTTACAAGGGGAACGAATTAAACTTGAAAGTCTAGATACCACTATATATAGCGGATATAGAATAACCAGATGCATGCTGGGAATGTGAATTAAATGGAACTAAATATACTAAATACAACATCCGAAAAGAAAGAAAGGAAAGATGAATTTAAAAAAATAACGTAGATAAAAGAAAGGAAAAGAGATGCAGAAAAATGAGAAATGTCCCCGAGGATTTAACGTGTTACGTTGAAAGCATTACAGCCACTAGCTTCACCTGGCGGCAGCCAGTGAAACCATTGATCAAACGATAGACTCTTGCCTGAAATGCTTTCCAGACAGTAAAATCAAAAGTAAAAGAATTGGACATGTACATTAAATACAGCCAACGGACTTTTAGAAATTACTTATATACATACGTTTGCTTTTATATTACATAAATGTATGTATTGCGTATCTATATTCACACACACACAAAGCTTGAAAAGATCGTTAATAAAATTGTTAAACAGGAGACGTGCCTTTTGTTTAATTCTACATGAAGAAATGAAAGAATGCTGCCCAAACACACACACACACACACACACACACACACACACACCACACACACACACACTTATATATATATATATATATATATATATTATATATATATATATATTTTTCTTTTTTTGAAGGCAAAATAATGGAGATTCATGTTGAAAAACATATTTATTCTTGTACTCTTAATTTTTGGATTAAATCCATCTTCAGAGAGTTCATTATAGAGTTGAAAATATCCCATCCGTGTTTTTTAAAGTCAACTTGGTTCTAATTACGTTGAGTTTGATGGAGATTTGAAATTCGGAAGAGATCGTAAACTTCCGTTAAGATTTCAAATTCGGCAGAGATCGTACAGTTCCGTTAAAACCCGTGAGTTGTTAAATTGCGGCCGAAAATTAAGAGTACAAGAATATATAATATATATATATATATATATATATATATATATATATATATATATATATATAAGAGATTTATCCAAAACTTGGTAGTAAGGGATGATTCTATATGTGATTTCTAAGATACACTGTATTAATATTGTATAATCCAGTATGCATAAATACAGCGAATCTTTAAATCACTAAAGAGAGCTCAATGTATAATAAACTTTTTAGATTATATACAGAGCAATATTTATCATAGAAAGGAAGGAAAACTCAACACCGTAATTCCATAATAAATTTATTTCGACCAAAATTGGGGCCTATATAAATCTAAGTTGATTTAATATAGCTCCCCAAAATCCAGTCTCATCAGATGGGTATCAATTCACTTTTGAAATTGCACATCACAAAAAACAAAAAGTAGGATTTATATATATCATCATCATCATCATGTCGCGCTTGCAGCACGGATATCCATGACAATCTCTCGCCAACCCTCCCTATCACTCATTGCACCTGGGAGGTCCTCTGCTGAGCATATAGCATCCTCGCATAGCTGGTCAATGTAGGTTCTTGCTGGGCGCCCCACACTTGCATGTCCATGTGTTGGCTTCCACAGGAGAACGTCGCTTATGAGTTCGTCCTTGCTTCTCCAGCAGTGTCCTGCATGCCTTGTCCGTCTCACTCGGATAGTTTGAGAGAGGGGGGGCAGGTGACCGTACAGCTGTCTCTTCGTGGGGTGCTGCTTCCACGATTTGTTCAAGACTGCACGTAGCATTCTTGTGCAGCTTCCATCTAGCTTATTTTCAAGACGCTTCGTTAGGGTCCAAGTGGTGCAGCCATATAGCAGCACCGATATAACCACAGCCTGGAAGAACTGTCGCTTCAGCTTGTCAGGGAGATCAGACCTCCATATGACTGACAATTTGTTTGTGGCCGACCATGCCTTTGCTATTCGTGTGTTAACATCTTTCTCTGTGGATGAGATATTACTACCTAGGTACGTGAATTGTTCTACAGGCTTGAGAGGCGTGCCGTTGAGTGTTGAGATGTTTCCTTTCTTTTTGAAACTCATGAACTCTGTTTTACTGGAGTTCACATAGAGGCCGATATTTTCTGCCGCCTCCTCCAAGCTGTGTAGCAGTGACTCAGCTTGTGTCGGTGTATCTGCAAGGAGTGCAAGGTCGTCAGCATAGTCTGCATCTGTGACTGTTTGTGCGGGATAACGCCTGCTCCTTGCCTTTTTCAGTGTGAAACCCTTTTCTTTTATGGTATCTAATGATGTTTTGAGTACGTAGTCTAGGCATATTATGAATATATATGGTGCCAATGTATCTCCTTGTAGGACTCCAGCAGCGATGTCAAAGAAATCTGTGTCGCCATCAGGTGAGCGTACCATTGCTCTAGTGTCCCTATATAGCATCATTATAGCTGCAACTGTTTCTTTGGGGAGGCCATATGCTAGTAGTATTTGTTCCATTTTCCCTCTGTGTATGGAATCAAATGCCTTGGAGAAATCTACGAATAGTAGCGTTGCTTCTAGATTCTTTGCTCGTACTCCTTCTATGATCCGTCTTATAGTCAGGATCTGAGAGGTTGTGGATCGATTTTTGCGGAAACCATTTTGGTTTCTCCTAAGGATTTTTTCTATTTCAGGTCGGATGCGATTAAGGAGAAGGGCATTATATATCTTAGCTGCAATAGCAGTAAGAGTTATGCCTCTGTAGTTCTTAGCCATTCCGAGATCTCCTTTTTTAGGAAATGGGAGGATGCAGCCTTTTGTCCATCTATCTATTCTATTTTGTCTATACACTGCATTGCATAGCCCAAGCAGTATGTCACTGAACTTTCCTATCTTCCATACCTCCGGGGGTATTCCGTCAAGTCCTGCCGCTTTTCTACCTTTTAGCTTCTTTAAAACTTGGTTGATTTCATCTATCGTGAAGTCCCCCAGTTTGATATCTAGTTGTTTATCGACAATCTTTTGGGTATTATCTTCTACTATTTTAGGTGGGTTCCCCAGAAGTTTCTGGAAGTGGTCTTTCCATTTTTGGAGTCTATCTTTTGGCTGTTTGCCTTTAACTTCGATTTAGAGGTACTTTTCCTACGCTGACTTCATTAACAGTTTGCCATGCTAATCGTGACTGTCTGTCCTCCACCGATTGTCTTATATTATTTATTTGTGTTTGTATGTATTCTATTTGTTCTTTTTTGTATGTTTTGGCTAGTTCTATCTGGGCTTTTCTAAGGTCGTGTAGATTGGCATTAGTTGGGTTTATTTTATTACGTTGTACTGCTTCTTTTATATCGTTTCTCTTTTCTCTAACTGTTTCTGTCTCCCATGGAACATGGTGTCTGGCTCTTGGTTTGGTTGGTACGCACTCGGCTGCTGCTTCTTGGTGAGCATTGACAAAGTTTTCGTATTCCTCGTTTGGTGTGGAGCTTTCGGATATCTCCTGGAGGATATCGAATTTATTTCTCACTGCAACAGCGTAGCGATTGCATATATCGCTGTTGGCAAGTGTCGCCCAGTTGTATCGTATGGATTTACTAGTTTGCTTTTTATTCCTACGTAGGCTTAGTCGTAATTTTGCTGTGACTATTCTGTGATCTGAGGATACTCCTTCAAAAGAGGAATACGCTTCACAGTTAATTGCACTATTTATCCACTTTTTGTTTATTAGGATGTAATCTAGTTGTGCCTTTGTGTTATTTGGGTATGTGTGTGTCCAAAGTTTGCCCTTCCGTTTTCGGAATTTGGTGTTTAGACAAACAAGCCCGTTCTCAACAGAGAACTCAGCTAGGAGATCACCGTTCCTGTTTGGGGTATTGTGTAAGCTGAATCTATTGTTTTCGTTTCTTCCTATGTGTGCATTCAGGTCTCCACCGACGATCAGTACGTTATGTTTGGGGGTATGTCTGCATAGGGAGGATAGCCCGCTGTAAAACATTTTCAATGTCTGTTTCGTTGCTGACATTTGTGGGGCTGTAGCATGAGACTATAGTCATGCAAGGATTGCCATTAAAAGTAGCACACATGATTCTCGGTTGGATTTTTTCTATGCTGTTAAGTGATTTTAGTGCTCGCGGGCTGAGAAGCATTCCTACACCTCCTATAGCGGCATTTGACGGAGAGTTTTCCATGCAGATGCTACACAAATGTCCAGCCATTTCCACATTCATGGTATTTTAGTTCTACATCACCATGGTCAAATCTGTGTTCTTGCACACATATGATATCTATATTTTTTTCAGCTGCAGACGCTGTAAGTTCTGGGAGTTGGCCTATCGTTTTTAGTGTTCTAACGTTAAATGTTGCTATCTTAAGTGTTTTTTTACATCTAAGTAGGTCTGTATTGGTTTTGGGTTCTATGTCCGTCTTATTAGATATTGTGGTTAGGTTTATGTCTTCATTAGAGTGTTTGCCTTGTTTGTCTGTGTTGAGAGTGATGTGGTTTGAGTGTGTGATGTATTGGAGCTCCGCATGTAATTTATCGGACACTGGGTCGGAGCTCGAGCCCCAGCAGAGCGCGTACTTTTGGTGATAGCAGGGAGCACGATGCTGTATGATTCTTTTCATATTGGCTTTGTGTACTGTCATGAATAGTTTAGGTTGGGTCGAGGTCATCGATATCTATCGGTAGCTGTGGAGTTAACTCATCAATAGGCGCCGCTCTTAAAGATGAGGAGCAGTAGTTACCTGACTGAACTGGTTGATCCTGGCCGTTGGCCCATTCTGGGCTCCTCCGCCCAGCATCTTGTGATATACGCCGTTGACCTATTTAGGTTCCTCCGCGCGTCTCACAACCACCACGCTGCTGCCCATGGTTTGGTTTTAACATGCCAGTGTGGCATGTAGATTTTTTGCAAGAAGGAAGGAGAGAGATGGGCATTAAAAAAAAAAAAAAAAAAAAAAGAAAAAAAAAGGTTGGGCCTAGATATATAAGTTTTAACTTAGTATAAGTCCACATGTCCTCTCCTAGATTGGGGTTTGGGAACGTGGGGTCCGTCCTGTCCGAAAATAATAAACATGTGCCTTCTTCAAAACCAAATCAGAATCTAATGGTTTATAGTTGATTAAACAGTCGGGTGGGGGTAGGCATTTAAAGAAAAAGAGAGGACAGGGGAGAGAGAGAGAGAGAGAGAGAGAGAGAGAGAGAGAGAGAGAGAGAGAGAGAGAGAGAGAGAGGAGAATCAAAGGTCGGCAGACCAGTGGAATTGGAATTTTGCCCTTTATATATATATATATATATATATATATATATAATATATATATATATATATATGAAAATCTTATGGGTCATATATCTACCTAAGAAAATGTTGAAAAAATTGAATGTAATTACTATAGAAGGCATGACAAAAATGTTGATTTGTGCGATATTTCGAGATAAACTCACCTCTTCTTGTGGCAAACAAAATCAAATCAAAATGAAACTGTCACTTAAAACAGGGAGTAAAACCATTCTGAGAGTTTGTCTTTGTTACTGTTTGGTGATATCTGGGTTGTAAACTGTATCCAAAAAGTAAACATTTAATTTCCTTTTTTTATTATGAGAGTTCTAATTTTTACCGAAATTCACTTGTCATTATTATCTTCTATAATTATCGAATTTTATGCGATATACGCATTATAATTGCCTTCAAGCAAACATATAAATCATAATATATACTTTATTCAACAATGCTTCTAAAAAAACAAACATCCAAAAATCTTATTTCCTTCGCCGAGGAGCATAAGGCCCGGGTTTGTTATTATTCACTCAACGTCCCCTTACCTCATATGGTAGAGACGTATCATTGACAGGTTAATTTCGCAAGGATTGTCCCGTGCTGTATCGTGGCCGAGGCAGTATGGTTTCTGAGTATCCTGCTGAAGTCCCGGTTTCGATTTCTGTCGGGGAGAAATCGTTAGTATACATCGCTGATGAGACTTAATAAAGTTGAAACAGTCTGTACGATATTCTACACACCGAATAATTCTTTACCGAAATTCACTTTTCATTATTATCTTCTATAATTATCGAATTTTATGCGATATACGCATTGTAATTGCCTTCAGGCAAAAATATAAATAATAATATATACTTTATCCAATAATGCTTCTAAAAAAACAAACATCCAAAAATCTTATATATATATATATATATATATATATATATATATATATATATATAATATAGATAACACAAACAGTTTGTTTGAGCTGACAATTTTTGGGAGAATATGTGCTTAATTGAAGTCATACCTAATTTGAAAATTAATTAGTTGATAATTAATGAATTAGGCGAATATATATGTTCAAATGTAAGGCGTAAACAAATCGAGAAAAAGACGATTCTGTATGTACATTTCAGATGCCAGTTCGTTTATATATATGTATATATGTAGCCAACTCGTTCGCCATGGGTTCAATGTGACAAAAAATAGCAAATATGGGGTATCCAGCGAGAATTGAACTCAATGTATGCATGTATATCTGTACGTATGTATGAATCTCATTATGTTCATATCTATCTATCTATCTATCTATCTGTATATATATATATATATATATATATATATATATATATATATGACCTAAGATTAAATTTATTATTAAATAAACAAATGAAATGAAATAATAATAATAGAAATGAAATAAGTTTATCTATGTGTACACGATTTAAACTATTATTATTATTATTATTATTAAATAAACAAATGAATATTGTATCATTTCTATTATTATTATTTCATTTCATTTGTTTATTTAATAATAATAATAGTTTGAATCGTGTACACATAGATAAACTGACCGAAACACATGTGTAAGTGATATTGATTAAATTCATCTTTTATTATCCATTCTGTACTTTCTTTTCTTTATTCATTCTTCCTCATATCGTCGGATTCAATTCCAATTCCATTTTTACATATATAATTATCTTCTTTCTCATATATACGCATAATTGAGTGTGTATGTGTTTTTGAGCTTACTTGTAGATTTACAAATTGAAACATAGAAAGAGATCATACACACACACACACACTCTCTCTCACTCTCTCTCTCTCTCTCTCTCTCTCTCTCTCTCTCTCTCTGTGTATGTGTGTGTACTTGTGTGTATATATTCTTACCCGAGGCATATTATGAAATTATTTTTACAGATACCAATCAATTAGAAGTAACAAAAAATAGCTATGCCAAAAAATAACTTGTATATAATGATGGAAAAGATTATAGTGAAGAAGATAAAAACAGCAGAAATGCCATACTAATCATACTGATGATGATGATGATCGGAAGGAGGAGGAGAAAGAGAAGAAGGAGGAGAAGGAGGAGGAAAAGGTAAAGAAACAGGACGATAATATGTGACAAGTAAAAAAAGAGAAAGAGAAAGAGAAAGTAGCTACTTCTATTACCCGCAGTTAAAGGTGCTGCTGATGATGGTGATTGTTGTAAAAGGATTCTATGACAATAAGGTGGTGAATTTCTAGTTCTAGATCTAAGAGGAGTGTGAGGTATACCCCATTTCCATTACTCCCAGGATCCGGAGTGATAGTACCTATTAGGGTTACATCAATGGTGGCGTATAGGGTCAAATTCGAGTTGTAGTATTCGTCGTTATTCGTCGTTAGTTCAAAAACAACATACGCCAGTCGTATAGTCACAAAGGGGTGCTTATTCATTTCTAGGCTCGTGGGTTCTTTTTCAGAGAGAGAGAGAGAGAGAGAGAGAGAGAGAGAGAGAGAGAGAGAGAGAGAGAGAGAGAGAGAGAGAGAGAGAGAGAGAGAGAGAGAGAGAGAGAGAGAGAGAGAGGAAGATAAAAATTATTCTATTGTAAATCACGGTTCTGGGGGTAAGAGAGTGTGAGGTATACCCCAATTTCAATTACTCCCAGTATCCGGAGTGATAGTACCTTTTAAGGTTCCATCAATCGGTCAAAAGGTTATTCTTAAAAAGCATTCGTATATTCATAATACTTGATCACTATGGGTAATTTATGAGGAAGTGCGTCCCGGTCTCCTGCCTCAAGAGTTGCTGCCCGGTGACTATTAAAAATAACAACCAGCTCAGTCTATTCAAAACTATCCATCTATCTATCTATCTCAATTTGTTCATATTTATCTATATTACTTTAAATACTAAGATTTTTTTTATTCATGTTTGTTTAATGTGTTGTTTTTAGTTTAAATAAACAAGAATTACGACAAAAAAAGAACCGACCACCTCCCAAAATACATTTACTTGTCGAAAATATCTATCTATCTATCTCCATTTGTTCATATCTATCTATATTATTTTGTTTGTTTATCTATCTATCTATCTATCTATCTATCTATCTATCTCAGTCTATTCAAAACTATATATCCATCTTCATATCTAAACATCAACAAGAATTACGACAAATTACGATAAATAAACAAGAATTACGACGAGCTGGGGTTGTTATTTTGATAGTCACCGAGTAGCGGTTTTTGAGGCGGGAGACCGGGACGCACTTCCTCATAAATTACCTCATTATGTGTAAACAAAGGATTAAAAATAATAAAAAAAAAATAAAATCTAAACTTAAACATATCGTTATGATTACGATTAAACATTCACAATGAATCAGTCAGCCTTTGGTCCATGATGACGTTTGACATTGGTTTCATAACCCTAGAGTCATCCAGTGCAAATATATAGAGGTGTCTCATTTTGCCCCCCCCCCTACGCTACCGGTATTCTGTGACACTGGCTTCCCAGACGGAGAGGGTCGGCACCGAATGTGCAAATAAGATTAGTTACATATTCAGGACATACTTTTGGGGGGAGTATTCCTTTTATGAAAAGGAGGCATTTTGCGTATTCTATGCCTCGCCATCAATTCATTAATGAGGCTGTGTGTAAACACGTGATATTAGGAAATAGGATTAGTTACTGCATAAATTATTAGTTTTAGATTGGAATAGTTAAAACTATACAAGTTGTGTCGGTGCTGTTATATGGTTGCACCACCTGGACCCTAACAAAGCGTCTTGAGAATAAGCTAGATGGGAGCTGCACAAGAATGCTGCGTGCGGTCTTGAACAAGTCGTGGAGGCAGCACCCCACAAGGAAACAGCTGTACGGTCACCTGCCCCCCATCTCACAAACTATCCGAGTGAGACGGACAAGACATGCAGGACACTGCTGGAGAAGCAGGGATGAACTCATAAGCGACGTTCTCCAATAGAAGCCAACACATGGACATGCAAGTGTGGGGCGCCCAGCAAGGACCTACATTGACCAGCTATGTGAGGATGCTGGTTGCTCCGCAGAGGAGCTCCCAGGTGCAATGAATGATAGGGAAGGTTGGCGAAAGATTGTCATGGGTATCCGTGCTGCATGCGCGACATGATGATGATGATGGTGACACAAATATGTGGTAACTAAATGATTATAGACGAGGAAAACCACTTTTTTATAGTCTCGTATATTCCTATCCAATACATATAAGTTTCAAACAGATCTATTTGAGCCATAGACGGGAGCCTAACATGTACTACCATTCCTGGTCAGAGTGGACCTGGTAGTAATTGTTATGAATGGGTACTCCAACCCCAGACATCAAAAACTGTATATATATTTACCAACTCCTCCGCGCGAGCAGGATACGACGCGAGGTCAATTTCTTAAGCGGAGTTTAACAGGTTTGAATTCAGAGTTTTCCTTCTCCTAGACTAGTTACCTAGCCATAGTTAAAGAACCCAGTCTGCCCTGCTATTTACCCATAGCTGGAGGGAGAATCGGATTAATACCTTTCCCAAGAGTATTAGTGTTAAGTGAAATGCAATTAACACGTCCAGGATTTGAACTCGGGCGACAAGCCCATTTCCCATGACTTTAACCATTACACCACGCACTTCCTCAAGTACATCAAAAACTGTATAACCACCACCAAGTATAGTTTAGTGACATATTCAGGACATACTTTTTACGGGTGGGAGTATTTCATTCAGGAAAAGGAGGCATTTGGCGTATTCTAAGCCTCGCCATGGAAATACATTCAGTGTACTGTTGGTCTGTCTTTCCTTCTATTTTCTTTCTTTTGTGTAGTTATATGAACTAGCAAAAATATGCACCCTCCGGGTGCAAGTATTTAAGTTTTAATGTAATAAAATATTATATTAAATTAGAAAGGCTAATGAAACTAAATAAGAATGCAGATAAAAAGATTTGAAACAGAGGGCAGGTATAATCGATAAATAGAACAACTGAAATTTACTCTTCCATCACTCTCGTCTTTCATTGTTATTTTTTCTAATTTAAGTATTTAGTTAAAAGAGGAAGTAAAGAATAAAATGACAGTTATTTTTTCTTGTTAATGAATTTCACTTAAGATTCATTGAAGAGATTTTTGCTTATATTCATTAAAATAAAACCAAACAGTTAGAAATCAATAATACTAAGCACATATTTATTAAATTCGATTTTTTTAATATCAATATGCAAATTAGCCTTCCCATTCACACTTTAAACTGCTATTTTGTTGTATATATAAATATAATTGCATGTTGTTAGTATGTAGATATGGTTAACAGTATTAATAATCTAAAACAATTTTATTAATAATTGAGGTTTAAATTAAAATAAAATCATTGAGAAAGGGACATTAGTAACTAAGGGAATTATGATTTGAGTAGTGATATAGTTTCGGTTACAGACAGAAAAACACACAATCTCCATTATAATAAGATATCAGTCTCCTCTTTTCCCGTTTCACACACGTAGACGATAGGTAAAAATATATTCACTTATAGATAGAGGAGTGAATAAACAGAGTGGCAAATAGAATTTGATAAACGTTTATAATGAATACGTAAGGAATTAGCTTTTAATATTCATATTGTTAATAACTGGATTCATGTTATTGAAACAACAGTAGTAGTAGTAGTAGTCGTATTACTGTTGATTGCGGTAAAGCGGATGTAATTTGAGTTGCTTTATTTATTTATTTCTTTACTCTAGCAAAGATATGACTTGGAAAGATAAAATAATTGTCCGTGGGCAGATTTCTCTTAGTTCAATAAAAAAAAAGAAAATGTTTCGATTGTAGATAAGATCTTTCGCCGCTTCTTTGGTAGAAAGGCTTGTGCCAAATAGACTGCGGATATCAGAAATGGACTGATAACTGATTCAAGCGGTGTTGTTCAACAGTTTAAAGAAAAGAGGGAGATAAACGTTGGTGTTAGCAGGCAAAAGAGTTTGAAGACGAGATAAGTAATCTGCGCTTTTCTCTGTCGAATAATATTGATGAACACACACACACACACGCACACACACACACACACACACACACACACACACACACACACATATATATATATATATAAATGATTCGGTATCTGTGTATCTAAATAGGCTTGGAATAAACGTTAGCATTGTGTGTATGCTCATAAAACGAAACAAACACCCATTGGTTGTATATAAGCACATATCTATCTGTCTCTCTATCAATCCATACACCTACCTGTCTAACTATCTATCTATCTATCTCCATTTGTTCGTATCTATCTATATTATTTTGTTTGTTTATCTATCTATCCATCTCAGTTTATTCAAAACTATATATCCATCTTCATATCTAAACATTAACAAGAATTACGACAAATTATGATAAATAAACAAGAATTACGACGAACTGGGGTTGTTATTTTGATAGTCACCGGGTAGCGGTTTTTGAGGCGGGAGACTGGGACGCACTTCCTCAATCTACCTATTTGTATATACGTATGACTACATATCCGTGTCGGACTATCTCCCCATCTGTCAGTTCAATTATTTTCTTTGTATGTTTTCATGTTTCATATTAGAACATATAACTTATCATTATTCGAATAATCAGATATGTGTATGTATGTCAGCGTAATAAAAAAAAACAACAAAAAAACGACACGTCGTTGCAAGATGAATTAGCGTAAAGTATTTTCTAATGACATAAAATACTGACTAGTGAAACCTTTCTCAAATGTCAACTTTCCAAATCTTTTTCGGAAGAATAGTTTGACATGACACAATATAATTACTCAAATATTTAAACGGTTCTTAGCCCAGTCGGTAGAGCGTTCGGCTAGAAACCACAAGGTTCCTAGTTCCATACCCACCCTCACCAACTCAGCGTATGAGTAGCACAGGGATCTGTGCGGTAAAGTAAGGAGCTGATGGTAAGTGTTTATCATGTAAGTGATAAGCGTTCCAAAATGTGTATATGAGTTATGCGTTCGGCTAGAAACCACGAGGTTCCTAGTTCCATACCGGCCCTCGCCAAGTCAGCGTATGAGTAGCACAGGGATCTGTGCGGTAAAGTAAGGAGCTGATGGTAGGTGTGGCGCTCCACCTCAGATGCTAAAAATAATCTCCTTGGTCTAGAAAAGGGGATAGACTCCCTTGCTGCATGGCTGATACCGACATTAGGCCGCCCCGACGACTTTACTTACTTATTCATGCTACGATCGCTTATTTCATCATATGAACTTCTTTGAGAAAAAATTCAAAAATTTCAGGTACAGTGAGGCCCAGTTTGATGCTGATTCACCGTTCAGTATTTCCTGTTATGAGAAAATGCGTTACGCATGTTGATGTACTTGTAAAATCCAAACTATAAAGGAGAAATAACTTGGCCTGACAGAAGAATAAGCTATATAGGAGCTGCTTAAGAATGCTGCGCGCGATCATGAACACACCGTGACCCCCCCTCTCACAAGTGAGAAACTGTACGGCCTCCTGCTCCCTATCTCACAAACCATCCGAGTGAAACGGACAAGACATAGTATTATCTGCGTTATTCGGACTATCGTCCCCGAGTTCGAAAAGAAGGTTCCCGAGTCCGAGAAGGTTCCCAAGTCCGACAAGAAATACCTGAAGAAGGCCGGAGGTATATCGGCCGAAACGTTGTACAAATAACAATGAAGATGGGGACAATAGTCCGAATAACGCAGATAATACTAATCTTCAAGCCTCATCTCAAACATTCAGAGAAACGGACAAGACATGTTGGACACTGCTGGAGAAGCAAGAACGGAATCATAAGTGACGTGAGCAACACTATCAGAAAGAACTTCTATATCTTTCTTTTGGGTAATTTCATCTCTGTTTGATTAATTGGTGTGTCGGTATAACGCCTGTATTTTAATAATTTCATCTGATCTTTCCACAATGCATTTGACTTCCTCAACATTACTTCATTTTATCTATTTATTTATTTTTATTGTAATCATACAGTATGTCTGAAGCAGTGGTTATAAGTGTAAGAAATATTGGACCATATGACCTTTAGGCACCCCTTTTACGATTTCGATTCATAAGGATATGTTTTTCATTTACACCGTCAAAATCCGGTTGTTTGTTAACAGACGAATTTTAGAGGTTTTTTTAAATTATAAAACTAACCGCTAACCCTAACCCCAACCCCTAACCCTAACCCTAACCCCTAACAAACAACTGGATTTTGACGGTGTAAATGAAAAACATGTCCTTATGAATCGAGATCACAAATAGCGTGCCTAAAGGTCATATGGTCCGACATATTTGTCCTGCAATATAGCTTAGTAAGAAATTTTTTCCTGAAAATATTCTTGGAGCTTTTTCTGAATATATTGTATATCACTTAATTCTTGTGATTTATTGGCATTTCAGTCTCGGAAGACTATAATAAAGCTTTTTTTTGTCCCTGATGTTACAGCGCCTCCTGTGACTGCGAAGTCCAATGTTTGAAAAACATTCTCGACCACAGATGTCGCATGTGAAGGCTGTCCCTGAAGATGTTTATGTGCTCTGATGAATGTTTCATTTGAAGAATGAAATACGCCCATGATTTCAACAAAGTCTGCCAATGTCATATCTTCAAGATGGTGACTTTAAAAGCATAACATTTCTCTTCTTCTAAAGGATGACCGTGACTTAATATTGGTTTCTTTCAACTGATATCTTGTCTGTTCAAATGTTGGTACAGCACTGGTGGTAATAGACTGCATAGATGCATTAATATCTAATTTAGACATTTTAAAAGAACAAATACCATCTTGGCTTCCAACTTAGAAACATATATCTAGATCTTGATCTTTTGATTCTTGTTAAATATGATTAATATCTTATTATAATGGAGATTGTGTGTTTTTCTGTCTGAAGCCGAAACTAAATCACTACTCAAGTCACAATTCCCTTAGTTATTGACGTCACATTCACCATGAATTTATTTTTATTTAAACCTCAGTTATTGATAAAATTGCTATACCTTATTAATACTTTTGACTTTATCTACATTCTAATAACATGCAATTGTATTTATATATGCAACAAAATAGCGGGTTACAGTGTGAACAGGAAAGCTAATTTGCATATTGATATTAAAAGTTTAATTTTATTAAATATTTGGTATTATTGATTTCTAATTGTTTGTTTTTTCTTAATGAATATGAGCAAAAAACTCGGGGATAAATCTTAAAAGAAATCCTTTAATATAAAGAAATAACAGTAATTTTATTCTTTACTTCCTAATTTAACTAAATAGTTAAATTAGGAAAATTCAGCAATAAAAGGAGGGAGTGATGAAAAATGATGGAAGACTTAGTTTCAAAGTTGTTCTATTCTTCGATTATACCCCCTCTGTTTCAAATCATTTTATTTGGATTTTTATTTAGTTTCAAAAGTATTTCAAATTTAACATATTTCATTACATTAAAATTCAAATACTTGCACCCGGAGGGTGCATATATTTGCTAGTTAATCTAAAATTATATAAATCTGTACACATTATGCCTTCAAAACCTAATATTTTGAAATAGATAAATTTCTACACATGCATGCAATCAGACATCAGCATTATCAAAGAATTTTTTCTCATAAAATATAAGAAATGTTTAACTCTGATGTTTACATGTATGCATTTGTGATGACTTTTAGTATTAGAGAAGACATTCGATAATCAGACAGATTTAAAGTAACTGGATTATTATACTCAGTATTTATTTCAGTAAATTATAAATGTCCAATAAACTAAAATAGAAGCTGTCACTAGTTTTTTTAAATTTTATTTTAAAGTCAGTATAACAAGTGTTTTGAAGAAAACATATGAATGGAATTAATGGCGTGTAGATGATTTGCACAAGATAACCTTGCTAACACTGCATTACTCAAATCCGCATTCCGATATATATATATATATATATATATATATATAATATATATATATATATATATATATATATTTCCACGAAATTCTTAAAAGTGACAGCATAATAATGATGAATTATCTTTCTCTCTGAGTATGTATCTTGTGTGCCACAGAAGAGACAGTCATTATAGAAATTAAAAGTTGATGTTTGGGATCGCAACCAACAATCAAATGCTGATACATAAATCAGTTTCTTGTGACTATCTACTTTTATGCAATTCTGGTTGCTCCAACTTTTCCTAAAACTCTTATTAAGACATTGCCTCGCACTTGTATGGATGATTCTTGCCCATTTCCCAACTTGCTTTGTAGATGCTATCATTTTGTTTTTTAGTAATAATCTTCATACAATGACTGCTATTTACACAGTAGCATTGCAACCAACAAAGCTTTCATCAGATGATGACTCTGGGTTCAGGCATGGTTTCGGGGCCGAAGCATCATTACCACTAACCCAGAGCGCCCCAGCAGTATCTCACCAGACTACGTCGGTTTGATGTCACATTGTAGGATTTCCATATCCACGCTGATTTTTCAATACGTTCTTGTCATTTTTAACATCAATTTCTCCTCTGTTAGAAAGATAATCTTCGTACAATGACTGCTATTTACACAGGAGCATAGCAACCAACAAAGCCTTCATCAGATCATGACTCTGGCTTCAGGCATGGTTTCGGGGCCGAAGCATCATTACTACTAACCCAGAGCGCCCCAGCAGTATCTATCGCACGATACCACTAGACTTTGTCGGTTTGATTTCACAATGTAGGATTGCCATATCCACGCTGATGCGGTTAGAGCTTTCTCCTGGATCTTTTTTTATGTATTTCCTCTTGTCTGGTAGAGAAAGTCCAAGTTTAGATAAAAATGCCAAGGTTGAGTTGGTAATAAATCCCTGGCATCCGACTTCGATAGGAAATACATCTGTTATCCATCTGTTTCTGACGCATTGTCCACGTAGGTCTTCATACTTTTCCAACTTACGCTGATGGGCCCAATCAAGATTTTCTTCAAATGGAACTCAATTCAACGATAAAAACGCACGATACCACCAGACTTTGTCGGTTTGATGTCACAATGTAGGATTGCCATATTCACGCTGATGCGGTTAGAGCTTTCTCCTGGATCTTTTTATGCATTTCCTCTTGTCTGGTAGAGAAAGTCCATGTTTAGATAAAAATGCCAAGGTTGAGTTGGTAATAAATCCCCGGCATCCGACTTCGATAGGAAATACATCTGTTATCCATCTGTTTCTGACGCATTGTTCATGTAGGTTTTCATACTTTTCCAACTTACGCTGATGTGCCCAATCAAAATTTTCTTAAAATGGAACTGTAAAATCTTTCTTTAGATTAACAGACCAAATGACAATATCAGAACGCTGAATCTATCACCATCATCATTAAACTCATATTAAACCATTTTTATCCATTCAACATTTTCTTTCCTTTATCTATTTATCCTTTCAACATATCGTCGGATTCATTTCCATTTTCAACTTACATATATGAATATATATAACATTTTTTACAAATTTATATATCTGTATACAAATTTAGAATATTCAATAGGCCTCTAGTTGCGGCTCTCAGTCGTGCCATGAGAACAGACCTAGAATATAGTATGCCACGGTTCGATGTTATCTTAGAAATAATGAATGTTAGGTTCTAGACCTAACAAAAATAGTTACTCCCCTTGATCAGTGGGGGTCTGATGGAAATCCAGAAGTAAAGTTTCCACAAAGACACTTTTGGGTTGGGATTTGAATGGTCAGGTCGCACGAGCACAGCACGGTTGAACTAATTAAGTCACTTTTAGGGTAGAAGCATTTCTCTACCCCGTTTTAAATAAAACCTCGTTAATTTCCAACAATCTAGTCATTTATTTTTTATAGTGTTCCGTATTTTATCTGTATTTAAAAACATTTCTTTTTTTTTTCAAATGATCGTGATTCTTCTTGTGAACAGGCCTGGAATTTAGTATGCCGTTGTTCGATGTTAAGCTTAAAATAAATCATCAATACATTGACTTTTATATATCTTATTATAATGGAGATTGTGTGTTTTTCTGTCTGTAACCGAAACTATATTCCTACTCAAGTCACAATTCTCTTAGTTATTGATATCACATTCTCCATGATTGTATTTTTATTTAAACCTCAATTATTAATAAAATTATCTTACATTATTAATACTGTTAACTATGTCTACATACTGACTAAATGCAATTATATTTATATATACAACAAAATAGCGGTTTACAGTGTGAACGGGAAGGCTAATTTGCATATTAATATTAAAATATCGAATTTAATAAATATGTGCTTAGTATTATTGATTTCTAACTGTTTCGTTCTATTTTAATGAATATAAGCAAAAATCTCTTCAATGAATCTTAAATGAAATCCATTAACAAGATAAAATAACTGTCATTTTATTCTTTACTGCCTCTTATAACTAAATACTTAAATTAGAAAAAATAACAATGAAAGACGAGAGTGATGGAAGAGTAAGTTTCAGTTGTTCCATTTTTTATTATACTCCCTCTGTTTCAAATCTTTTATTATACTCCCTCTGTTTCAAATCTTTTTATCTGTATTCTTATT
>CM042161.1:41228701-41233701 GCA_023376005.1 Doryteuthis pealeii
TTAAAACAAGAATTACTCGACATGTTAATCGGCTTTAAAACTCTTTTTAGTTAAATTCATTAGAATCTGAACATAAATATTTTTTGCTTCAGTTTCTTATAGTTTTCTTCTCAGTTTCTTGTATGTTTTTAGATAATACAATACATGTGTTGTGTAGTTGTTTTTAGAACACAGTTATATGATATCACGTATTCCGATCTAATACACACCGTAGGTGACGGCCAATGTTACTTAAGGATGGAATCCTGGTTGCCTAGCAGTCCATGACATTCAGTACTCCACTTTGGCCCTTACTTGGGCTAGACGGACGGTCGGAGAGCCCCACCATCCGTTCAATTGGATGCCCTAGCAGTGAAGAAAATGATGGATGTTTTATAGATGACAGGATCGCGACTTGTCTTTCAAAAATTATAACGCTGAACAAATACATACACAACAAAAAAGATTTTATAAACATTTTCATCTATAAAAACATCCATCATTTTCACCCCAAGATACATCCAGATGAAGGTTTAAAGAAACCGAAATGTTTAAACATCGATAAATAAATTCATCCTATTTTCGGAACATTTGTTTTTTTTTCAAATTTCTTAACATATATATATGCAAATATAATATCAATCTATTTTAACAATATCCAGATTAAAGTTATATTCCCGTCTGGCAGATTAGTATTAATAGCCAGCTAGTGCCCATACTACATCTTTCTCTTTCTCCACTATAGCGATAAGTAGCGATAAGTAGCTATAGTGTTTGTCATTAGTGCTTCAGCAGAGGTTTCCAGATCTAGGTTGAACACAATATCATAACAGCAGCACTTGATTTTGTCACTCCTCCACGGAAAGTTACCCTGCCAAATTGGTAGGAGGGTTTGAATTCAGAGTTTTTCTTCTCCTAGATAGTTTGCCCTTCTCAAGGTTTGGCCTGTGATCTTCATCACATGTATACTGTAATGTTCTGTAAGTGTCACAAGTAAACCTTTATCAAATTTTCTTGAATATCATTTTCATTTTTATACCTGTCATGTCTGATGTCATTACGATAAAATTACTGTACTTTCTGTTGACAATCTCCTACATCATTAAACATGGATATAGTTCTAAACATTTCTGGTTGCCTCTGATTTGTAGAAGAATTCCAATTACTGTCGAATTGTCAGACAAAGCAACAAGGAAGCCGTAACCCAATACGTATCGTGTTGGGTTACGGCTTCCTTATTGCTTTGTCTGCGAATTGTAAGATACATACCTTGTTGCAAACCTACTGCAAAATGAAAGGTTATTTATAAAACACCATAACACCACAGAAACCAATCAGCCAATCAGAAATCAAGGAATGGAATCACCCAAATGCATGAATGGAGTATTCCTGAGTTCTATAAGTATCAGCTGTTTTGGGCACTAATTCAGTTGTGCTTAGCCAGTTGCTATTGTCCAAACCAACAGTATACTGACCGACTGATTGCCTGACTTCAATAGAATAGAATTCAATGCAACCCCCTCCAAAAAAACAAAACAATAAAAAACAAGATATTGCAATGAACACCCAGGAAATAATAGGAGGGATATACAGTTTTGATATAATAAACTGGGCGTTAGCGGAAACAGAAAAAAGATGGATGTTAAAGTTAGCAAACTAACAATCTGCCACTAAACGCATCACCCAAAAGCAGAAATAGATGATCTCTGCATCAAAAGAGAAAATGGCGGAAAAGGGTTAATGCAACTAAAATTGAACTACAAAACAACCATTGTGAGATGAACGAAATACTTAGAATACAACAGAATGGATATTGCATTTAGTAAACTCACACGAGAAGTAAAAGAAAAGAAACAATCAAAGTAAAAGATAAAGCAAGTGTTGTGAGGTTTTAAGAGGTCAAATGAGAACAAAACGACGGGTAACAAATGTAGTAAAATGTATTAACAGAAAGTAGACAAATACAATAGAGATAAGTGGAAAATACGTCCGACAATAGAATTATTAGCTGACTCGCATTGGCTTACTCCAAAGCCACAATTGTCCCTGTTACTTATAGTAACCTGTCGGCGCATTCCATTAGTCTTATAGGATGTATCACCTATAACAGCAAGAGAAGCAGCAAAAATCATTAAGAAAGAAGCAAAACAACAAGGAGTAGATGAATTAATTTCTGGAACAAAAACCTTACATAGACGATGCACAAAAAGAATTAAAAAATTCCAATATTGCTATTGTAAAAAAACTAATAGATGACTGAAAAGTTCCAGACTGAAAGGTAGGGACAAAAGGGGTTAAAATAGCAGTAAATGGCATTCCAAGCAAACATTAAAACAAAAGGATCAAACCCAACATCTAGACTGTGCGAACAAAAAAGAACGAATCAACTGATCAATTAGAGTCCGGTATCCCAATCCCGTAGAATATACACGTAGAATTTACGATCCTGATCCCGTAGAATATACACGTAGAATTTACGATCCTTATCCCGTAGAATATACACGTAGAATTTACGATCCTGACCGTAGAATATACACGTAGAATTTACGATCCTGATCCCGTAGAATATACACGTAGAATTTACGACCCTGATCCCGTAGAATATACACGTAGAATTTACGATCCTGATCCCGTAGAATATACACGTAGAATTTACGATCCCGATCCCGTAGAATATACACGTACAATTTACGACCCCGATCCCGTAGAATATACACGTAGAATTTACGATCCCGTAGAATATACACGTAGAATTTACGATCCTGATCCCGTAGAATATACACGTAGAATTTACGACCCTGATCCCGTAGAATATACACGTAGAATTTACGATCCTGATCCCGTAGAATATACACGTAGAATTTACGATCCTGATCCCGTAGAATATACACGTAGAATTAGAATTTACGATCCTGATCCCGTAGAATATACACGTAGAATTTACGATCCCAATCCGTAGAATATACACGTAGAATTTACGATCCTGATCCCGTAGAATATACACGTAGAATTTACGATCCTGATCCCGTAGAACGTACACGTAGAATTTACGATCCTGATCCCGTAGAATATACACGTAGAATTTACGATCCCAATCCCGTAGAATATACACGTAGAATTTACGATCCTGATCCCGTAGAATATACACGTAGAATTTACGATCCTGATCCCGTAGAATATATACGTAGAGTTTACGATCCTGATCCCGTAGAATATACACGTAGAATTAACGATCCTGATCCCGTAGAATATACACGTAGAATTTACGATCCTGATCCCGTAGAATATACACGTAGAATTTACGATCCTGATCCCGTAGAATATACACGTTGAATTTACGATAAAATAAGACATCAAAAAAATATGCAAAATCCGAAGTATTGGTGTAAAAAACAAACTGAAATAATAACAGAATCAAAGAAATTGTCTTAGATTTTACCTATCAAAACTGATCGAAAATTTAAGACCAAGAGAGCAGATATAATGATTAAGTACTATGCAATAAGGATATTTCTTCTGATTTATTGTTAGCTCAGTCGGTAGAGCGTTCGGCTAGAAACCACATGGTTCCTAGTTCGATACCCACCCTCGCCAACTCAGCGTATGAGTAGCACAGGGATCTCTGCGGTAAAGTAATGAGCTGATGGTAGGTGTGGCGCTACACCTCAGACGCTAAAATAGTCTCCTTGGTCTAGCGCTATTGAAAAGGGGATAGACTCCCTCGCTGACTGGCTGATACCGACATTAGGCCGCCCCGACGATTTTACTTTACTTACTTTTATATATAAAAAAACGACAGACACTAATATATTCGTCAAAGAGTGTAATACAATAAGTAAATACAAAAACCTGAAAAAGAATAACATGAAATAACATGTGTCACTTTGAAATAGTGGGAGCTCCTGGTATGATCAAGAAAGGGTCAGATAAACACATTAACAAAATACCTGACAGTTCCAGTTAATATAAAATACACAAAATTGCACTTTGCGAAAATGTCTTTCTCATTTAGAGAGTACTATCAGTGGGATTGATACGTAACATCCAAAAAAGGCAGCCCCCCTCCAAAAGCATAAGAACAGACAGCATAAGTACATAGAATTAATATAATCACTTCCTTCTTTCACCCAAGTTCCAGGGTAATGATCCGGTGAATGATTGTAAGAAACAAAAAGTAAAGCTGAAAATTAAATGAGTAAATAAATAAATAAATAATAATAATAATAATAATAATAATAATAATAATAATAATAATAATAAATTGGTACACTTGGAACGGTCCCAATAAACTTAGAAACAATACTGGAGGATATGGAAAAAAGAGGAAAAATTGAGACCATCCAGATTACTGCACGGCTGCAATCAGCCAGAATACTCAGAAGAGTCCTGGAGACCTGAGGGGACTTGTTGTCGCTGAGTCTCCAGAGAAATACCATCAGCTAACGCCAGCTATGTGCAAAACACGCTCTTTTGATACGCGCGAGAATTGTTAAAAAATATTTTAAAACGTCAATAAAAAATGGAAAATTAACTTTTTAATGTTTTCTTTTACGTTTAATATAAAGAACAATTCCAAGTTTATGTGTTATAATAAAGAAAAAAAAATGTATCTTACATAAAACCTAAATTTTTGCATTTTAAAGTAAATTCCCGTAAATTCTTAATCTTTGTTGACATAGGTATCGCATCTTGACGTGTGCACTATTTTTTTGTATGGAGGATCGTACGTATGATAATTTTTTTTTTCTGAAGCAAAACCAAATTACTAATTTAGCATTTCCTTGATGCCTCACGATTTAACATGTACTTCAACACCCAGCGCTGCAACAACAACAACAACTACAAGAGTTTTCCTCAAAAACCAAAGCGGATATTATTTCCGTTAGATCCATCCATTAATAAGAATAACAATTTTTAATTCAAACATTATTTTCAAAATTTGTAAAAATAAAAACCGAATTCTATTATGTCATTATTTTTAGCTAGATAATTTTAATACAATATTTTCTTTGATTAAAAAA
>CM042161.1:41238701-41268586 GCA_023376005.1 Doryteuthis pealeii
TTTGTACCCTAAGTAAGTAAAATCATCAAATTCATTAAAGGATTAAAAAATAAAACAATTTTTATTATATCAATGTAAACTTTAAATATGTATTAAAATAAAACAAACCATATATAGATATATAATACCAGTCATGTATTTATTAAAACTTGTTTTGAAAAACAATGAGGACTGTCTAATGTTGCATGTTCAAATTTTGATTGTATTTATTGAATAAATACACTTAAAATTTGAACATGCCAAAAATCGTAGAATAAATTTTATTCTATGTTATGACGATTTTGGGTAATGTGATGTAAGCAGTGACGTAATTTTTGTTACAGACAAAAAACAGAAACGAATCTCCATTATTAATAGAGATAAGAAAGTGTTATTTTTTAATTAAGGAAAACAGTTACGTTTCAAGGGTATACAATTTTTTAATATGATGCATGCTCATTACAAATACGCCCTATGATTCCATATTTTAATAGAAGTAATGTAATTCTTCAGGAATATCACGATGAGAAGACGTACGAAATGAATACTCCAAATGACGAATAGGAAAACTCTGTCAACGCCCACTTAGAAGCAGCAGCCGATATACATACCAACAAAACAATGAGCCAAATATAAATACCCTGGCAGAAAAATCTATTTAGTGAAAAAGGAGATAGCATAAGAAATTATTTCTTCGTAATAAAACAAACTGAATTAACACTAGTGTGCAGAAATCTAAGAAAGTCAAGCTAGAACTAACTAAAACATACAAAAAAGAACTAAAATACATACAAGACCAAATAAATAAAATTACAAATTTTATAGGTAACGACTTGAAAATGTTTCGTTGGAGGGTAATTCAAAAATTTCTAAGCCTCACCCAAAAAGAAACCTCAGAAAGTCCAGCTTGAATTAACTAAAGCATACAAAAATAAACTAGAATAGATCCAAGGCCAAATAAATAAAACTAAAAATGTTATAGAAGATAGATAAACACAATTAGTATGGTAGACAGTAAATGAAGGTAGTAATATTATCAGTACCTCGAGATAAAAACTAAAAGCTGCCATTCAAGAATATAGACTTCTGTATTGGAATGTACACTTCAAGAATGTGCTTTGAAACCCTCCTAAAATCAATGAGAATAATACTCAAAAAATCTTTAATAGCCAACAAGACATCAGGCTACTTTAGAAGGATAAACTCGACGACGTCTTAGAAGCAATCAAGAGCAGAAAAGCCACGACAAAATACCCACTAAACTATATGAAAAACAAGCAAATATGACAACATACGTGTTCATTCTTGAAATGCAGTGTAAAAACAAAATACAACAGAAAAATGGAGGGAAGACTGCATACGCAGTTTACAAATGATTTTTGTAAAACCCGTCTGATGAGGCTGGAACTGAAATTTTTTTTTTTTTACTTTCTGGTTGAAATAAAAATTGTAACGGGATAACTGTTTGTTAAATTTTTCTTTCTTCGAAAGTTAGATATTGCTTTGTATATAATCTAATAGTGATTATTATACATTGAACTCTGTTTAGAGATTCATAAAAATCCTTGTATGAGTATATGTTTGCACCTACAAGAGCATATAGTATGGTTGTACAGTGAGATTTCGAAGATCCCAAATAGAATAATCCCTTACAACCAGTCATTTGGATTACCTTATATATATATATATATATATATATATATATATATATATATATATAATATATATATATATTATATTATTATTACACAATTATGTGTCAATAAATATATGGTGTTATCAACTGAAATTGTTTCTTGTCTTTAGAATTGCCAACAACAACGGTAACACAATATCACTCATCTCTCGACCCGTCACAAAAACTCGTTGACCGAGTTTAGTCGATTCCAATTTTGCGGATCAAAGGAAAGCACAACGTGGGCACAAAAAGTATCGACAGAGCAATTAGCCGTTGAGACACATGTTGTAGTCATGAAACTAAGACCTCTCATCAAGAACCGTGACCGGCATAGGACTACAGGCTAAAAGATTCCGACTGTCCTGACATTTACTTATTTCCCTTATTTGGAAGAGGAAATTGATTCGTGTATTTTTCGAAGAGTGTAAATGCAGAATGAACGCAAGTTACACAACTCGGTTTTTAAAGAAGTTACACCAATTTCGTTTTCAAAGCGAAAAAAATTGTTAAATTCAACGTCATCCATCATCATCATCATCATCATCATCATTGGCAATCCAGTCTCGAAAGACTATGATAAAAGTTTATGTGTTCCCCTGAAGTTGCACCACCTCCTGTGACTATGAAGTCCTATGTATGAGAAACATTCTCGACCACAGATTTTGCATTTGTAGGTTGTCCCTGTAGATGATGATGTTCCGATGCTTTGTTGCCGTTGCTTTCTTATGGACCTCTTAGCTTCATGATGTTGTATCAGGGTGACTCCTGACATGTACAGTCCTCTATGGAGATTCTGCCGCCACCGAGGGCGGTCTTGAGCCAAATTTTCCCAGCTGGAAGGGACAATGCCAAAGCACCTGAGATCATTTTTACAGACATCCTTGAATCGCAGTAGGGGGCGACCAATCTGTCTTTTACCAGATGTTAGCTCTCCATATAGGATGTCTTTCGGGATTCGTCCATCATCCATCCGACGTACATGACCCAACCATCGGAGACGACGTCATCCATACTTTAAAGTTCTATAATATGAACTACGTAATGAGCATCCTAACGTTTACACTAAAATTAGGTGCCATAGTGCGCGTGTGTATTTTTCTCAATTAGAGCCAACCTATTGCCAGAAAAAATGTATCTTTTCAATATAGAGCGAATTAAACACGGATCAGCCAACAATGAACGTGATTATTTCAGCGATTTAGTGAAACTAGCCAATCCTATTATAAAAGTCACAAAGGAAGATAGTGACTAGTAAGTATTGCCAATGGATACTATTCCTACATATACATGTATAAGGTTAAGTAAACAAACAAATGTGTTTATTTTTATACGGCTTTAAGCCGACAATTTTTGGAGGATAATTGCTTAATTGAAGTCGTACCTAGTTTTGAAAATTAATTAATTGATAATTAATGAATTTTAGGCGGGCATATATGTTCAAATGTAAGGCTAAACGAATCGAGAAAATGTCAATCCCTGAATGTACACTTCAACCTATTAGGTCTCATCAGCAAGGTTATAGACATGAGAGACTGCTCCGTGTGTGACCCGAAACCTGTAACGGTTAGAGACTTCGCCTGTCAGCTTGACAGTCGAGGTTTCGAGTCACACACGGAGCAGTCTCCCATATCTATAACCTTGCTGATGAGACCTAATAGGTCGAAATGTACATTCAGTGATTGACATTTTCCCGATTCGTTTAGCCTTACATTTGAACATATATGCCCGCTTAAAATTCATTAATTATTAACTAATTAATTTTCAAAATTAGGTACGACTTCAATTAAGCACATATCCTCCAAAAATATACACGTATGTATATAGTTGTATGGAAGTCGGAGTTTAAACTTCCGACAAACATCAAATACTTTACTGTAGGAGGCGTTCGATATGTAATGGTTATCATCGTAGAAAATTGAGATGGCAAATCGACATGGTAACACGGCAATTCAATTTTCGCCTGGAATCTGGCTGGTCTTAAGAATAACTTCTTTTCGTACTTTCTAATGAAAAATTGTGAATTTGTTTGTTTTGTTTTACGGCATATCAACCTCAGTGAGTCATTTAATGCCGATAAAGTTTTGAAATAAATCAATTCTTAATGGATAATACAATTTTTTTATAAATACATTTTTCTATTTAACCCATAGATGGGACCCTAACAGGTACTACCACTCCGGGTCAGAGTGGACCAGGGAGCAATGGTGATGAATGGGGTGCTCCACATTCCCCAAACCTCCAAAACTGGAACCTCACCATCAGATAGAGTTTAACGTCATTCCCAGGACATGTAGACCCGCAGCCACCGCCTTCTAGCACCCATATGATAAAAAAGGGTTTGGGGCTTGCCATAAGGGTAATAGCGTTGGGAAAATCATATAGGTGCTAGGGCTTGACGTGACCAGCCGATTGATCGGAGGGGGCCTCTCCGACCGCCCGTCTAGCCCAAGATAGGGCCAAAGTGGAGTATTGCATGTCATGAATTGCTCATCCCCCTGGGCTCAATCCTTAAGCATCACGGGTCGCCACCCACGGCCAACAGGTGGCCCCATTGGGGGAGTCTTACCCCTCTGCAGAGGTGCAGTCTGTGTATTCTAACGCCCCAGCCGACAGGGCGGCTGAATTTTGTACTATTCCTAATAATAAACATTCTATTGTATGCAGAATTTTAATGCCCAATAATTGACGCGACTCGTTTATGACTTCTAATGAACATCTCGACACTCGACACTTCTAATACATTTTTCGTTCAAATTTTTTTCAAACACTTAGAAAACATATTCATACATTCTAAAAATATTCTTTCACCTAACGATGACCTAAGGTCGAAACTAGTTGATAACAATTAAAAGATAGAAAACGTAAAAGAAATATTACTGTTTGTCTTATTACATTTTGTTCCTCTTATACGTTATGCGTTTGCTCCAAGTCTCTTTAGTCAGGTCTTAGCCCTGAAGAGCATTAAACGAAACTTTTAGTAGGTTTGTCCGACTCATTAGATTTATCTTTATATATATATATATATATATATATATATAAGTCTAATGAGTCAGACAAACCTACTAATGTTTCGCTTAATGCTCTTCAGGGCTAATATCTGACTAAAGAGACTTGGAGCAAACGCATTATATATATATATATATATATATATATATATATAGTGAAAAGGTATAGATAATCTACTTTAGTTTTACTAAAAATGGATCATCAGGGTTAATCGTAAGGAATTAATCAATAAATTGATTAATTAAGGACAACTGCGTAAGTGAATAACACAATTATAGCCTCGCACAAAAATTTAGCCATTAAAGAACAGATTCGCAGTGAAAATGGACGCTAGATAGTTGACCGTATCATTCAAAAGTCAAAAGTCAAAATATGACAGCTGATATCGAAACAGTTTGAAATGTCAAATTATTCGTGTGTAGAATTGGCTTCTTTTTGTAATAACAGATAATATCCGCGTATGACATTTGCGTTAAAAAATAGGTTTGTTTACATTCATGATTTTTAGGTGTTAAGTTTCCCGGACCCTTGGTTTGAGATTCTGTTAGTGTTATCATAGCATGCGATTGATAATTTTTCTTCAGAGCATAAAAGACATAATATATTGTTGTATACCCTTCATTACTTCTTTACTTCTTACTGCTTCTATATCTTGGACATCTATTCTTCTGGCCGGCTTTGGTTCTATCTTCTAACATCCTGCGTCTTGGTCTGGAATCTTCTAAGGTCTGGACTTTCTTGGGGACTTCGGGTCTGGTTTCTGTTAGGGATTTCTCCTTATCAGAAGCCCTGTGTCATTGTTAGTTTTTAGGTAATAAACACAAGACTTCGATTTACTTTTGATCTTATTTTATTATTAATCCCCAAACCAGACGTCTGCTCAGATCCTTACATCATACGAGCTCGACTTCTAACTTCTAACTGCTAACTGACTCAAACTTACTATCTAAACCGGAAGACAGGGTCTTCTATGCCTACCGGTTCTCACGATTTATCCCCGGAAGGCAAGGTGAGAGTGAGATCAAGCGCCGTCACTCACTGTCAAGGCCATCAGCTGCACTAATCGCCATTATGATTTCTACACTATTGCCATAAATATTAGGTATCTAATAATTATGTAACAATATCACCTGGTCTATACCGGCGAGTTTTTTTTATATTTTTATATTTTTTATTTTTTTACAATTTTCCATTTTGCGATAAGATTTATACCGGATTTATTTGTGATATCCCAGATATATTTAGAAAGAGTGGTGTTATGCACATATTTTATGTGATCAGAACTAGATCTATGGTTATAGAATCTTTTCTTGAAATTGTTTTGTGTTGAGCCTATGCATGCCATTTTATTATTACTTTATTTATTTGTACAGTAACTTTTGTGGAAAAAAATATTGAGGTGGGTGGGCCCTCTACTCACGCGGATGGCGTCGGCTGGAGTGGCGGTGTCCATTACGAAGTACTGAAGACAAGACCTGCGCATGACGGAGATTTTATACCTTGCTACCGGATGTGAGCGGGTCTTCTTTTTGTATAAATAAACGTCAGATGACAGAGATTGCAGTTTCGTTTTTTCAAGCCATACTGTTCGTTTGTTACCTGACCAGTCTACTTGATATCGATTTTTTGTTACCCTCGAATCTTTGTTACTTGGATAGTTAAGCGACCCTTGATAGCGCCAGAGGGTCGCGAAACAGGCATTGTTTCGCAAGAACCGGATAACTGACCAGGGACTCTATGCCCTTGTCTCTTTTTCTTTTCCTTACCCCCTCATGGTCGAAATATTTTCGACACTTTGTATACTAAAGAAACACTTATTCATTAAGGGGGATTGTTTCTACTTCATTATTATAAGTGAAAGAATATAGTTAGTATATTTTTGTATAATTTTCTATCATTAGATTTGTTAATATATCGATATATTTTTGGAGGATATGTGCTTAATTGAAGTCATACCTAATTCTGAAAGTTAATTAGTTAATAATTAATGAATTTAGGCGGGCATATATGTTCAAATATAAAAAAATTGTCGGCTTAAAGCCATATAAAAATAAACACATTTGTTTGTTTACTTAACCTCATATCGATATATATATCTTATATGTCGATATGTATATATACATTGGGAATGTAACAAGAAGATAATTTTGCAGTGTTTTGTTATTAAATATCTTATATAATCTGTTTTCGGGAGGAAAATGGTTATTTACAATTTTGAAGAAACACTTCCTAATTTAAGTTTAATAGTTAAGTTAAATCGGGGTGCAAACCAAAGGATATTTCTCGGTCTGTTTCTTCTTTATTTTACCCTCATTTTGGTTAGGTTGTTATGGCACCCTTTTTCTTGTTAAATATGTTGTTATTGGAAGAATTATTTGATAACCTAGTTGATATGCCGATAGGTATTTGTTTAAATACCTGTTTTGTGTGGTTAGAACTTGTATTCATATAACAAGGTGTTTGGTTGTTATTTTATAATCGGTATATAGATCCATAGTTAAGATTTAAAGAGATATCAATGGAGTCGATGAATTTTAGATTTGTTCAGATTTCAATTTTAAAACCAAATTCCTGAAATAGACAATGTAACCTTTTACGTGTGTTGTCTGCTTTCCTTAATGTTCTTAATACCAGAAACCCGTCGTTACATTCTATAACATAGAATGGAAAATATTAGACCAGCCCAAACCATACACAAACGGATCAAAAAGTTGCTCACTATGTACAACAGAAAAAATGCAAATTCTCCAATGGATAATATCCCCAAACACATTCCTAACCCCTAAGTCGGAGGTCTTCAGGGCCTGTCCACACAGGAAAACATTCCTAATATGGTCGTGGACCGGTGAAGAAGATATATATTGTCAACCACAATAAATATAAGAAGAAAAAACATGAACTCTTTAGTGTGCATATACAAACACATAGGAACCTACGAAAAAACAGCAAACAGAAACCGACAAAAAATGTTTAATTTAATTTCTTTAAAAAGATGCGACCGCGCACAACCAGACACAGAATCAAAGAAAAATGCACCAAAAAATATACAAGACAAAAATCGAACAAAAGCATTAAAAAATGCCCGGATGTGCATAAGCATTAACATGCAATTATGCACCTGATTAGGCACGAGAAAAAACCTATAACGTATCGCGCGTGGTCTAATGGTTAGAGTCGTAGGAAATGGACTCGTCGATTCAAGTTCAATTCCTGGACGAAGCTGTTTGCATTTCACATGGCGCTAATACCTTTGGGAAAGGTATGAATCCAATTCTCCCTCCAGCTATTGGTAAATACCTGAGCAGACTGGGCTCTTTAACCATGGCTAGGTAACCAGTCGAGGAGAAGGAAAACTCTGAATTAAAACCTGTTAAACTCCGCTTAAGACATTGACCTTGTGTCACATCCTGCTCGTGCGGAGGGGTT
Source organism: Doryteuthis pealeii (assembly GCA_023376005.1). NCBI lineage: Eukaryota > Metazoa > Mollusca > Cephalopoda > Myopsida > Loliginidae > Doryteuthis > Doryteuthis pealeii. The sequence continues at coordinate 41,246,791 of CM042161.1, forward strand.
GGTAAATATATATAACGGATCGAACATAAATGCCATTAACTTCCTGAAAACAGGCTGACAGAAACAAGAAACCTCAAAGTCAACCAGCAGATACGATCGAACCAGGAAACCGGAAGCAACATAGATAAAAACTCTCATACCCCCCAAAAAAAAAAAAACACAAGGCGATTAGTAAAAATAAGTTGACATAGTTACCTCTAAAGATAGGCCATGCACACGTAGGTGAGTATGTGTATGTATATCGGCAGATACGTATATATGTATGGATATATGTAATTGTATATGAGGGTATGTGTGCATGTGTGTACACGTGTATGTGCGTATGTGTGTGCCTATGGGAGTGTATGTGTGCGTATGTGTATATTTCCATGTGTGCGTGTGTATGTATATATGTGTATATATGCGCATATTTATATATATATATATGTGTGTGTATATATATATACATGTGTATGTATATGGGAGTATATATATATATATATATATTAGAACCCCCTCACATAGTTCATAATGTGAGGAGGGGGTGAAGACGTAAGTCTTTTATTTAATTTATTTTTACTTTTATTTTTTTAATTTTTATATTTTTTTCCCTTTCCTCTTATCCTCCCTTAACTCGTTCGGTTATTATCCAATTTGTACGGCTTTTCAACATTTGTCTAGTGAATTTCTCTGAAGAGATTGACCGAAAAAAATAAAAAATAAAATAAAATAAAAACATAAGGGTTCCCTAACTTTTTTTTTTTTTAGAAATTCAATATTTTTACAATGTATACGCTTTTTCGCTCCTTAATAAAGTTCTGTACCTACAAAAAACTTTATATAATATATATATATATATATATATATATATATATATACTTATATTTTATATTTTTGCTTGAAGGCAATTACAATGCGCATATCGCATGAATTCCATAATTTTAGAAGATAATAATGACAAGTGAATTTCACAAAGAATTACTCGGTGTGTAGAATATCGCACAGTTTCAACTTTATTAAGTCTCATCAGCGATATATACTAACGATTTCCCTCCAACAGAAATCGAAACCGGGACTTCGACCACGGTACAGCACAGAGATATTCCTGCGAAATTAACCTGTCAATGATACTGAGACGTCTCTACCATATGATTTTTGGATGTTTGTTTATTTTTTAGAAGCATTGTTGAATAAAATATATATTAATATTTATATTTCTGCTTGAAGGCAATTACAATGCGCATATCGCATAGATTCGATAATTATGAAGATAATAATGACAATTGAATTTCGCAAAGAATTACTCGGCGTGTAGAATATCGTACAGACTGTTTCAACTTTATTAAGTCTTATATATATATATATATATATATATATATATATATATATATATATATATATATATATATATATATGTGTGTGTGTGTGTGTGTGTGTGTGTGTGTGTTGGTGTCATAATAATATGTTGAGTATATTTACTCTTTCGTTTAATGAAAAAATTGAATAATTAAATCAGAAAAAGATGTTTTTAAAAAAATGTAAACTGAAAAGAATTAAAAGAGAAGAAAAGCGTGTCAACTAAGCCCATAATTTCATTTGGCTATGATTTCTTTGTCAACCAAGCATCTATTTCTTGGATTATAATTTGGCCGGAACAATACAAGGACAGTTAATCCTAATCCGGACCATCATTTAAATAAAAACCTTTACTGAAAGAAAAGAGAAGAATAAAAATAACAGACGAAAAACAAAAAAACAAAAAAAAACCCCAAAAAACAACAACAAAAAACAACAAAAAAACAAACAAAAAAAACCCAAAAAAAACAAGAGAGACTTGAGGATAATCTCACGAACGTTTTAGCCTGTAAAAAAAGTAAAGTCGTCGGGGTGGCCTAAAGTCGGTATCAGCTAATCAGCGAAGGAGTCTATCTCCTTTTCACTAGCGCTAGATCAAGGAAATAGTTTTTGCGTCTGAGGTGAAGCGCCACACCTTCCATCAGGTCCTTACTTTACCGCACAGATCCCTGTGCTACCCATACGCTGAGTTGGCAAGGGCCGGTATCGAATTAGGAACCTATATGGCTTTAACTAGATTATTACTTTCATAATTTTTGAAAAAAAAATTTTTGAAAAAAAAATGTTGAAAAAAAAATTGTGTTAAGTACTGAGGTATTTCAACTGTTTGATCGTAAGTTTATAAACTACTATAGATTACCAAAATCTGAAGAATAGTATAAGCTAGATTTCTATTTTTATACACATCACATAACAAAAATTATGAATGTAATAATCGAGTTAAAGCCATATAGGCTATTGAAAAAAAATTGTGTTATGCACTGAGGTATTTCAACTTTTTACTTTCTTACTTCTATTTTTCTTCTGTTCATCTTTTCTATCTTACGATCTTCTTCTAGCGTCTGGACTTCGTCTTGGGGACTTCGTGTCTGGTCTTCCATTGTGGATTTCTCTTTATCAGAAGCCCTGTGTCATTGGTAGTTTTTAGATAATAACACAAGACTTCGATTTAACTTAGATTATATTTTATTCTGAAATCCCCACCAGACTACCTGCGCAGATTGAGTCGGCAGCGTGCATAACACGACTGACCACCGTCGTGGTTTTGGACGATCTGACTAAAATCTCTTTCTAATCTAAACCGGAAGAGGGTCTTCTCCACCGATTCTCACGGTATCCACCGGAAGGATCAGGATGAGGTCAAGCCTTGTCATTCAACCCTTCAAGGCCGTGGGCTGCAACTTATAACAGCCATTTTGGTTTCTACACTACTGTACACAAGTATTAGGAATCTAATAATTATGTAACAAATCTAGCTAAAGCCATATAGGCTATTGAAAAAAAGAATTGTGTTATGTACTGAGGTATTTCAACTGTTTGATCGTAGGTTTATAAACTAGGCAATTATAAATTATGTAAATGTTTATTGTGTTTATGAAAACAAAGTAAAAAAATAGATTAAAACAATTCATTTCAAGGGAGTCACAATCATGTATCATTTTATCCTTCATGAAATAAACAACAAAATATTTTTTAAAAAGAAATCATTTTCAAAATAGCGGAACAAATAAAGAATTTAAAAATGTAACAATGAAAGGAAAAAAAAGATTTTGAAAATATAAAATAAAAAATAAAATTACAAATATTTTCCTCGCCAGATTTAATACGTGCTAAATTTAACATGTTTTAACACACACACACACACACACACACACACACACACACACACACACGCGTATATATATATATATATATATATATATATGTGTGTGTGTGTGTGTGTGTGTGTGTGCATCGCAGTGCACTAAGGGTAAGAATCGCGTCTTGGGGGTAAATATAATTGCTTTATGCGTGTCAGATACAAAGGAATATAACTGCAATAAAAGCAAATAACAATAATTCCAACACAATCACTATCATCATCAACAATCTTAGCATCAGCAGCAGCAGCAACAACAACAACAACAATAATAATAACAATAATAGTAATAATAATAATAATAATAAAAATAGAATCGTATACTACTACTACTACTACTACTACTACTACTACTACTACTACTAATAATAATAATAATAACAATAATAATAATAATAATAACAATAATAATAATAATAATAATATGACCGGGAGGAAAACACGCGCAACGTTTCGAGGATAGCAATAATTTGATAGATCTAAACAAAATTTAGAATTTAAAGGAGAGGGTAAAAAAGGGCGGGTTGAAATCAAAAACAAAAATGTCACCGTCAATATGTGAGAAAACAATCTTTTTAAACCGCAAACATGCAAAATATAAATGTCGCAAACCTCTTCAATTTCATTTGGGTGGTGGAGTGAGGGGATAGATTCAAAATCTCTCCGTAAAAATCGTGACCCTTTCCCATTTTCGTTCACAGATTTTTTTCCTCAAATACAAAGCCGTTGATTGGAGACAAAGAAGCCGCCCTCACTCTATTTATATTTATTTACATGTTTGTTAAAGACATGCGCCAAGCGACTGGAAATGTCGCTTTTAACTTCTCTCAGCAATTGAGAAGTAGAAAAAAGATTGAGAAAAGTAATAAAATTTATGAAAACAATTCGTTTAATAGAAAAACCTCTAAGAAAGCCTAATATACATATTATCTCGGTTATATAGAGATTAGATTTCTATACATGAACTTATTCAAAATAAGGGTTTCAGATTTTGTAAGATTAAAAAAATGACTGAAGGGTTTTCTTTGATTCGAAAATAAGAGTTTTATCCTTTTGATCTTAGCATTTTATCAAACTGATATCCAAGCGAAGTTTTAGAAATTTTGTGAAAAACCCTTGTGGCATCTTGAAACAATGTATTTTACAATCTTTGTTGGAGATTTTAAAAAATATACTGAACTGTACTTGTTATTAAAAAAAAAAAGCAACAACAACAAAAGACAAAACAAAAACATATAACAGAAAGAAGAAATGATTAACAAATTATATAGGATCTTCAGGAATTTATATTTCCCCTAGGCAGGCTCTAGCAGCTAGTAAGTTTGTCTTTGAGCTACAAAAGTCATATTTCAGTTGCCATCATGGCGTGGAATGGTGAACATTGTCCGTTTGCGATAAAAGGTTATTTATAAAATCACCACTCTATCAGCTCGTTCAGCAAATTCAGCCCTGTTTATTGGGCTTAGAATACGTTGACTGAATACCCTGGGGAGGGCTACTCCACACACACAAATGGGTGCCTTGTATATGATAGTAAACTGTGCCTGATGATAAGGCTCCACTCCTGGAAATCTCTGGAGTGTAGAGACACCCTTCATTCCAATTACTCCCAGGTCGACTCTGAGACGGATTAACAGTACTTTCTACAAGTTACTATCTATGAGTCAAATACTTCTGTTTGAAAATTATTCACATTCGATAAGACCGTCTGCAAAAAGAAAGAAAATGAAGAAAAACTACACAAAATTATAAATATAAACGTACAACGAAAGCTAACTTCTAAGCATAAAATAACTCTTGACGAAAAATAACATTATAAGGTTTGAAATGACGTTAAAATCAATCAATTCATCAATCATCATATATACCCATTATGATAACTTCTATTGATAAGTGAAGGCTCAAGTCAGACAACTAACAAACTGAAAACTTTTTATTCGTCATGAAATCGCAAATATACAAAAGACAATGACTAGGTGAACACTGCAGAACTTTAAGGTGGAGCTTCAGGAGTGTATAGCTAATAAAGGCAAACATTTTGACTATATAATCTTAAAAAAAAGTGATGACAACTGCAAAACAAAATGGCAAATATTCCTTGCCGTAGAAGAATTATATTTTGAATAGGATCTATGTTGTCTTTTTTTTATTCAGGTGTTTAAAACACAAAAGATCATTCTACTGGACACTGTATATTTATGTTATCGTATAAAGTTAATATTGTTCTGTAAAAACTTTCATGTTAATTCAAATGAGGATAAATGAGTGGTTTATTGATTGGAACAATTTTGTTTTTTGCCTAGAGTGTTATTCTTAATCAGGAAATAAGGTGTGTCCTGATTTCACATCAATAGGTCGAAGGTCGAAATAATAATCAAGATGAAGGCAGGACAGAGAGTCCCACCATATCAAGTACACGTGAAATGGTGGATTCAATTGATACCAAAGAGAATTCAATGGGGATCTTACAAGGTACTACCACTATATGCCGGAGTGAACGTGGCAATAATAGTTATGAAGGGGTATTCCACATTTCTCAGAGCTCCAAAACTGGAGCCTCACCATCAGATCCAATTTAGAGCCATACTCTGCTGACTTCTTTTTAGATGTGTGTTTTACAATTTTGGAGGAGATACAATCAGCGTATTCTAAGCCCCACCGACAGAACTAATTGGAATCAATAATGAAGTGCTAGTCACATAATCCTATAAAAGCCAACGTGATCTGAATATTTTTCATTTAAGAGCAGGGTCCCAAAATATTCATAAACCTAATTAATAATATTTCACATTCATAAACCTAATTAATAATATTTCACATTCATAAATCTAATTGATAATATTTCACATCTATAAACCTAATTAATAATATTTTAATAATATTTCACATTCATAAACCTAATTAATAATATTTCACATTCATAAACCTAATTAATAATATTTCACATTCATAAACCTAATTAATAATATTTCACATCATAAACCATTAATAATATTTCACATTCATAAACCTAATTAAAAATATTTCACATTCATAAACCTAATTAATAATATTTCACATCTATAAACCTAATTAATAATATTTCACATTCATAAACCTAATTAATAATATTTCACATCATAAACCTAATTAATAATATTTCACATTCATAAACCTAATTAATAATATTTCACATCATAAACCTAATTAATAATTTTCACATTTCACATTCATAAACCTAATTAATAATATTTCACATCTATAAACCTAATTAATAATATTTCACATTCATAAACCTAATTAATAATATTTCACATTCATAAATCTAATTAATAATATTTCACATCTATAAACCTAATTAATAATATTTCACATTCATAAACCTAATTAAAAATATTTCACATTCATAACCTAATTAATAATATTTCACATTTATAAACCTAATTAATAATATTTCACATTCATAAACCTAATTAATAATATTTCACATTCATAACCTAATTATAATATTTCACATAAAATAACACATCTATAAACCTAATTAATAATATTTCACATTCATAAACCTAATTAATAATATTTAACTAAAGTGGATTAATTATGTTTGTATGATAATCAATTTTTTCTTTTGAAATTTAGAAATGTGTATGGTATTCTTTGGTTTGGTTTGTTAAGTTAACGGCATATCAACCACTTAAGGATTATTTAGTACCAAAATGTGATATACATAATTTGCATTCAGTATATGTTGTTTCAAGTATTCCCATCTAATACTCATAATTTATACGCAATTATAGGGTCTCAATTTTTATTCACATTTAATAATACTCCTCATAATTTGTTTGCACAGTCAGATAGTATCATCTATTCTTTTCAAGTACTATTCATTTATATGTTATACAGTTTGAAGTATTCCTATCTAGTATTAATAATTTTCACACATTTATATTGTTTCAAGTATGTCTATCTAATATAAATAATTTTCAAACATATCTATTTGGTCCAGAGATAGGATCATTATAGCACTAAATAGATGACGCCATACTTCTCAGATATCAAGAAATGGAGCTTTACCACGAGATACATTTTAGTCTCATATGCTGTCGATGTACTCTAAGCACCACTCACATGGCTGAGAAATTTGAATTCCCTACAATTAGTTACAACTTGACTTCCTAAAATTATTGTTGATTTTTACAGTTTCCTCTTAATTAGAACCCCCCCTTTTGCAATTAGAAAATCAATCTTTTCCACTGTCCAGTAATTATGCATACAGTGGTTGCTCGTCTACTGGCACTGTAGTGCTAGGGCACCTGCTGCAACCAGGAATAATCAACAATAAAAGGTATATTCGTTGCTTTAATTCAATAAATGAATGGACGAATATATATATATATATATATATATATATATATATATATATATATATAAATGTATTAAGGATTTGAAGGCAATTACAATGCGTATAAAAATTAAAAACAAAAAGATGCTATTTTTGTCTTATCTATTTCAAAGTAGAAACTTCATCTTTTAATATATTATAACATACTTAACAATGCTTCAAGCAAATTACCATATATATATATATATATATATATATATATATATATATATATATATATATATATATATATATATATATATATATACTTCTCAGTTTTTGTGTGTTGCAGAATACTAATATAATATTTATAATAAACATCACAACTACGAATTAATGTGAGGAGTCGCCACTGCATGCATAAAATATTTGAAGGCCTTACATGAAAACGGGTGGAGTACAAAGGGAACAATTTGCAGGGTGTATAGCAAATAAAAAATTAATTTGAGGGGTGCATTTGAATAGGTATTCCTTTTAATTAATTACTAATTAACTAAAACTACCCTAATTATTAATTAGAGTAGTGTGTTAAAAGTTACTGTAAGAAAACAAAATGTAAAAATAAGAAAAACAATACTACTACTACTACTACTACTACTAATAATAATAATAATAGTAATGTTTATATTAAAATATAAATTTATCTAAACAAAAAATTCTCACGTAGGCAAAGAAATTCCTTAAATTATGGAATTTGACCGAGATTATCGTAATTTTAAATTTTGACATAAATAAAACAATGTTTGGCCTTGTGTTGTGGCAGTTGAAAAAAAAATCAATGGAAAATTACAACTAAGGCTGACACAAGGCCATTTAGACACGTAGGCAATGTTATTGAATGGTTAGCCAATCAGAGAGGTATGTTCGGGGGTGGTGAGGTCTGGATCCCATAAATAACAGACTGAAACTAAAGAGACCGAAGAGAAGAGACAGAAGCGAAGGACGTCCGCCGGAGTCAGACACTCCGAAACCAGGGTGTTCGCCATAGCTCAGTGTCCTTCATATAACTTTGCCGATACACTCTGACGTCTTACCACTCGGTACCAAATTGATAAGTTATCCAAAAAAAACAACTAACTGTAGATCGCCAGTCAACTGACAAAGAAATTACCTCGCTCTTCTGACATTATACAAAAATATTAATCATTGTATAAAAAACAATAAATGTATATATTTTGTACATAATTATCAGAAGGCGTTCCTGTTTGTTTTGTTTGATCTCGTTGACAGATTTTGGTTATCATATTTCAGCCGAGTTGGTAAAAGAACAAAACCAGCTCTCCTTCAGGACACTATAATACTATAATCTGTGCTACGACCAGCATAGAATAATCCCCAGAAACTATGGTATTATATTTGATAGCTCTCCTTACCGACTGTAATACTGAGTCGGAGCATTGCTCTATAAACCGAAGACCGTGCACCGACACTTTATTATACTTCACTAGAATGTTCAGACACAATTTGAGCTGTTTGAATTGGTGCATTATCATTCTGAAAGTTTACGTTTCCCTCCGGAAACAATTCCGCGACCATAGAATGAATTTGATTTGATGAAATTTCTAAATAGTCTTGACTTTTGATCCCGCCAGGAAAGCAAAGCATTGAGCCTGCAGATTTCCAAGATACAGCCCCCCACCCCCAATCATTATCAATGAGCCTCCTCCATGTTTAATAGCTGGAAGATCAATGTTTCTTATCGCCACACGTATACTCGACCAGATGTCGGAAATAAGGTGAACAATGACTCGTCCGATAAAATAGCATTTTTCCAATCTTCATGTAGGTTTTTAACCAATTCTAAATGCTTTGCAACGTAAGTTTGTGATATATATATATATATATATTATATATATATATATATATATATATATATATGTCATCCAGAGACACCGTGTTTCGGTGTTTCACGTCTCTTCAGTGTGGCTAGATGTAACAACTACCTATGACCAGGATCGAAATCCGACTGACTTTTCGACCGCACGACTTCTTAACTTGGCCATTTGACAGCTGCCATAAAAGGGGTGGTGTTTAAACTATTAAATACATACGTTTGTTTATATATTTTACGATCACCAGAGAGATCCAGTCTATGTACAGACGATCATTGCTTTATATATGCTGGCAGTGAAAGTAAATTTAAGTTACTCCTAGAGAGCTTTACTGAGTTTGTGATCATATAATAAGTCATCCACAGATACCGTGTTTCGGCGTTTCACGCCCCTCCAGTATATATATATATATATATAATTTTCATATTATCAATAAAAGCCTGAAAAAGATACCAGAAGATCTGAAACACGTGTTGCATATGTAAAACAAAAAGAATTAAAAAAATGTTTCTGAGAACCAAATACATTTTGCGGACCTTCTTTTTTTTAATAAAATATTGAATTTTCTTCCGTTGGAATCAGAACAACATTTTATATATATATATATATATATATATATATATGGAGAGAGAGAGAGAGAGAGAGAGAGAGAGAGAGAGAGAGAGAGAGAGAGAGAGAGAGAGAGAGAGAGAGAGAGTCAAGATATTTCATATCCCTCCGAAAAATTTAGACCTCTTGTCATTTGTTTGTGATAAATATTGTTTTATAACAGAATACTTCCTTTTTCTTTCTTGTAACCCCTAATTTCTAATGGGAAAACTAATGTAAAAATATATATATATATATATATATTTTCTTCTTTTTATCAAATTCTAAGTTAATTACAAATTTGTTACAAACAGAATCAGACATTTTGGATTTTATCCCATTTCAATTTGTCAACATGACGGAATCTAATTTGGCACTGATATACATGGAAGTCGCTGCTGCAGCTGCCAAATCTAATTTTGGGAAAGAAGCAATGAAATTTTAATGGTTACTTAAAGTGAAGATGGACATACATACACTCTCACATACAGGGTGTGGGCATACACACGTAATCTCACATACAGATGCTTTTTTTTTGTTTTGTTTTGTTTTGTTTTACGGCATATCAACCTCAGTGGGTTATTTAAAGTTTTGAAATAAATCAATTCTTAATGGATAATACATTTTTTTATAAATACATTTTTCTATTTAACCCATAGATGGGACCCTAACAGGTACTACCACTCCGGGTCAGAGTGGACCAGGGAGCAATGGTGATGAATGGGGTGCTTCACATTCCCCAAACCTCCAAAACTGGAACCTCACCATCAGATAGAGTTTAACGTCATTCCCAGGACATGTAGACCCGCAGCCACCGCCTTCTAGCACCCATATGATAAAGAGGGGTTGGGGCTCGCCATAAGGGCAATAGGGTTGGGGCAATCATATAGGTGCTAGGGCTTGAGATGACCAGCCGACTGATCGGAGGGGGCCTCTCCAATATGTAATAGATATATCGTGCCAACATACCAGGCACACAGTACCTTACAGCATCCTAATGATTCAAACATCTATTCGAGTTCACATTCAAGACTTTCCCTATATTCTTGATTATCTACCTACTCTTTCAATGAAGGTAAACATCTTTTAGGAATACATGTGTTGTGATCCCAGCAGATCACAGAGTGAAGCTGAAGGAAAATGAAAAGATGGATAAATTGCCAGAGAATTGAAAAAGCTGTGGAACATGAGAGTCAAAGGGATACCAATTGTAGTTGGTGCACTTGGAACGGTACCAATAAACTTGGAAAAAAAGACTGGAGGATCTGGATATCAGAGGAAGAATTGAGACCATCCAGACTACTGCACTGCTACAATCGGCTTGAATACCCAGGAGAGTCCTGGAGACCTGAGAAGACTTGTTGTCACTCGGACTCTAGTGAAATACCATCAGCTATCGCTGATCTGAAAAACTCAAAAGGAGTGAAAATAATAATAATCTCAAAAATGGTATAAACACCAACCAAATCAATAACAGAAGTCTAGGACTTTGCAATCCAAACTGATTTTGCATAAATGACGTAACCTCTATTTAACTTGTACCAGTCTAGTAAGTTCGTAATTGAAAGAATACTTAGGGTGCCTACCGTAGAGCCATTTTCTGCGAGAATATGTCGTTAGACACACGCTATTGTAGTAAAGTCGATATATTACGGATCTCCAAATTGTTACATGATCTATGCGGTTGCATAAGATTATTGTCAATCCCCTGTATTTCTAAAGGGATGGCCCCTTTTCATATCACGGGCGGGACTTTCCATGAAATATTACAGAAAGCCCGCGAAATACGTGAAGTCACGTGGGACCTGGTTGGGTCCTCAGTTTCAGTTTGGACGTCGGGCAGAGAAGATGTATTGCCTTAACTGGAGCTCACTGCATACGCCCGCTATGTTAGTCAGATGGAAAATGTTTAGTTAAGAAATAAAAATTTAAATAAATAATATGGTTTTGTGGTTAATGAATGTCTTGGTTAAAAGACTGACCTGGAAGACCAGACACGAAGTCCCCAAGACTAGGTCCAAACGCTGGAAGAAGAACGTAAGATAGAAAAGATGAACAGAAGAAAAATAGAAGTAAGTAAAAACAAGGGTATACAACACAAATAACATGATTGCATTTTCTTCAGAGTAATTAAAGCGTAGTATTATTAGCTGCTGAAAGTTATCGGTCTGACCAAAAAAGAAATGAGCTAGATCACTACACAGTTTAACATGCTTGGCTCATCGTTATTAAACTTTCTGAACACATAATACTTGTAAGTAAATGAGTAAAGATACTTTTCAAAACGCCTTATTCGTTTTGGGGTTGCTGGTGAGACTGGCTCGTTTTTAATTATATTTAATATTGTCGGGGAAAAAATGAAAACTACTCACCTGCAATCTTCTGAGGGAAGAAAGCAGGAATAAAGATTGCGTAGTAATATATACATGTGGTTAGTGTCTACTTTCCTTTTGATTGGTCGAATTGGTAAATAAATACTTTGTCACCACTTACGAAGGTACTACGTTTTTTTCTGGACTAATTCTACTAGACCTAAGGTTACGATTCCTTTTTACCTACTTGCAAGGTCGCAACAAGGTTTCTTGCAAGCTTTTTCCCCGTTTAAGCTTGACCAGGAGGTCTTTATTTGTATCCTCACCCAAGTGAACTGGCAATTCGCCACAATATACATTAGCAAAACAGCCACACTCTGCGTTGAGTAAAAATGAATTTTTGTCACGCCTTTTCGTAATAAAATGTAAACATATATTTGAAATCTTTTTGTTTTTATAATAGACATAAACATAGTTTTGCTCTCAAAATTGAAATAAATATGCTTTCTTTCTAATGAAAACAATATGTTTTCTTTCTAATAAAACCAAGGTAAATTCAGATTAATTCGAATATCTATTTTTTTTTGGGGGGGGGGTCGGGGGGCGTCAAATGAAAATTATGTTTGTTTTCTTTTACGACAAACTATAATCAAAACATAACTTTTTTTCATCGTATAATACAATATAAATTATTAATTAATATCCATAAGATTATATTAAATTCTATTAATATTAAATAATAATTTGATTGCAAAATATCAATATTAACTACATAACACCTTTTTACTTTTTAAGCCCTGTGTCATTAAATTTGAAAACAGAAGCAGAGGGGAAAGCATGATTGATGAAACTGTTGTTAGAGAGAGTAAGTATACTTTTGTTACTAAGTTTATCTTTAAACATGATTGATGAAACTGTCGTTAGATTTCAACTCATAATTAAAAGCATTTTAAGAATTCATTCTGAATTGGGTGAAAAATCTTCTGTACTTTGTTTATTTGTTTGTTTGTTTTGTTTTACGGCATATCAACCCCAGTGGGTCATTTAATGCCGATAAAGTTTTGAAATAAATAAAGTATTAATGGATAAAATACATTTTTTTATTAATACATTTTTCTATTTAATCTATAGATGGGACCCTAACAGGTACTACCACTCCGGGTCAGAGTGGAACAGGGAGCAATGGTGATGAAGGGGTGCTCCACATTCCCCAAACCTCCAAAACTGGAACCTCACTATCAGATAGAGTTTAATGTCATTCCCAGGATATGTAGACCCGCAGCCACCGCCTTCTAGCACCCATATGATAAAAAGGGGTTGGGGCTTGCTATAAGGGCTATAGGGATGGGAAAATCATATAGGTGCTAGGGCGTGACGTGACCAGCCGATTGATCGGAGGGGGCCTCTCCCACCGCCCGTCTAGCCCAAGATAGGGCCAAAGTGGAGTATTGCATGTCATGAACTGCTCATCCACCTGGGCTCTGTCCTTAAGCATCACGGGTCGCCACCCACGGCCAACAGGTGACCCCATTCGGGGAGTCTTACCCCTCTGCAGAGGTGCAGTCGGTGCATTCTAACGCCCCCGACGACAGGGCGTTCTTCAGTACTCCTGAGTATGTAACTATCACTATATCTCTAGGTACGAACATACACAACAGTATACTTAGGTAACAGACAAACCCACACAATCCATTTCTCTCATTTACTGATGTTCAATGCAGTGCGCATTAAAATGTAGGCAAATATTTCCGACCAGATACACAAATCCACTAGCACATTCTCCAATTATCTTCGCTGTTCACTCAACAGCTTGATCCATCATGGAGCCAAGCGAAGTGTGAATAGAAAGATCCAGTTGTGTTGCGTTGACAACAGCGGAATCCAAGAACTGGAATGATCATCCTGGGAAGAAATTCGGAAACGGAATGCAACGATTTTATTTATGAATTTGAAAAGTTTTTTATTATTTGTCTTCTCTTCAGAGTCTTTGAGAAGATGCAATGATTTTGCTCGCTGTCATTTTTTCTTTGAATGTGTTTGATATTAATTTCTTGTTCCACTCGATTCCGCGGAGCCCATCAGTGCGAGGTGATCCTACATTCTTATCTGATTTTCTAATTGATTCTTTTCAACTAGACCTCTACCTACTCACCTACCTATCTACTTGTCCTCTCTCTCTCTCTCTTTTCTCTCTTTCTCTCTCTCTCTCTCTCTCTCTCTCTATATATATATATATATATATATATACCCTCTCTCATGCTCTCTCTCTCTCTCTATATATATATATATATATATATATATATATATACCCTCTCTCATGCTCTCTCTCTCTCTCTCTCTCTCTCTCTCTCTCTCTCTATATATATATATATATATATATATATATATATATACAAAAAGTCGGAAGAAAAAAGCAGCAAGGTGTTCAGACGGATGATATTTTACTGTATGAGCCGATGTTTTGGTTTGTTTAGCAAACCTTCGTCAGGACATTCAATTATATGAAAAAAATAAAACTTAAAAAAAACTCAGTTTGTTAGTTATTTTTTTTTTTTGAATGTGTTTGATATTAATTTCTTGATCCACTCGATTCCGCGGAGCCCACCAGTGCGAGGTGATCCTACATTCTTATCTGATTTTCTGATAGATTCTTTCCAACTAGACCTCTACCTACTCACCTACCTATCTACTTGTCCCTCCCCTCTCTCTTTATCTGTTTCTGTTTCTGTTTCTCTCTCTCTCTCTCTCTTTCTCTCTCTCTCTCTCTCTCTCTCTCTCTCTCTATATATATATATATATATATATATATAAAATCGGAAGAAAAGAACAGCAAGGTGTTCAGGTGGATGATATTTTTACTGTATGAGCCGACGTTTTGTTTTTTTAGCCAACCTTCGTCAGGACATTCAATTATATAAAAAAAATTAAACTTAAAAAAAAACGCAGTTTGTTAGTTATTTTAGTGTGTTGCGACTTTTGAATGTTCCTCAAATATGAAAAAAAGAGAATGATATTAAGCGAAAAAAATTATTCATCTGTTTAATATTTAATAATTCAAAATTAAAATAAATTTCGAACTCCACAAAAATAAACATAATGCACTGAATGAAAAAGATTCCATAATAATTTCTAATACATTGCATCGGTTTGAAAAGGATCATCAACCGTTACATGGCATTAAGTTCAGAAGCCGCACACACTAAAGTAAACAAAACTCACAAATCAATGCGTTTTAAGTTTTTTTTTTTTATGTAAATGTATGCCCTGACGAAAGTTTGCTAAACAAACCGAAATGTTATAGCGGCGGCTCTTACGTTAAAATATCGTGATTTAGAAATATGACATGTTTATTACTTTAAACACACAAGCACATTTCATAATATTGCTTTTGTTTGAACTATTTGGGACGTTAAACTCTATCTGATGGTGAGGTTCTAGTTTTGGAGGTTTGGGGAATGTGGAGCACCCCTTCGTCACCGTTGCTCCCTGGTCCACTCTGACCCGGAGTGGTAGTACCTGTTAGGGTCCCATCTATGGGTTAAATAGAAAAATGTATTTATAAAAAAATTGTATTATCCATTAAGAATTGATTTATTTCAAAACTTTATCGACATTAAATGACCCACTGAGGTTGATATGCCGTAAAACAAAACAAAGAAACAAACAAACAAATTAACTATTTGGGCTTAATACATTTTATCAAATTCTTAGTAAAAATGCCCATAGCCTCATGCATATATCAGTGTTGTTGATTGTCTGATCGTTTTTCGGTATGACAACTTTTGTTGGGTTATTTATGCCAAAGTCTACTTAATAATTATGCTCTCCAGGATACGGTGTAAAAATGTATCTTCACAATCATTTTAAACTGGTAATAAAAGTCGTTAGGGTGGCCTAAAGCCGGTATCAGCCAATCAGCGAGGGAGTTTATCTCCTTTTCACTAGCGCTAGACCAAGGAGATTGTTTTTCGGTCTGAGGTGGAGCACTACATCTACCATCAGCTCATTTACAGCACAGATCCTTGTGCTACACCTACGCTGAGTTGGCGAAGGCCGGTATCGGGCGGTTTCTAGCTGAACGCTCTACCGACTGAGCTAACCCGGCCCTTAAACTTTTACTTAGTTTTAATATCAACGTTCTGAGAGCTAGTATCTTACTTAAGTTTACAATCGCCTTAAACAGGTAGTAATTTCATACTTAGTTGCTATATGAATATTTGAAGAGCCGTGTATTAATGACGTTCATTGTCATTTTAAAGAGATAGGCCCATCCTACTTAGTTATTATATACAGCTTATGACTGAATTGCATTTCTTGAAATTGAATATATGTGCAAAATAATTAGTTTCAATAAATTGCCTACTACTTATATCTATAAATATACTCTTACTGAGGTAGGCCACATTCAAACTGGGTAGGCCACATACTATAACAGAATCAAAAAGGTAGGACACATACTATAACGGCACCCTATTTTTATGGACCCATTTTCAACACATTTTTCTATTTAGCCCATAGATGGGACCCTAACAGGTACTACCACTCCATGTGAGAGTGGACCTTGGATTAATGGTGATGAAGGGGTACTCCACATTTCCCAGAACTCAATATCAACGTTCTGAGAGCTAGTATCTTAAGTTTACAATCATGTTAAACAGGTAGCCATTTCATACTTAGTTGCTATATGAATATTTGAAGAGCCCGTGTATTAATGACGTTCATTGTCATTTTAAAGAGATAGGCCCATCCTACTTGGTTGCAATATCAAGAGTCAATGTATGGATATAATTCAAAATTATTTTAAACATTATCTCAAACAAACCTACTTTACCCATAACTAACTTCTACTCCGGGTCAGAAGAGACGCCAGTGTACTTGCAACAAGGGAATGACTACACTTTCACCCACAGCTCCAGAACTGGTGTCTCACCATCGGTTGTAGTTTGGTATCATACCCTATACATTCCCCGTAATGCTTAAGGATAGAACCCAGGTGGATGAGTAGTCCATGACTTGCAATACTCCACTTTGGCCCTATCTTGGGCTAGACGGGCGGTCAGAGAGGCCCCCTCAGATCAATCGGCTGGTCACGTCAAGCCCTAGCACCTATATGATTGCCCCAACCCTATTGCCCTTATGGTAAGCCTCAACCCCTTTTTATCATATGGGTGCTAGAAGGCGATGACTGAGGGTCTACATGTCCTAGGAATGACGTTAAACTCTATCTGATGGTGAGGTTCCAGTTTTGGAGGTTTGGGGAATGTGGAGCACCCCTTCATCACCATTTCTCCCTGGTCCACTCTGACCCGGGGTGGTAGTACCTGTTAGGGTCGCATCTATGGGTTGAATAGAAAAACATGAGTTGATAAATTGTATTATGCATTAAGAATGAATTTATTTTACAACTTTGTCGGCATTAAATGACCCACCGAGGTTGATATGCCGTATAACAAACCAAACCAAACCAAACCAATACATTCCTTTTTATTTGGAAGGGATGGATGATTAATAAAATAAAATCTATTATAGAAATATCTATATATCGAAAAGAAACAGTTTCGATTGTGATTTTTAAAAAATGTATTAAAAATCTATTTAATCTAGTGATTCTTCACAATACACAGGTTTATAGAGAGATACCTGTTTATTAAAGCTATAGGTATAAGTATAAAATATTCTAAAAATCAATGTTTATTTTTGTTTTATTGCGTAATAATACAAGTCTAAAGAGAAGATCAGTTTCCGAAAAATTAGTTAGCAATTCCTGCGATTCCTGCCATGCCATCCTTGGTTTATGTTATAGGTGACACACCCTATAAGACCAATGGAATGCGCCAACAGCTTACTATAAATAAACAGGAATACTTGTGGCTTGAGCAAGCCAATGCGAGTGCCAATAACTCTGTTCGTCGGACGTAATTTCCACATCTCTCTATTGTATTGTCTACTTTCTGTTAATACATTTTCTACTTTTCGTTACCCGTTGTTTTTGTTCTTATTTGACCCCTTAAAACCTCACAACAGTTTATAAGGGGCTCATAAACCAAGGATGGCATGGCAGGAATCGCACGTCAAGTTACTGGGAAAAGTTTCCTGAAATAATTGTAAATGATAAAACAAATACAGTTTAGTATTATCTGCGTTATTCGGACTATTGTCCCCATCTTCATCGTTATTTGTACAACGTTTTGGCCGATATACCCTCCGGCCTTCTTCAGGTATTTCTTGTCGGACTCGGGAACATTCTCGGATTCGGGAACCTTCTTTTTGAACTCGGGAACTTTCTTGTCGTATTCGGGAGCCATCACGGAACTTTGAACCCAACCCTTTATTTAGTCCACGGGGGTATCCTGTTCTCATTCCGCTAACCATAGCTGGGGTAGGAGTTGTGTTAATTAATTATTTTTCTAACTGCTTTCACTCAGGATTGAACTCGGGTACCAAAGATAACTGTCACTTAGAACTGTCTTAACCTAACTGCCTAATCCACTCGGCCATGTGTCGAATAACGCAGATAATACTAATATTGAAGCCTCATCTCAAACATTCAGAGAAATAAATACAGTTTGTATTTTTGGTCTGAAAACTCTATAGGAATGGCAATGTTTCTTTAAAAGATTTTCTATATGAAATTCTATCATATTTGAACATAGCACAGCGGTAGGAATTCAACTCTTATCTACCACAGCACGGCTTTGGGATTTTGACTATATTCAACTATAGATGCACACTGCAGTGAAAGGGTTAATATTAAACGACTGGATGCTTTTACTAAAGATCTCGGATGTACACACTGATGCATCTGTGAATTGTATTATTGAGACGCTTACGAATGACTCATTATATTAATAACGACACATAAAGTCGTTTTCATTATCGCGAATGCCTTTTTTTTTTGTTATTGTGTTTTTCAGTTTTAGGAAATTACTTGCTGAAAATCCGTAAGTAAATTCTGGAATCAAATTAATTTTGAAACTTTCAATTCTTTATTTATTTTTAGCTGATTTTCATTTACTTAATTATTTAGTTATTTATTTATTTTTTGCATTTTTACTCATGGAATTAATTCGGCAGATTTCAACTTTCGCGTGAAATGAATATTGTCCGTAATACCTTTGAAAATGAAATTAATTTTCGTGTTACAACAAAGAAAAAAATTAATATATATTTACGTCATTCTATAATGAAATTAAATGCATTGTTCATTTTTCTCAGTTATTCTGAATTAAATGATGGAGGATTGATTGAATTTGATTTTATGAATACACTATTGAATGCTTGAAACTGTAATTATATACACGTAGAACTACTTACAATATTATAATACATTTAATATATATATATATATATATATATATATATATATTATATATATATATATATCAATGTGTATGGTTGGCACTATTATACTTGAAGAGCGGTAGTAATCCATTTGATTAGAAAGAAACCAAATGGTAGCAATAATTGTTCCAATGATAATAATAAAAAGTATGCCTTTTATTTATTCATTTATCTATACTTATATATATATATATATATATATATATATATATATATATATATATATATATATATATTATATGCTCCCAAATCTGGTAGAGCTCTCTAGGGGCGACTTAAATTAACTTTCACGCCAGCATAAAGCAATGATCGTCTGTTGTTTACAGACTGGATCTCTCTGGTGATCGTAAATATATAAACAAATGCATGCATTTGATAGTTTACATACCGCTCCTTAATAGCAGCTGTCAAATGGCCGAGAGGTTAACGAATCGAGCTGATGAAAAGGTTGATGCTGTGTCTAGTAATGATGAGGTAGTTTCTGTGTCTAACCACACTGAAGAGACGTGAAACGTCGAAACAGGGTGTCTGCGGATGCTAATATATATATATATATATATATATAATATATATATATATATATATATGAGTATAGATAAAAAGGATATGAAAACAATACAATATGCTGTTAAAGTGAAATTATTTTATAACATATTCATAGCTAATATTGAACAATTTCGATTTTACAAAATCATATTTAGAGCTTGTTTATACTCCGTACTATCAAGAGCGAAGACGAAAGTCATATCGCTCTGAAATACGTAGTATCAACAAACTCTGAAGATGATTTTTATAAAATCGAATATTGTTCAATATTAGCTATGAATATGTATAAATATTTTCACTTTAACAGAATATTGTGTTGTTTTCAATATCCTTTTATCTATACTCATACCGGTCGGATTCATTCCTTCTTTTAACTTATATATATATATAAAAAATAAAAATAAAAAAATAAAAAGGAAAAATTTTAAAAATCATCTATAAACACGAGACCCAAGACGACAAAATAGTGATCGCGTGAATGACCGAAAGCAAAATGCAAGAACCGAATAACGGATCACGTAAACACGAGAAAAAGTTTAAAACTGTCCATTTTTTTTCAAAAGTAACGTCTCTGACGACGAATAACACCAGAAAAGTGATATTCAGAAAACCAAGGTTAGACAGACTTTTCATTTGTATTAGTTAAATTGAATATATATATATATATATATATATATATATATATATATATATATATATATATATATATATTATAATATATTAACAGGAGTACCCAGTAATGACCGTGTAAAAATGATTTTAAGAACTCCAGTGAGTAGGAGAGAAAAAAAGGAAGAGAGGAATAAGAAGGAAATAATTTAGTAAATTCTCATCAAATCAAATAGAAAATCACTAGAATTCACAAATTAAAATGTTTGATCTTTTAGAAATTTTTTTACTTTTTTACACTCAAAATAATAGAGGCGTCCGTCGTGGTGTAATGGTTAGCAAGCAAGTTCACAGATCCAGGAATATCAAGTTCGATTATCGCTGGATGCCCCAACACCTGCGACCTGTGACCTTGAAAATCCAGGACGTTTCATCATAAAAACAGATTACGACGAAGTCTATTGTGAGCAACCGAAAAAATAGTTCTCAAGTTCACTAAAATTTAATGTACTATTTAATCAATAATCTATTATTTAAGGGCCGGGTTAGCTCAGTCGGTAGAGCGTTCAGCTAGAAACCATAAGGTTCCTAGTTCGATACCGGCCCTCGCCAACTCAGCGTAATGAGTAGCTCAGGGATTGTAGGGTAAAGCAAGGAGCTGATGGTAGGTGTGGCGCTCCACCTCAGACGCAAAAAACAATCTCCTTGGTCTACCGCTAGTGAAAAGGGGATATGACTCTCTCGCTGACTGGCTGATACCGACTTTAGGCCGCCCCGACGAAGACTTTTTTTTACTTATTATTTGCAGCATTTAAATTCCCATCGAAACAGTCATAATTAAAATCCTTTAATTATCAGTTTAAAGTTTTTTCTTTTTAGCAATCTTGAAATTTCATAAGTATCGAGTTTCCTAAATACGTTGTCATGTCAACCTCATAACAGTTTCTTCAGTAGCTTTTTCTTCCTTTGTTTTCCAAATCAAAGATGCTTTCAGAGTAAAAACCTAGGAATAAAT
>CM042161.1:41268686-41296186 GCA_023376005.1 Doryteuthis pealeii
AGCCATGGATTCCTGGTGGTACGAAATAACTGCAGATACTTATGATATCTTCCTCAAAGAGCACAGAGTTTTCACTAAAAAAAAAAAAGCAAAATATTAATTCAGGAGACCCATTCATTTATTTATACAAGACGTATATGGTCTTTACATCATTATATAAAACTACGGAGTACCTGCAATTAGCCCCTGTAAGACCTCGGAAGATGAACTGGCCTAATATTCTCCAGGTTAAACCCAATTGAAAACTTTGGAGCGTTTCTGACAAGGTATGCTTCTATTAGAATGGACGACAATTTAAAAGACAAGGATAACTTTGAGATAGGAAATAGTAAAAAAGTATACGTGGAAATTACAATGTTCCTTTTTGTATTTCGATTTCATCTTAGTTACTGGATATATCCCTAAAATCTGAAACGAATAATTAAAGTGTTATTTCCTATTTTACAGTTTTTTTTATAACAACTCATTAATAGTTTGACTCATTAATAATTTTAAGTAAATGACAGTCAATTCTGTTCATTTTTATAAACCATACAATTTTTAGGTAGGTGTATAGTATATGTTTTAATCATCTCTAGATAATTTCCTTAAATTCCAACGAGTTAGTTTTTGGATAGGAAGGAAAAGAATCACTCTCGTTAATAATTTGAAACGCATATATATATATATATATATATATATATATATATATATATATATTATATATATATATATATATATATATGTGTGTGTTGTGTTGTGTGTGTTGTGTGTAAGAGAGAGAGAGAGGAGAATGGGAAATGATCCGACAATATGAGGAAAAAATGAGTAAAAGAAAAGAATTGTAGATTGAGAAAAAGAATTTTATCGATATCACTTTTAATTGATATCACTTACACATGTGTTTCGGATCTGTTATCAAAAATGTATAAGGATTTACGTTCTAATAATATAATAATAATATAATAATAACGTAAATCCGTATAACATTTTGATAAACAACGAAACACATGTGTAAGTGATATCGATTAAAAGTGATTATCGATTAAAATTCATTTTTATCCATCTACATTTCTTTCTTTACTCATTTTTCCTATTATATATATATTTATATATATATAATATATATATATATTATAGAGGAGAGAGAGAGAGAAGAGAGAGAGAGAGGGGGGGTAGATAGATATACTCGAGATTTTATATTGTATGGAACGTGACTTATTTGCTAATGATAATATATATATATTATATATATAATATATATATATATATATATATATATAGAGAGAGAGAAGAGAGAGCGACGAGACAGTTACCGAGAGCATGATAGTAAACTGTATATATATATATTAATATATGTGTGTGTGTGTGTTTGTTGTGTGATGTATATAACTAAACGAATGCTAGAGAAATAGAAAGGACAGATCATCAAATACGTACGTACCAACGGCATGTGATACATACATTTATATTAAATTTATATACAGACGGAGAATAATCGATTGCTTTATTGTTCAATCAAAAACCTTCAATTTTTCACGAAGATATGAGATATTACCAATGTCTCTTCACTGGACTGTCAGCAAGTTCAAGTCAAAGGGGGGAAAACTTCTTGTCATGTTTTTTCTTATTTTTACTTTCCTCGGTGTTGGCTTTCAACTATCGGTGTAAATTTGACACGAAAAGAAATTCACAAAAACGGCTAAAGAAATCAGGAAAACAGGGAAGGATATGTGAAATAATGAAAGCTGCTTATTACGTGTGATGAAACACCGTCGTGCGGTCGGGCGCTGAAGTACGAACCACTTCAGGTTGGAAAGTTGTCAACGCGTTTCACCCAGAAAAATATAGATACTTTTGACATCGAAAAATGTTAGAACTGCCTCGCTTGCAAAAGTATTTTCAATAGAAAAATGCTTCAGAATAATTATATCGTCCAAAAGCTCAGAGATAGATAGATAGATTAGATAGATAGGGTAGAAACACGCTGAGATAAACAGATAGCTAGAAACGACACACACACACGAATTATATATATTTCCTACAGAAATAATATCTTTATATAATATATATATATATATATATATATATATATATATATATATTATTATATATATGCTCTGATGAAATGATATATTATCCATACATGAGCTCTCCAGAAATGAAATCCTGATATCTATCTATTGGTGTGTTAATCTATTTATCTATCATATTCTATCTCCCTTCTCTCTCTCTCTCTCTACTCTATATATATAGTATATTATAATATTATATATATATTAAATATAATATATTATAAATCCATGTTTGGCAAAGTCGTTAAATAGGTAGAAAAATAAACCACATTATTATTTAGCGCCACCGTTAACGACAAAGACAAAATAATATTTTATACAAAAATAATAATTGTCTCGAAATAATAATAATAAATAATAACAAAACAAAACTTCATACAAATATAATAAAAAGTCAGATCATGGTTCAAAAAAGAACCGAAAGTACTTTCTAATCGTAAACGCTTCAAGATCATAACATCAATAATGTTAAAAACTTGAAAGAAAAAAATTAAAAACGATTTTAGGATTCCATTACATTTAACCCAATTTGTTTAAAAAGTCCAGGTAAACTGTGCATTCAAACACACACACACACACACCCACACACATATATATTTATATATATATATATTATATATATATTTGCAAATAAAAAAGGCTTAAAAATTGGTATGTCTTACAAAGACTTACCTGGTCTTTAAGCCTTTTTTCTGTGCAAATTACTTTGCCTCGTTCTGAAAAATAAACATTGAGCTCACAAACGTGACCCGGACTGGCAGCAACCAACTGTTGGAGGAAAGGACCGTTTAAATCTCCTTTAATACCAAAAACTTAGCTTACCCCACCAAAGAAAGTAATATATTATATTATATATATATCATCTATATATTATATATATATAACTATAGTGTGAGTATGGGTCACTGTTCACTTTTGCTGGAATGTGTACCAAAGAAGTATTATTGGTATATGTCGATATAAAATAGAGCTGTTATTAATATATAAGATAAATTTAAAGGTTTTACATATCTATTATTAGGTGGACAAAGGAACAACACAAACCATATTTTCTTATAATATTTATCTTATTATCTTATAATATATATATATATATTATATTACTATATATATATAAATAAGTTAATAGAAAGGAAATAAAATCCGACATATGAGTATAGATAAAAGGATATGAAAACACACAATATTGTTGTTAAAGTGAAAGATTTATATAGATATTCATAGCTAATATAGAACATATTTCCGATTATAAAAATCATCTTCAGAGCTTTCGCTCCGTCTTGTTAAGGCCGGAGTAAAACAACTCCCTCTTTATATAAAACATAAAAAATATATAAAACATATAAACATAAAAAACATATAAAACAAACTATACTCATATATATAGTATTATAATATATATAAGTATATATATATTATATATGACGAGTATATATACAAACAAACCACGAAAATTAAAAGAAAACCGAATGAATGCCATACAATACATATTGAAAAATTTTCAATACGTATGTGAGATGCTTATAACGAAAATAAGGCTGTGTCATCGAGGTTTCACCGAAAAGTATATTCAGCAAACTCTGCTAAAAGTAATTGGAAAAATTAAGGAAACAATATAAGAATACTGTAGAATTTGCATATATAGTGGATCAGAACGTCTTAATGATAATGAGCCTTTATTTTATTGTGCCTACATTCGTTGTCTTATCTCAGATCTTTGATTTTTAGCAATTTTCAGGATTGGGGCATTAACAATAGTTAGCTCTCTCAATACAGGAATAAAAATATTCAAAAAATTGCCTTCGATGTTATCGCCACTAAACGGGGTTTTAGATGTTTTATAGATTTGAGATTTTTCAACCTTTCAAATATAGTTTATCAATGATATTCATTACTTCAGGATTACTTGGTGATATTCTAATCATTTACACAAAAAAATGCAACAACCTCTATTATTATGAGACTAAAACCAAATGAATTCACAAAGTTGAAACTACTACTATTATCCATATTTGCCTTATAAGTGGGGAGGTTTGAACTAATGCTATGCTCGTAAAATCTTCTTTCTTGATTTGTGATGCTTATTTAATTGTTGTATAGTAGAGTCACCCAGTTTTTTGGCGGGACTGCTTAGTAATATATTCCCCACTATCCAGATGTGAGTGCCACCCTAAGTCTAAATATCATAGAACCACAGCATGGATAACTTAACATAAGACACTTATTAAGATATCCCAAAACAATTAAATTCCTACAGTAAATGGAGACTCCACCCAAAAAACGAGATTGGAACTTTATCCTTTAGGAAAGCACCGAGGACAAATCACAATGAAAGGACACCTGTGGCCTCTGAACAAAGAGCAATTGCACCATAAGCGAACTAATGGAGAATTTTTAGGATAATTAAACAACTATTAAAATAAGGTGAATAGTCAGATGCAGAAGAAACGGTTCTATTCAAACGGAAAAGAACATGGATGAAGACCTGCTAATAACACAGGATTTGACATAGCAATGGCTAGATTCATCGCAGATATCGACTTGTCGGAATCTGGTATTTATATAATTTATCATAATCAACAATCGCTTAGACACTAAGGATGTTGGGATTACAGAGATGAGCTAATAGTAGTGCACAACGCTCCGATACAAATGCGACTTTATCAAAAAAGAAATTTGGATACTGAAGGACATGGGATACCGGTTACACCAAGGCGAGCGAACGGACACTATACCCACCCACACATACACATACCACTCTCACTAATGTTAAGCATATTTCAGTCATTCCACAGACTGTCCTTTTTTCAATGTATCACAATCACCTCAGTGCGTTAGTCTTAGCTGCTACCTATATATATATATATCACTAACGCGAATCTTCAGGGTAGCCAATATATATATATATATTTGGGTACCCGGAAGAATACGCGAATCTTCAGGTAGCCAATATTAATAATTAATATATTAATAATTTATATAAATATTGGGTACCTGAAGATTCGGGTTAGTGCGAGAAAAAAACTTAATAGGTATTTTTTAAACTATTCGCAGTTTAATCGTCTTTCACGCTCTTTATATGAGCACTTTTAATTGGGTTTTAGTGAAAATTCCCATGGTAAATAAGAGTGTATACTTATTTGCTTGGTGGATTTATGGTTACTGCGATATATATATTATATATATATATATATATATATATTATTACGAGATTAATGTGCTGAATTAAGTCATAACCTAATTTGTAATTAATTAATTATAATTAAATGAATTAGGCGTGCATATCGCGTTTAAATGTTAAAGCCGTAACAACTCGAGAAAAAGTCAATCTCTGTATGTAACATTTCAGCCCATTAGGCCTCATCAGCAGAGCTATAGACAGGGCAGTGCTTTGTGCGCGATTTGAACCCTACCTGTCAGGCTGGAAGGGCGCGACACCTCGAACCTTACACTAGCTCTGGCTTGCCCCAGAAGCTCTCGTTATTTTAACCTATATGTATATCGCACTTTATGGGTGACTTAAGCACACAGTATGAAGTGTTCAAACGATGTGTTTGAAATGGGCGAAGGCCGAAATTTTAACTAACAAATTAGGTATGACTTTAATTCGCACATAATCTCGCTAAAATGTCGCCTTTCGCCATTTTCAAACACATCGTTTGAACACTTCATATATACATACACGTGTTTTCTACCGCTGTCTTTTTTTCTTTCATTTGTCGGACCCAAATATTTAACACCCCATCATTGTACGACAATTAATCTGTCCTTAACTTATCCCCAAAACACACGTCTCCCACAATTTTTTCAACTTTTCTGTCTATATATTTTTATGCATTCTATTTTTTCTCTTGTCTCCACACCAACTCTTTCCTCCCTATTATTTCTTTATCATAATCCCCCAACTCTCGACACTCTTCGGCCATTTCTTGTCTTATTTCATTAACAGAAGAAAACTTTACAGCTTCAAAGCAAGAATTACTTGCCACCGAAGACCCATCCCAACACAATCCAATTTTCTTTCTTTTAACCTTTTTTACTTTCTCCTCTCTCTCTCTTCTCTCTCTCTCTCTCTCTTCTCTCTCTCTCTCTCGGCATAAACACACACCAATCTGTCGACAACTCGCCCGCCTCTCCCTCTCTCACTCTCTCTCTCTCTGTCTCTACTCACTCACTCGCATACACACACACTATTCTGTCTGTCTACAACTCGCCGCTCTATCTATCTCTTTCTCTCTCTCCACCACACACTCATCTCTCTCTCTCTTCCCTCTCTCTCTCTCTTCTCATTCACTCACTCACTGGCATGCACACACACTGTGTGTCTACAACTCTCTCTCCTCTCCCTCTCTCTCTCTCTCAATCTCTCTCTCACACACACATACACTATCTGTCTATAGCTATCTCTCTCTCTCCCTCCCCCCCTCTCTCTCTCTCCTCTCTCTCTCTCTCTCTCATTCACTCACCACATGGCATGCACACACACACTGTGTGTCTACAACGCTCTCTCTCTCTCTCTCTCTCTCTCTCTCTCTCTCCTCTCTCTCTCTCTCTCTCTCTCTCTCTCTCATTCACTCACTCACGCTCGCCACGTGTGTCTACAGCTCTCTCTCTCTCTCTCTCTCTCAATCTCTCTCTCTCTGTCTATAACTATCTCTCCCTCCCTCTCTCTCTCTCTCTCTCCTCTCTCTCTCTCTCTCTCTCTGCACATTTTTCGTCTATTTATACATCGTTTGCTTTCCGATTGTTCTCCGTATCTTTTTGGCGATAGTTTCACCTTCTTTGAATTTTTATTTTCGTTAGCTTTACGGTTATCGCCATCATTATCTTCTTCGTCATCTTCATCATCTTATCGCCATCATTATTTATCTTCTTCATCTTTTCCGTAGTTTATTTCTTCTCTTTGTCTCATTTTTTCCTCTTTTTCCTCTTTTTCTTTTCACCCTTTTATGTTCTTGTGTTTTGCATTCTCCATTCTGTTTAATACCTCTTCATAACTCCTTCTTCTTCTTCTTCTTCTCTTCTTTCTTCTTCTTCTTCTTCTTCTTCTCTTCTTCTTCTTCTTTGTTTCGTCTTTCTTCTTCTCTTTTTTTAATAAATCCAATATCTTTTTTTCGTCTTCATCTATTTTCTGTTTCTCTCTCTCTCTCTCTCTCTCTCTCTCTCTCTCTCTCTCTCTCTCTCTCTCTTCACACACACACACACACACACACCGCACATACACACACGCACACACAACACACACACACGCACGCACCCAAACACAATATATATAAATATATATATATTATTTATATTATATATATATATATATAATTCAATTTTACTTCAATCTTATCTCCTTTTTCTTTTCCCGTCTAATGTCTGATTCTCTCTCTCTCTCTCTCAGTCCTCTCTCTCTGTCCCCCATCTCTCTTCCCTTCTCTTTCTTTCTCCCCTATCCCCCCTCTCTCTCTCTCTCTCTCTCTGCTCTCTCTGCCTCACCTCTCTCTCTTTAACCCTCTCTCCCTCTCCCTTCTCTTCCCTCTCTCTCTTCCCCTCTCTCTTCTCTTTTCCCCTCTCTCGTTTCCACCTATCTCCCTCTCTCTTCTCCATCTCACCCTCTATCTTTCCCTCCCCTCTCTCTCTCTCTCTCTCTCTCTCTCTCTCTCTCTCTCTCTCTCTCTCTCTACCTGCGCCTTGCCACTAAATGATCGCTCTCTAATTTATTGGCCACTCTTTCACTTAATTGTCAGGGGAATGAAAAGTTCTCGTTTCGCCATTATAGTTCCTAAATGGGAGCTGTCAAATGGTCATGGCTTTGGGCGGCCGTCACCTACCGCCGTTATGTCGGCACCGTGGCATGGCACTCCAACGACCCGACTTCTTTCCTATGGATTGCCCCATCGGCAACTAACGTCTTTTCAATCTGAACTCGTCCACAATGCCGCTGTCACGTGCCCTATTTTAGCAAGCTAGCCAGCCAGTTAAATATCACCAGAGCGATTGGTGTACAGTGTGTGATGATGAAGGGCGGGCGGGGTTGTAAAATGAAAGGGAGGGAGAAAAAAGGGGGAGAGTTGTTTCATTTTTGATCAAAAATCAGTTGGCTGTTGGGGGGGGGGATGGGAGATGGATGTGTTGGGGAGAAAACGTCTTCGCCGGCGGTCGACAAGAATCTTTTTGGCGGAGTGTAAGGGAAGGGCAAGAGTAAGAATATGAAAACCGAGAAGAAAAGACTAATACAAAAAGGGAAAAAGAGAAGTTAACGAAGACGAGAAGAAGAAGAAGAAGAAGAAGGAAGAAGAAAGAAGAATGAATAGTAAGAAAATAGAAGAGGAAAGATGAAGATGGGGACATTTGAAAATAGAAAAAGGATGAAGATGTAAAACCAGAGTAAAACAAAATGTGCGAAAGGAAGAAGAGAAGAA
Source organism: Doryteuthis pealeii (assembly GCA_023376005.1). NCBI lineage: Eukaryota > Metazoa > Mollusca > Cephalopoda > Myopsida > Loliginidae > Doryteuthis > Doryteuthis pealeii. The sequence goes on from CM042161.1 coordinate 41,277,151, forward strand.
GAAGAAGGTATAGCAAGAAGAAGAAGAAGAAGAAAAGAAGAAGTCGTAGTAGTAGTAGTAGTAGTAGTAGTAGTAAATGGAGAAATTAAAATGATAATTATTGTAATCCTTCTTATCAATAGAAAAGAGAGGGGTGAGACAGAACGAGAGAGATACGGAGAGATGGAGAGAGAGAAAAAACATAAACTTAAGCAATAAGAAGAAGAAGAAGAAGAAGAAGAGAGAAGAAGAAAAGAAGAAGAAGAAGAAGAATATCAGATTTCTGAAAGAGAGCGGTGAGACAGAAAGAGAGAGATACGGAGAGGGCGAGAGAACGTAGGGAGAGAGAGACGTAGGAGAGAGAGAGGTGAGAAAAACTTAAACAATAGAAGAAGAAGAAGAAGAGAAGAAGAAGAAGAAGAAGAAGAAGAGAAGAAGGAAGAAGAAGAAGAAGAAATCGTAGTAGTAGTATTAGTAGTAGTAGTAAATGGAGAAATTAAAATGATAATTATGTATCCTTTCTTATCAATAAGTTGAAAAAGATTAAGAAGAATTTAGTGTTTTAAAATAGACGTCTTGTCTATTTTAAAATAGAAAAAGGAAAATATAAACGAAAATGAAAATTCTGTGGCAGAGAATATCTGTGAGAAAGTTGGCATATAAATAAACCGATAGAAATGAATAAGAATAAAGTGAAAGATAAAAACAATGAAGGGAAAGTTGTTTAAAACGAATGAACAAAAGTGAAAAAGAGAGCGGTTAAGGGTCGGACAAAAGAGATGTAAATGTATAAGGAAAAAGTGAAACGAAATACTAAAAAGAAAAAAGTAGAAGGAAAGAAGATTGATTCGGATTGAGTGTTGTACTATTTTGTCTTAAGAAAAAGTACAAAGGACACACATATGTTAAGAAAAAAAGAAAAAGAAAACAGAAAAAAAGAAAGAAATGAAAATAAAAAAAGAAACTGAAAAAAAAAGAGTCTTTCTAGACTTCTTTTTTTTTTTATATATATTTTTCATTCTTTCTTTTTTTCTGTTTTTTATTCTTTATTTTTTTCTTAAACACAAATATTTGAATCAACAAAAAAAGTTGGTGGTTTTACTATAACGCCGGTGGACAAGGAGGTAAAAAAAAAAAAAAAGACAAGAGAGAATGGAGATGACAAAGAAAATGCTGTTTGGTTGGTTAAGTTATTCTTTCGGGCGGTCTGCATTTGAAATCAGTGCACAAACCAATTTGATTTATAAAGACATCTTATAAAGAAAATATGAAAAACATATTAAGTAAAAGAAAATCCTTCCGCCTACATCGACTGTCCAATTGTTGATTTTCCTTCACAGAAATTTAAACGTTTCTTTACCACTCCGCCCTTCAAAAGTAGTTCGGTTCATCAATTGAATTCTGTTATTTTATGTATTTTATTTAATTTACATTCCGTTCTATTTCTTTCTTCTTTCTTTCTTTCTTCTTCCTTTCTTTCTTTGTTCGTCAAAATGAAATGAATACGGAAGTTTCATTGGATACTTAACTGGATATCCACACAGGTCGTTTTGCTGTCGACATCATGGCTTGACTTGAAAGAACGTTTTTAAAGGTGGAATACTTCGTTTCCAAACAAAATTGTTGAGTTCTGATATGAAGGACTGGAGAAGTCCAATGGCAGTAGACACTGATTAATGACAAAAAATAAAGCTGAATCACAAGAAGAAAGAAGAAAAAGAAAGAAAGTAATGTAGAGCGAGGAAAAAAACAAATAATAGAAACAATAAAAATCAATTTCAGTTTCGAGAAAATAGAAAAAGAGATAATAAATTAAAGGAATAAAGAAGAAAGAGAAGAATTATGAATATAAAATAAGATTAAAGGAAATTAGAAGAATATTATATATATATAAATATATATATATATATATAATATATATATATAAAAATAAGCGAAGAAATAATTAAATTAGACATTCTTATAATTCTACTTGGGAAATGTGATTATATTGAAAAAAAGAAAAGAGGTTAATCAAATACTCTTTGATATTTGAGAACAGCTGTAAATATTAATGACACTTGGAATACCTGTCCATTTATTGTTCACATGCAATACTTGCGAATAGGATTATATTTATAACCAATAAAGTCAAGGAACGTAATTTCTAGCCTGTGTGTTTGCTTATTGTTTTGCGCCCTGGGGTGTGAAACGTATTTGTTGATTATTGATTAATTGCCGTTTTTAAGGTGTGTCCACCGGCCTGGGATTTATGTATATATATAAGTTAAGATTTTTACATGTGTGTTCAGAAAGAGTACAAACATTTTTCTGTGATTGGCTAATGAGCTCAATGTAGATTTTTACTGTGGTTACAATACGTGCATTTGTGGAGGCATTGTGGCTTATATGTGAACAGGGAAATGCCGTTAGTTGGGTGTTCCAATTGCTGGTACGCGTGTCGTGTGGATGAAAAACGTTAAAAAAAGTGCCTATGCTGCTAGACAGGTCCGGAAGTCAAAAAGCTAACCTTGATTCAGTCTGTCACCAGCAATTACAGTGCTAAATAGTAGCACTAATTCATAACAATAATATATATAGTTATATTTTTTTAATTTTTTTTTTTTTTATGAGAATGGTCTCATTTCATTATTGCTTAGGCCTTAGCAGGTGAAATCCAGTCCTGTATTTTCGTCGTCGTAACCACTGTTGAATATACCGAGTGTACTAGGTTTATTACCCAAAATTGGCCTAAATGGCGTTTTGACAAATCTGAAGAGGAAGATACTCTTAAAATTTTATAAAGACCATGACAATTACTTTTGCATTGCATTTAGCCTTCAAAAAATAAAATGAAATAAAATTAATAAATAAAATATAATAACATACTTTACAGAGATGTTTCAATATGAAACATCTGCTGAAGAATGAAGAATACTTTTAAATTTTATAAGACCATTAGACAATTACTTGCATTGCATTAGCTTCAAAATTAAAATAAAATAAATAAATAATAAAGATAGATAAATAAAATTAATAACATACTTATTGTAATGCTTCAAAGCAGTTAAGGAAGTTTAATTCCTAGGTTATGCTTAACCTTTGATGTATAAACAGGGTAATGAATCTTACAGATAATGAGTGGACTACAGATAAGAAAAAGTGACAAACATACTTTGTTTTTGTTTTTTGTTTTTTGAGAAAATAATTTACCAAAAATACAGTAATCGTTGTAACTATACTATGAGAATCACTGTGCTGTACATTTCTCATGAACGATGTATTTGATGATAATGTTCATCGTTATTCTGTTACAATATTTAACAATAATGTTAGGGCACTAATACGAATACTGGAACATTACGTAGAATTAACAAATTTAATTCATTATTAGTTTGTTGGTTTGTTTTGTTACGCATATCACTCAGTGTTCATTTAATGCGATTAAAGTTTTGAAATAAATCATCTTAATGGATAATACAATTTTGTTTATTTCAACTCATGTTTTTCTATTTTAACCCATAGATATGGGACCTTAACAGGTACCTACCACTCCGGATCAGAGTGGAACCCCCCCCCCCCCCCCCCCCCCCCCCCCCCCCCCCCCCCCCCCCCCCCCCCTGGATCCATGGTGAATGAAGGGTGCTTCCACATTCTCCAAACCTCCAAAAACGTACTCACCATCAGATAGAGTTCCTCATTCCCTGTACATTTAGACCCTCAGCCACCGCCTTCAGCACCCATATGATAAAAAGGGGTTGGGCTTGCCATAAGGCAATAGGGTTGGGAAAATCATATAGGTGCTAGGGCTTGACGTGACCAGCCGATGATCGGAGGGCCTCTCGACCGCCCGTCTAGCCCAAGATAGCGCCAAAGTGGAGTATTGCAATCATGAACTGCTCATCCACCTGGTTCTATCATTAAGCATCCGGGTCGCACCCACGGCCAACAAGTGGCCTTCATTTGGCGGATTAATCATTTATTAAAAATAAATTAATATTTAAACAAATTATTATATCTTATTCTTAGGTATTTAATAATGTTTCGAAGAAATAAGTCCTGAAAACAATTGGTGAAAATGTTTATGTATTTATCCTTTAGGTTTTACTCTGAAAGCATTTTGATTTGGAAACAAGGAGAAAAAGCTACTGAAGAACTGCTTATGGGTTGACATGACAACCGTATTGTTAGAACTCGATACTTATGAAATTTCAAGATGCTAACCCCAACCTTTTAAACTGATAAATTAAAGATTTTAATTATGACTGTTTCGAGGGAATTTAAAGCCTGCAAATAATAAGTAAAAAAAGTCTTCGTGGGGCGGCCTAAAGTCGGTATCAGCCAGTCAGCGAGAGTCTACCCTTTCCACTAGCGCTAGACCAAGTGGAGATTGTTTTTGCGTCTGAGGTGGACGCCACACCTACCATCAGCTCCTTGCTTTACCCTACAAAATCCCTGAGCTACTCATACGCTGAGTTGGCGAGGGCCGGTATCGGAACTAGCGAACCTTATGGTTCGAGCTGAACGCTTCTACCGACTGAGCTAACCGGCCCTTAAATAATAGTTATGATAAATAGTACATTAATTAGTGAACTTGCAGAACTATTTTTCGTTGTCACAAGTAACTTCTTTTCGTAATCATGTTTTTATGAAACGTCCTGGATTTTCAAGGTCACAGGTCGCAGGTGTGGGCACCAGCGATAACAGAACTGATATTCCTGCATCTGTGAAACTTGCTTGCCTAACCAGTTACCCCACGACGGCGCCTCTATTATTTTGAGTGTAAAAAAGTCAAAAAATTTCTAAAAGGATCAAACATTGTAATTTGTGAATTCTTTAGTGATTCTATTTGATTGATGAAATTGTACTAAATTATTTTTCCTTTCTTATTCCTCTCTTCCTTTTTTTTCTCTCTTACTCACTGGATCTTTAAAATCATTTTACACGGCATTAACTGGGTTACTCCTGTTAAATATATATATATATATATATATATTATATATATATATATATATATATATATTATATATTATATATATATATTCAATTAACTAATACAAATGAAAAAGTCTGTCTAACCATTGGTTCTAATATCACTTTTTCGGTGTTTGTCGTCAGAGACGTTGACTTTGAAAAAATGTACAGTTTTTAACTTTTTTCGTGTTTACGTGATCTTATCGTTCTTGCATTTTGCTTTCGTCATTCACCGCATCATATTTGTCGTCATTGGGTCGCGTGTTATATGATATTTAAAAATTTTTCCGTTTTATTTTTTATTTTTATTTTTATTTATATATATATATAAGTTAAAGAAAGGAAATGAATCCGACGTATGAGTATAGATAAAAGGATATGAAAACACACAATATTCTGTTAAAAGTGAAATATTTTATAAACATATTCAAGCTAATTATTGAACAATATTTCGATTTTATAAAAATCATCTTCAGAGTTTGTTGTACTACGTATTATCAAGAGCGATATGACTTTCGTTCTTCGCTTTGATAGTACGGAGTATAAACAAGCTCTAAAATTATGATTTTTGTAAAATCGAAATATTGTTTCAATATTACTTTCACGCCAGCATAAGCAATGATCGTCTGTTGTTTACAGACTGGATCTCTCTGGTGTCGTAATATATAAACAAATGCATGCATTTGATAGTTTACATACCGCTCCTTAATAGCAGCTGTCAAATGGCCGAGAGGTTAACGAATCGAGCTGATGAAAAGGTTATGCTTGTCTAGTAATGATGAGGTAGTTTCTGTGTCTAACCCACTGAAGAGACGTGAAACGTCGAAACAGGGTGTCTGCGGATGACTATATATATATATATATAATATAATATATATATATATATATATATGTATATAGATAAAAGGATATGAAAACAATACAATATGCTGTTAAAGTGAAAATATTTTATAACATATTCATAGCTAATATTGAACAATATTTTTCGATTTTACAAAATCATATTTAGAGCTTGTTTATACTCCGTACTATCAAGAGCGAAGACGAAAGTCATATCGCTCTTGATAATACGTAGTATCAACAAACTCTGAGATGATTTAAATCGAAAATATTGTTCAATATTAGCTATGAATATGTTATAAAATATTTTCACTTTAACAGAATATTGTGTTGTTTTCATATCCTTTATCATATACTCATACCGTCGGATTCATTTCCTTTCTTTTAACTTATATATATATATAATAAAAATAAAAAATAAAAAAATAAAAACGGAAAAATTTTAAATCATCATATAAACACGAGACCCAATGACGACAATAGTGATTGCGGTTGAATGACGAAAGCAAAATGCAAGAACGAATAACGGATCACGTAAACACGAGAAAAAGTTTAAAAACTGTCCATTTTTTTCAAAAGTCAACGTCTCGACGACGAATAACACCGAAAAAGTGATATTCAGAAACCAATGGTTAGACAGACTTTCATTTGTATTAGTTAAATTGAATATATATATATATATATATATATATATATATATATATATATATATATATATATATATATATATATATTAACAGAGTACCCAGTTAATGACCGGTGTAAAATGATTTTAAGAACTCCAGTGAGTAAGAGAGAAAAAAAAGGAAGAGAGGAATAAGAAAGGAAAATAATTTAGTAAATTCTCATCAAATCAAATAGAAATCACTAAGAATTCACAAATTAAAATGTTTGATCCTTTTAGAAATTTTTTTACTTTTTTACACTCAAAATAATAGAGGCGTCCCGTCGTGGTGTAATGGTTAGCAAGCAAGTTTCACAGATCCAGGAATATCAAGTTCGATTATCGCTGGATGCCCCACACCTGCGACCTGTGACCTTGAAATCCAGGACGTTTCATAAAAACAGATTACGACGAAGTCTATTGTGAGCAACCGAAAAAATAGTTCTCAAGTTCACTAATTTTAATGTACTATTTAATCATAATCTATTATTTAAGGGCCGGGTTAGCTCAGTCGGTAGAGCGTTCAGCTAGAAACCATAAGGTTCCTAGTTCGATACCGGCCCTCGCCAACTCAGCGTATGAGTAGCTCAGGGATTTGTAGGGTAAAGCAAGGAGCTGATGGTAGGTGTGGCGCTCCACCTCAGACGCAAAAAACAATCTCCTTGGTCTAGCGCTAGTGAAAAGGGGATAGACTCTCTCGCTGACTGGCTGATACCGACTTTAGGCCGCCCCGACGAAGACTTTTTTTTACTTATTATTTGCAGCATTTAAATTCCCTCGAAACAGTCATAATTAAAATCCTTTAATTTATCAGTTTAAAGGTTTTTTCTTTTTAGCATCTTGAAATTTCATAAGTATCGAGTTTCCTAAATACGTTGTCATGTCAACCTCATAAGCAGTTCTTCAGTAGCTTTTTCTTCCTTTGTTTTCCAAATCAAAGATGCTTTCAGAGTAAAACCTAAGGATAAATACATAAACATTTCACCAAATTGTTTTTCAGGACTTATTTTTCTTCGAAACATTATTATAAATACCTAGACATAAGATATAATAATTTGTTTAAATATTAATTTATTTTTTAATAATGAATTAATCCGCCAAATGAGGCCACTTGTTGGCCGTGGGTGGCGACCCGTGATGCTTAATGATAGAACCCAGGTGGATGAGCAGTTCATGACTTGCAATACTCCACTTTGGCCCTATCTTGGGCTAGACGGGCGGTCGGAGAGGCCCTCCGATCAATCGGCTGGTCACGTCAAGCCCTAGCACCTATATGATTTTCCCAACCCTATTGCCCTTATGGCAAGCCCAACCCCTTTTTATCATATGGGTGCTAGAAGGCGGTGGCTGAGGGTCTAAATGTACAGGGAATGAGGTTAAACTCTATCTGATGGTGAGGTTACAGTTTTGGAGGTTTGGAGAATGTGGAGCACCCCTTCATCACCATTGATCCCTGGTCCACTCTGATCCGGAGTGGTAGTACCTGTTAAGGTCCCATCTATGGGTTAAATAGAAAAACATGAGTTGATAAACAAAATTGTATTATCCATTAAGAATTGATTTATTTCAAAACTTTATCGGCATTAAATGACCCACTGAGGTTGATATGCCGTAAAACAAAACCAAACCAAACCAAACTAATAATGAATTAAATTTGTTAATTCTACGTAATGTTCCAGTATTCGTATTAGTGCCTAACATTATTGTTAAGATATTGTACAGAATAACGATGACATTATCATCAAATACATCAGTTCATGAGAAATGTACAAGCACAGTGATTGCTCATAGTATAGTTACAACGATTACTGTATTTTTGGTAAATTATTTTCTCAAAAAAACAAAAAACAAAAACAAAGTATGTTTGTCACTTTTTTCTTATCTGTAGTCCACTCATTATCTGTAAGATTCATTACCTGTTATAATCAAGGTTAAGCATAACCTAGGAATTAAACTTCCTTAAACTGCTTGAAGCATTACATAAAGTATGTTATAAATTTATTTATCTATCTTATTTTATTTATTTATTTTATTTTAAATTTTTGAAGGCTAATGCAATGCAAAAGTAATTGTCTATGGTCTTATAAATTTAAAGTATCTTCATCTCAGAGATTTTCATATTGAAAACATCTCTGTAAAGTATGTTATTATATTTTTATTTATTTATTTTATTTCTTTTATTTTTTGAAGGCTAATGCAATGCAAAAGTAATGTCCATGGTCTTATAAAATTTTAAGTATCTTCCTCTTCAGATTTTGTCAAAAACGCATTTAGGCAATTTGGGTATACCTAGTACACTCGGTATATTCACAGTGTTACGACGACGAAAATACAGACTGGACTTTCACCTGCTAAGGCCTAAAGCAATATGAAATTGAGACCATTCTCTAAAAAAAAAAAAATTAAAAAAATAAAATAATATCTATTATTGTTGATGAATTAGTGCTACTATTTAGCACTGTATGTGCTGGTAGACAGACTGAATCAAGGTAGCTTTTTGACTTACGGACTGTCTAGCAGCATAGGCACTTTTTTTAACGTTTTCATCCACACCGACACGCGTACCGCAATTGGACCCCCACTAACGGCATTATCCCTGTTCACATATAAGCCACAATGCCTCCCACAATGCAGTATTCGTAACCACAGTAAATCTACATTGAGCTCATTAGCCAATCACAGAAAAATGTTTGTACTCTTTCTGAACACACATGTAAAAATCTAACTTATATATATAACATAATCCCAGGCCGGTTGACACACCTTAAAAAACCAATTAATCAATAAATCAATCAATACGTTCACACGCAAAACAATAAGCCAAACACACAGGCTAGAAAAATTACGTTCCTTGGACTTTATTGGTTATAAAATATAATTCCTATTCCAAGGTATTTGCATGTGATACAATAAATGGACAGGTATTTCCAAGTGTCATTTAATATTTACAGCTGTTCCTCAAATATCAAAGAGTATTTGATTAACACTCTTTTCTTTTTTCAATATAATCACATTTCCCAATAGAATTATAAGAATGTCTAATTTAATTATTTCTTCGCTTATTTTATATATATATATATAATATATATATATATATATATATATATATATATATATATATCTTCTAATTTTCTTTAATCTTATTTTATATTTTCATAATTCTTCTCTTTCTTTCTTTATTCCTTTATTTATTTATCTCTTTATCTATTTTCTCGAATACTGAAATTGATTTTATTGTTTTTCTTATTATTTTTGTTTATTTTCCTCGCTCTACATTCTTTCTTTCTTTTTCTTTCTTTCTTCTTGTGATTCAGTCTTTTATTTTTGTCATTAATTCAGTGTCTACTGCCATTGGACTTCTCCCAGTCCTTCTATCAGAACTCAACCAATTTTGTTTTGGAAACGAAGTATTCCACCTTTAAACGTTCTTTTCAAGTCAAGACATGATGTCGACACAACGACCTGTGTGGATATCCAGTTAGTATCCAATGAAAACTTCCGTATTCATTTCATTTTGGACGAACAAAGAAAGAAAGGAAGAAAGAAAGAAAGAAAGAAAGAAAGAAATAGAACGGAAATGTCAAATTAAATAAAATACATAAAAATAAAAGAATTCAATTGATGAACCGAACTATTTTGAGGGGCGGAGTTAGAAACGTTATAAAGTTTCTGTGAAGGAAAATCAACATTGGACAGAGCCGATGTAGGCGGAAGGATTTTTCTTTCTTAATATGTTTTTCATATTTTCTTTTATAAGATGTCTTTATAAATCAATTGGTTTGTGCACTGATTTCAAATGCCAGACCGCCCGAAAGAATAACTAACCAACCAATCAGCATTCTTCTTTGTCCATTCATCCAATTCTCTCTTGTCTTTTTTTTTTTTACCTCCTTGTCCACCGCGTTCATAGTAAAACCACCAACCTTTTTTGTTGATTCAAATATTATGTTTAAGAAAAAATAAAGAATAAAAAACAGAAAAAAAGAAGAAATGAAAAAAATATATATAAAAAAAAAAGAAGTCTAGAAAGACTTCTTTTATTTTTCAGTTTCTTTTTTTATTTCATTTCTTTCTTTTTTTCTGTTTTTCTTTTTCTTTTTTCTTAAACATATGTTTGCTTTTGTATTTTTCTTAAGACTAATATTACAACACTCAATCCGAATCAATTTTCTTTCCTTCTACTTTTTCTTTTCAGTATTTCTTTCACTTTTTCTTTTATACATTTAACATTCTTCTTTTTGTCCGACCCTTACCGCTCTCTTTTTCACTTTTGTTCATTCGTTTTTAAACAACTTTCCCTTTCATTGTTTTTATCTTTCACTTTATTCTTATTCATTTCTATCGGTTTTATTTATATGCCAACTTTCTCACAGATATTCTCTGCCAGAATTTTCATTTTCGTTTAATATTTTCCTTTTTCTATTTTAAAATAGACAAGACGTCTATTTTAAAACACTTAATTCTTCTTAATCTTTTTCAACTTATTGATAAGAAAGGATTACATAATTATCATTTTAATTTCTCCATTTACTACTACTACTAATACTACTACTACGATTTCTTCTTTTTCTTCTTCTTCTTCTTCTTCTTCTTCTTCTTTTCTTCTTCTTCTTCTTCTCTTCTTCTATTGTTTAAGTTTTTCTCTCTCTCTCTCCCTACGTCTCTCTTCCCTACGTCTCTCTCCCCCTTCCGTATCTCTTCTCTTCTGTCTCACCCCTCTCTTTCAGAAATCTATTCTTCTTCTTCTTCTTCTTCTTCTTCTTCTTCTTCTTCTTCTTCTTCTTCTTCTTCTATTGCTTAAGTTTATGTTTTTCTCTCTCTCCATCTCTCCGTATCTCTCTCGTTCTGTCTCACCCCTCTCTTTTCTTATTGATAAGAAAGGATTACATAATTATCATTTTAATTTCTCCATTTACTACTACTACTACTACTACTACTACTACGACTTCTTCTTCTTCTTCTTCTTCTTCTTCTTGCTATACCTTCTTCTTCTTCTTCTTCTTCTTCGCACATTTTGTTTTACTCTGGTTTTACTCTTCATCCTTTTCTATTTTTCAAATGTCCCCATCTTCATCTTTTTCTCTTCTTATTTTCTTACTATTCATTCTTCTTCTTCTTCTTCTTCTTCTCTTCTTCTTCTTTCTCGTCTTCGTTAACTTCTCTTTTTCCTTTTTGTATTAGTCTTCTTCTCGGTTTTCATATTCTTACTCTTGCCCTTTCCTTACACTCCGCCAAAAAGATTCTTGTCGACCGCCGGCGAAGACGTTTTCTCCCCAACACATCCATCTCCCATCCCCCCCCCCACAGCCAACTGATTTTTGATCAAAAATGTAACAACTCTCCCCCTTTTTTCTCCCTCCCTTTCATTTTTACAACCCCCGCCCGCCCCTTCATCATCACACACTGTACACCAATCGGCTGGTGATATTTAACTGGCGCTAGCTTGCTAAAATAGGGCACGTGACAGCGGCATTGTGACGAGTTTCAGAATTGAAAAGACGTTAGTTGGCCGATGGGGCAATTCCATAGGAAAGAAAAAGTCGGGTCGTTGGCAGTGCCATTGCCACGGTGCCGACATGAACGGCGGTAGGGTGACGCCGCCCAAAAGCCATGACCATTTGGACAGCTCCCATTTAGGAAACTATAATGGCGAACAGAGAACTTTTCATTCCCCTCTGACAATTCAAGTGAAAGAGTGGCCAATAAATTAGAGACGATCATTTAGTGATGCAAGGCCCGCAGAGAGAGAGAGAGAGAGAGAGAGAGAGAGAGAGAGAAGAGAAGAGAGAGAGGGAGGGAAAGATAGAGGGTGAGATGGAGAGAGAGAGGGAGATAGGTGAAAACGAGAGAGGGGAGAAAGAAAGAGAGAGGGAGAAGAGAGAGAGGAAGAGAGGGGGAGGAGAGAGGGTTAAAGAGAGAGAGGGTGAGGCAGAGAGAGGCAGAGAGAGAGAGAGAGAGAGAGAGGGGGGATAGGGGAGAAAGAAAGAGAGAGGGACAGAGAGATGGGGGACAGAGAGAGAGAGACTGAGAGAGAGAGAGAGAGAATCAGACATTAGACGGGAAAAGAAAAAGGAGATAAGATTGAAGTAAAATTGAATATATATATATATATATATATATATTATATATATATATATATATATATATTGGTGTTTGGAGTGCGTGCGTTGTGTTTGTGTGGTGCGTGTGTGTATGTGGTGTGTGTGTGTGTGTGTTGTTGTGAGAGAGAGAGAGAGAGAGAGAGAGAGAGAAGAGAGAGAGAGAGAGAGAGAGAGAGAGAGAGAGAGAGAAACAGAAATAGATGAAGACGAAAAAAAGAATATTGGATTTATTAAAAGAGAGAAAGAAAGAAAGAACGAAACAAGAAGAAGAAGAAGAAGAAGAAGAAGAAGAAGAAGAAGAAGAAGAAGAAGAAGAAGAAGAAGAAGGAAGATAGTGAGTTATGAAGAGGTATTAAACAGAATGGAGAATGCAAAACACAAGAACATAAAAGGGTGAAAAAGAAAAGAGGAAAAAGAGGAAAAAATGAGACAAAGAGAAGAAATAAACTACGGAAAAGATGAAGAAGATAAAGATAATGATGGCGATAAGATGATGAAGATGACGAAGAAGATAATGATGGCGATAACCGTAAAGCTAACGGAAAATAAAAATTCAAGAAGGTGAAACTATCGCCAAAAAGATACGGAGAACAATCAGGAAAGCAAACGATGTATAAATAGACCGAAAAAATGTGCAGAGAGAGAGAGAGAGAGAGAGAGAGAGAGAGAGAGAGAGAGGGGGGGAGGGAGAGATAGTTATAGACAGATAGTGTGTGTGAGAGAGATTGAGAGAGAGGAGAGAGAGAGAGAGAGCTGTAGACACACAGTGTGTGTGCATGCGATGAGTGAGTGAATGAGAAGAGAGAGAGAGAGAGAGAGAGAGAGGGAAGAGAAGAGAGAGAAGAGAGAGAGAGAGAGAGGACGTTGTAGACACACAGTGTGTGTGTGCATGCCAGTGTGTGAGTGAATGAGAGAGAGAGAGAGAGAGAGAGAGAGAGAGAGGGGGGAGGGAGAGAGAGAGATAGCTATAGACAGATAGTGTATGTGTGTGTGAGAGAGAGATTGAGAGAGAGAGAGAGGGAGAGAGAGAGAGTTGTAGACACACAGTGTGTGTGCATGCCAGTGAGTGAGTGAATGAGAGAGAGAGAGAGGAGAGAGAGAGAGAGAGATAGTGTGTGTGTGAGAGAGAGAAAGAGATAGATAGAGGCGGGCGAGTTGTAGACAGACAGATAGTGTGTGTGTATGCGAGTGAGTGAGTGAGAGACAGAGAGAGAGAGAGTGAGAGAGAGAGAGGGCGGGCGAGTTGTAGACAGATAGTGTGTGTGTATGCGAGTGAGAGAAGAGAGAGAGAGAGAGAGAGAGAGAGAGAGAGAGAGAGAGAGAAAGTAAAAAAGGTTAAAAAGAAAGAAAATTGGAGTTGGTGTTGGGATTGGGTCTTCGGTGGCAAGTAATTCTTTGCTTTGAGCTGTAAAGTTTCTCTTCTGTTATGGAAATAGACAAGAAAATGGTGAAGAGTGTCGGAGAGTTGGGAGGATTATGATAAAGAATAAAGGGAGTGAAAGGAGTTGTGGTGGGAGACAAGAGAAAAATAGAATGCATAAAAATATATAACGACAGAAAAGTTTGAAAAAATTGTGGGCAAGACGTGTGTTTTGGGGGATAAGTTAAGGAACAGATTAATTGTCGTACAATGGATGGGGTGTTAAATATTTGTCCGACAAATGAAAGAAAAAAAGACAGCGGTAGAAACCCGTGTATGTATATATGAAGTGTTCAAACGATGTGTTTGAAAATGGCGAAGGCCGACAATTTTTAGCGAGATTATGTGCTGAATTAAAGTCATACCTAATTTGTTAGTTAAAAATTGTCGGCCTTCGCCATTTTCAAACACATCGTTTGAACACTTCATACTGTCGTGCCTTAAGTCACCCATAAAGTGCGATATACATATAGGTTTAAAATAACGAGAGCTTCTGGGGAAGCCAGCTAGTGTAATGGTTCGAGTGTCCGCCTGTCAGCCTGACAGGTAGGGTTCAAATCGCGCACAAAGCACTGCCCTGTCTATAGCTCTGCTGATGAGGCCTAATGGGCTGAAATGTACATACAGAGATTGACTTTTTCTCGAGTTGTTTACGCTTTACATTTAAACCGATATGCACGCCTAATTCATTTAATTATAATTAATTAATTAACAAATTAGGTATGACTTTAATTCAGCACATAATCTCGCTAATATATATATATATATATATATATATATATATATATATATCGCAGTAACCATTAAATCCACCAAGCAAATAAGTATACACTCTTATTTACCATGGGATATTTTCACTAAAACCCATTAAAAGTGCTCAATATAAAGAGGTGAAAAGACGATTAAAATCGAATAGTTTAAAAAATACCTACTTAAGTTTCTCGCACTAACGCGAATCTTCAGGGTACCCAATATATATATATATATATATATATATATTGGCTACCCTGAAGATTCGCGTATCTTCAGGGTACCCAATATATATATATATATTGGCTACCCTGAAGATTCGCGTTAGTGAATATATATATATATAGGTAGCCAGCTAAGACTAACGCACTGAGGTGATGTGATACATTGAAAAAAAGGACAGTCTGTGGATGACTGAATATATGCTTACATTTAGTGAGAGTGTATGTGTATGTGTGGGTGTATAGTGTCCGATTACGACTTCGCTTGGATGTAAACCGGTAATCCCATGTCCTTCAGTATCCAAATTTCTTTTTTGATAAAGTCGCATTTGTATCCGGATGCGTTGTGCACTACTATTAAGCCGTCATCTCTGTAAATCCCAACATCCTTAGTGTCTAAGCTGATTGTTAGATTATGATAATTATATAATACCAGTATTCCGACAAGGTCCGATATCTGCGATGAATCTAGCCATTGCTATGTCAAATCCTGTGTTATTACAGGTCTTCATCCATTGTTCTTTTCCGTTGAATAGAACCGTTCTTCTGCCGATCTGACTATTCAGATTTATTTTAATAGTTGTTTAATTATCCTAAAAGAATTCTCCATTAGCTTCGCTTATGGTGCAATTGCTCTTGTTCAGAGGCCACAGGTGTCTCTTTCATTGTGATTGTCCTCGGGTGCTTTCCTAAAGGAGTAAAGTTTCCATCTCGTTTTTTGGGTGGAGTCCTCCATTTACTGTAGGAATTTAATTGTTTTGGGGATATCTTAATAAGTGTCTTATGTTGAAGTTATCCATGCTGTGGGTTCTATTGGATATTTAGACTTAGGGTGCACTCAACATCTGTGATAGTGGGGAATATATTACTAAGCAGTCCCGAAAAAAAAACTGGTGACTCTATATACAAATTAAAATAAGCATCACAAAATCAAGAAAGAAGATTTACGAGCATAGCATTAGTTCAAACCTCCCCACTTACCTAATGGCAAATATGGATAAATAGTAGTAGTTTCAACTTTGTTGAATTCACTTTGGTTTAGTCCATTAATAATAGAGGGTATGTTGCATTTTTTTGTGTAAATGATTAGAATATCACCAATGTATCTGAAGTAAATGATATCATTGAGTAAACTATATTTGAAAGGTTTGAAATCTCAAAATTCTATAAAAATACAATCTAAAACCCCGTTTAGTGGCGATCCCATCGGAAGGCAAATTTTTTGATAATTTTTTATTCTCTGTATTGAAGAGAAGCTAACTATTGTTAAGTGCCCCAATCCTGAAAAATTGCTAAATCAAAGATCTGAGATAGACAACGAATGTAGGCACATAAATAAAAGGCTCATTAATCATTAAGACGTTCTGATCACTATATATGCAAATTCTACAGTATTCTTATATATGTTTCTTAATTTTTCCCAATTACTTTTAAGCAGAGTTTGCTTGAATATACTTTTCGGTGAACCTCGATGACACAGCCTTTATTTTTCGGTTATAAGCATCTCTACATACGTATTGAAAATTTTTTCAATATGTATTGTATTGGCATTCATTCGGTTTTCTTTTAATTTTTCCGTGGTTTGTTTGGTATATATACTCGTCATATATATATATATATATATATATATATATATATATATATATATGAGTATAGTTTGTTTTATATGTTTTTATGTTTATATGTTTTATATATTTTTTATGTTTTATAGAGCTTGTTTTACTCCGGCCTTAACAAGAGCGGAGACGAAAGCTCTGAAGATGATTTTTATAAATCGAAATATTGTTCTATATTAGCTATGAATATCATATAAAATCTTTTCACTTTAACAACATATTGTGTTGTTTTCATATCCTTTTATCTATACTCATATCGTCGGATTTATTTCCTTTCTATTAACTTAATATATATATATATATATATATATATATATATATATATATAAGATAATAGATAAAATATATAAGATAAATATGGTTGTGTTGTTCCTTTGTCACCTAATAAATAGATATGTAAACCTTATATATTTATCTTATTATATTATATAACAGCTCTATTTTATATTGAGCACTATACCAATAATACTTCCTTTGGTACACCATTCCAGCAAAAGCTGAAACAGTGACCATCTCACACTATAGTATATTATATATATATATATATATATATATATATATATATATATATATACTTTCTTTGGTGGGTACTAAGTTTTTTGGTATTAGGATGATTCTAAACGGGTCCTTTCCTCCAACAGTTGGTTGCTGCCAAGTCCGGGTCACGTTTGTGAGCTCAATGTTTATTTTTCAGAAACAGAGCAAAGTAATTGCAAAGAAAAAGGCTTAAAGACCAGGTATGTCTTTGTAAGACATACCAAGTTTTAAGCCTTTTTTATTTGCAAATATATATATATATATATAATAATATATATATATGTGTGTGTGTGTGTGTGTGTGTGTGTGTGTGAATCACAAAGTTTACCTGGACTTTTGTAAACAAATTGGGTTAAATGTAATGGAATCCTAATCGTTTTAATTTTTTTCTTTCAAGTTTTTAACATTTATTTTGATGTTATGATCTTGAAGGCGTTTACGATTTATCAAGTACTTTCGGTTCTTTTTTGAACCATGATCTAGACTTTTTATTATCATTTGTATGAAGTATTGTTTTGTTTATTATTTATTATTATTTATTTTCGAGACAATTTATTATTTGTATAAAATATTATTTTGTCTTTGTCGTTAACGTGGCGCTAAATAATAATGGTGGTTTATTTTTCTAACCTATTTAACGAGTTTGCCAAACATGATTTATATATATATATATATATATATATATATATATATATATATATATATATATATATATAGAGAGAGAGAGAGAGAGAGAGGGGAGATAGATATATAGATAAATAGATACACACACATAGATAGATATCAGGATTATTTCAATCTTCTGGAGAGCTCAATGTATGGATATTATATCATTTCATACAGAGCAATATATATATATATATATATATATATATATATATATATATATATATATATATATATATATAAAGATATTATTCTGTAGGAAATATATATATATTCGTGTGTGTGTGTCTTTCTAGCTATCTGTTTATCTCAGCGTGTTCTTTACCTATCTATCTATCTATCTATCTATCTATCTGAGCTTTTGGACATATAATTATTCTGAAGCATTTTTCCTAATATGAAAATACTTTTGCAAGCGAGGAGTATCTAACATTTTTCAGATGTCAAACGTATCTAATATTTTTCTGGGTGAAGCCGAGGTTGACAACTTCCAACTGAAGTGGTTCGTATCTTCAGCGCCCGACCCGCACGACGTGTTTCATCACACGTATAAAGCAGCTTTCATTCTTTCACAATATCCTTCCCTGTTTTTCCATGATTTCTTTAGCCGTTTTTGTGAATTTCTTTTCCGTGTCAAATCTTACACCGATAGTTGAAAGCCAACACCGAGGAAAGTAATAAATATGAAAAAATGACAAGAAGTTTTCCCCCCTTTGAACTTGGAACTTGCTGACAGCTCCAGTGAGAAGAGACATTGGTAATCTCATATCTTCGGTGAAAATTTGAAGGTTTTTGATTGACAATAAAGCAATGCGATTATTTCTCCGTCTGTATATAAATTTATATAAATGTATGTATCACATGCCGTTGGTACGTACGTATTTTGATTGATCTGTCTTTCTATTTCTCTAGCAATTCGTTTAGTTATATACATCACACACACACACACACACACATATATATATATATATATATACATTTATCTATCATGTCTCTCGGTAACTGTCTCTGTCCTCTCTCTCTCTCTCTCTCTATATATATATATATATATATATATATATATATATATATATATATATATTTATACATTAGCAAATAAGTTCACGTTCCATACATATAAATCTCAGTATATCTATCTACCCCCCTCTCTCTCTCTCTCTCTCTCTCTCTCTCTCTATATATATATATATATATATATATATATATATATATATATATATGAGGAAAAAATGAGTAAAGAAAAGAAATGTAGATGGATAAAAATGAATTTTATCGATATCACTTTTAAT
>CM042161.1:41301186-41316186 GCA_023376005.1 Doryteuthis pealeii
ATTTTATTTTAATAAATATGTGCTTGGTATTATTGATTTCTAATTTGTTTGTTTTATCTTAAGAAATATAAACAAAAATCTCGTGGATAAATCTTAAAAGAAATTTATTTACAAGAAGAAATAACTGTAATATTATCCTTTACTTCCTATTTTAACTAAATAGATAAATTGGGAAAATTTACCAATGAAAAAGGGGAGTAATGGAAAATGATGGAATAGTTCGTTTCAAAGTTGTTCTATTTTTCGATTATACCCCCTCTGTTGCAGATCTTTTTATCTGCATTCTTAGTCAGTTTCATTAGCCTTTCTAATTTAATATGATATTTTATTATATCAAAACGTAAATACTTGCACCCGGAGGGTGCATATATTTGCTAGTAACTATAATATAAATAATATCTAATAGAAATAATTTATACGGTAGCAAAGCAGGAACCTTGCGTTTCCCAGCCAGATACTCTACCAACTGAGATAAACCGATCTTCTTATCATATATATTCATAACAAAACCATCTTAAGCCTAAAAATTAACACACGTATCCTAATAGTTTATGCGCCCAGGAACGCAAGTATTTTTCTTTGATGGCAATGATAATGAAGCCAAGCACAAACTGTGGAAGGTAAAGTTTCTCGGTTATTAAAGAATCCTCGAAATTCACCCGATAATACTCGGTCCAACTGATAAGTATTACACGGATCAAACTGTATGCCACAAGGGATATCCACTGTAAAACTGCTCTCACTTACAACTTAGTTGGCATTAAATAACCCTCAAAGGCTGATATGCCATTATAACAAAGAAACTAAAACTTGAGTACATTTATTAAAAAGATAAGTACCTTTTATAGATCGTACGTACCTATTTCATGTATTCTTTTATAGATTACACGTATATCTATTCGAAAATCAAGTAACTAATGATAGTATTAATCCTTAGCACACAATAACAGCCCCAAGGGATTATTCTTAATAAAACAATTGACAATGTATGTTATCAAATATTCCTATCGAATACGATTAATTTTTAAACAAATTTATTTATAAAGAATTCCAGGACATTAAAAAATATAACGGAGACGAGGCTGGGTCGAATTGTGACTATGGCTTATATGGTTTTATTTAGTTTAAAGTACTTATTTCTGTTTAATAATAATAATCATTTATTTTCATAAGTATCTTATCTAATAGCATTAATTTACAATCAATTATATGGTTTCAATTATTATTATTATTATTGACATGGTTCTATCTGTTTATCATAATATCAGCTGATTATTGAGAGTATTTTGATGCCCCCAGTTGTTTGATGAAAATGAATAAATTTCCTTTTAGTGCCAAGCAAGAATTTACCAATGTCAGTTGCAACTATTCCATTTCACCCGTGGAGATTGATTGTAATCTAAAGCCTACCAACCGAATAATTTGAATATGATTTTCACAGACTTGTATTTCAGGCAACAAAACACAGATAGCGAATTAGCATTTAGCGTAATTAATTAACCAATGAATCGTGTTTTATTTAATTCAAAAAAAGAAATTCGCTTCTGGCTCTGTTTGCTTGAGTTTATTTTCAATTTTGCTTGTTCTTTGATTAATACACCAAAATCACGACCAAAAACTAATATTTAATAAAACAGTGAAGAAGATTGGGCTCTTGGTATGGTAACCTGTCAAGCAGAAGGGAACTTTGAATTAAAATAAACTGTATGCGTTATCCAATCCCCCCACAACGAACAGGAATCCGGACACAAGGTCACTCTTTAAGAATAAGAAGAATAAGAATAAGAAATTTATTAATCAATAGTAGTACAAATTATTAAAAAAAAAAGAACTTTATTGGTTTAAACTACTATTGAAGGGAGGCCATGCCTAATAGCGTGAAGCTAATCCCATGGACATGACCACCCTTGGACGCTCACAGGAAACGATACATGAAACACACAACGTAAACATATACATATATATCATGAGACAAATTAGCCGTGTGAGAATTACAACTGGTTTTCAGAATTCTTTTTCTAGACAGGTTGCCACACCCTAGGCAAACATCCCAGTTTGTTTTACTATTTACCCATGGCTTGGGGGACAGTTAGATTCATGCCCCACCCCGTAAGGGTATTAACACTATGCATAATGTAAACGGCCTAATCCAGGATCCATTTACTGCCATCATGACCGTTACATGCAAGCGCCTCCCTAATCCTATAGTACATCGGAGACGTTTAGCATAATTTTTATCGTTGTAGGAAATGAAGACGTTGACCCGAGTTCAAATCCGAGTTTCACTTTTAATTTGTGGTGGTAATGCTCTTGGAACACTCTTTCTGTTCTTCCATAGATATGGTTAACATGAAAGGGTAGACTATGCCTCTTTAGCCTTGATGAGGATATCGGTCAAGAAAAAGAAAAACGTTCAATTCAAAATGTGAGAAGGGTAATTTATGAGGAAGTGCGTCCTGGTTCCCTGCCTCTGAAATTGCTGCCCGGTGAATTTTAAAATAACGACCCCAAGCTTCTGCAAGTTTCATTGTGTTAAATATAGGGGGGAGGTAAATTTCACGGGGTAAAATAGGTGTTACCTATTGTTTATCTATCTATCTATCTCAGTCTATTCAAAACTATCCATCTACATATCTATCAATCTATATATCTATTAAATACTAAGATTTTCTTTTATTACGATAAACATATAAGAATTACGATAAATAAACAAGAATTATGACAAATTACGGTAAATAAACCAGAATTACGACACATTACGATAAATAAACACGAATTACGTCAAATTTCTATAAATAAACAAGAATTAAGACAAAAAGAGACCCCCCCCCAAAAAAAATACATTTAAAGCTCTAAATTGGTTGTTTTCTTTCAAGTAACACCGATGTGGCGCCGAAGCTTGGGGTCGTTATTTTAAAATTCACCGGGCAGCAATTTCGGAGGCAGGGGACCGGGACGCACTTCCTCATAAATTACCTGTGAGAAGTATTGTTGAGAAGAATCTTCGGCAAACTAAACCGTTGGTTGGCAGGTTGTTTTATTTTACTTCATATTAACCCTCTGAACAATTGATTAGTCATCACTTTCTCAACAAACAATTCGTATATGTACATAATTCTCTCATTGTTGCATAGCGCCTTCTTCACTGGCACTAAATCTTATTATAATGGAGATTATGTGTTTGTTTGTCTGTAACCGAAACTATATCACTACTTAAGTCACTATCCATTTAGTTATTATACATCACATTCTCCATGAATCATTTTTATTTAAGCCTCAATTATTAATAAAATTGTTTTTCATTATTAATACTGCTGGTCATATCTACGTACTAATAACATGCAATTGTATTTATATGTACAAAAAAAAGCGGTTTACTATGTGAACGGGAAGGCTAATTTGCATATTGATATTTAAAATTTGATTTTAATAAATATGTGCTTGGTATCGTTGATTTCTAATTATTTGATTTTATCTTAATGAATATGAGCAAAAATCTAGGAGATAAATCTAAAAAGAAATCAATTAACAAAAAGAAATAACTAATTTTATTCTTTACTTTCTTATTTAACTGAATAGTTAAATTATAAAAGTTTAGCAAGGTAAGACGGAGGTGGTGGAAGAGGAAGCTACAGCTGTTTCAAATCATTTTATCTGCATTCTTATTTAGTTTATTTAGACTTTCTAATTTAATATGATATTTTATGACATTAATACTTGCACCCAGAGGGTGCATATATTTGCTAGTAATTATAATGTTGCATACCTCTTTCTTTAATTCTATTTCTTGGCCGTCTTTAGTATTCTGATCGTCTTTGGTATTTCTATCATCTGGAGGAACAACCAAATAATTATTCATTAAGGATCAGCCTCTGCTTAACACAAGGGATCTCCACTGTAAAGTGCTCTCACTTGAATCCCAAAATGGCTAAAATCGTAACAGTAGTAGTAGTAGTAGTAGTAGTAGTAGTAGTTATAGTAGTGGTCGTCTTTAGTATTCTGATCGTCTTTGGTATTTCTATCATCTAGACTTGGTCTGGAATCTTCTAACGTCTGGAGTTGACTTGGGGACTTCGGTCTGGTTTTCTGTTAGGGAGTTCTCTCTATCAGAAGCCCTGTGTCATTGTTAGTTTTTAGATAATAAACACAAGACTTCGATTTATTTTGATGTTACTTTATTTTCAATCCCCAACCCAGACATCTGCTAACTAACATAGCGCGCGTGAGTTCCAGTTTTAGGCAGGACCTAAAATGGCCGACTGCTCTGCCTGACGTCTAACTGCAAACTGGGGACTCTAAAAAAGGTCCCACATGACTTCACATATTTGGCGGGCTTCTGTAATTTTCCATGGAAGGACCCGGCCATGGTATGAAAAGGGTCATCCCCTCAGAATTACAGGGGATTTACAATAATCTTATGCAACCGCATAGATTTTGTAACATCATTTCATCTATATGAAATAGTCTTATGATGATTAAGTCAGATTGCACGATGATAACAATGTGAAACCAAGAACTCTGTTCAATCAAATGATTCTACCCAACACTAAGGGACACCGAGTAACACAAAGGATTCTACCCAACACTTGGGACACCGAGGAACAACCAAAGGATTCTACCCAACACTAAGGGACACGGGAACAACCAAAGGATTCTACCCTACACTAAGGGACACCGACGAACAACCAAAGGATTCTACCCAACACTAGTCACCGAGGAACAACCAAAGGATTCTACCCAACACTAAGGGACACCGAGGAACAACCAAAGGATTCTACCCAACACTAAGGGACACCGAGGAACAACCAAAGGATTCTACCCAACACTAGTCACCGAGGAACAACCAAAGGATTCTACCCAACACTAAGGGACACCGAGGAACAACCAAAGGATTCTACCCAACACTAAGGAACACCGAGGAACAACCAAAGGATTCTACCCTACACTAAGGGACACCGAGGAACAACCAAAGGATTCTACCCAACACTAAGGGACACGGAGGAACAACCAAAGAATTATTCATTAAGGATCAGCCTCTGCTTAACATAAGAGATCTCCACTGTAAAGTGCTCTCACTTAATTCCCAAAATGGCTGAAATTATAACAGTAGTAGTAATAGTAGTAGTAGTAGTAGTAGTATCTGCAAAGATATCAGAAGAATTGACGAAGCGGTTATTACTTGCTCGCAGTAAATTAGAATAATCTTTTTTCGGTACTATTTTATTAAGTCTACTTATCAATAATAATGCCTGTTGTCACAGAACAATAGCATGGCCAGCGAACAGGTTCGATCGAAATACGATAGAAAATCTATGGTTTAGATGAGAAAAAAAAATGGTCCATGATTAGACAGCATCCACTAAAGATGATCTATTCACAGCGATTCATAAAAATAGGAACCACTTGTATGACGAATATTGCTTCAAATTAGCGAATTTCATGCCTAAAAGAATTAAGTTTGTCATAATAATTCAAGGATGGGCAAATAGGTATTAATTCCTTTTTTTAATTCCACAATTCTCCTCATCAATATTGGTATATATCATATTTTCTTCTTCATAGATTGCGAAAGTACCATTAATGGAAACAATTCAATATAGTGTGTCTAGGCAAATTTTATGAAGCTAGAATGCTCAGCTCTTAAATAAAATGTTTTTGCATCTGGTCTGTTATTATTTTATTTACTGCTAACTACTCCCAAGGTGATCATCCTCTAAATTTCATAATTGCTGCCACGGTTAATATATATATATATATATATATATATATATATATATATATATATATATATATATATTTCCGGTAGTTAGGATCTTTCCATGTGTGATTTAACCAGGCTGATGCAGGTAGACCGTAAGGAGAACTCAATGTGCCTAGTGCCAGTGAATGGAAGGACAGAGCAAGATATTCAATAAATGAAGGAAAAAAATTTAAACTTGCTTCATTACAATAATTTATTTCAACCGTATTACTACAAGTCATGTTCTTGTGATTACCTGAAGTATTTCAACCGTAGTAATACTAAAGTGTAAGTGTGTGTGTGTGTGTGTGTGTGTGTGAGTGTGTGTGAGTGCAGATTTAAGTAGTTGTGTACATGCGATGTAATATGTACAGTTAACCTTTCTATTTTGTCTTTTTGCCAGTCCACAATATTTGTACGTATTAAATTTAAAGGTAAGTACTCACTTGAAAAAATATAGACAGGGAATTAAGATTTGAATTAAAAGAGGATTACAAATATTTAAAAAAATATCTCCAAACTAAGATTTAGATTTCGGATACATTCTCTTTATCTGATACCCAATGCCAACAAATAAGAGTGAAATACAAATGACATTAAACCGATGCGTCATTTACGTCTTTGGCTTATGTAAAATATGGCTAGCAGCCACTTAGAATATGAATAGTGTAAACCTATCTCCACCAGACAAGAGGAAATTGGTTTGGTTTGGTTTGTTTTGTTTTACAGCATATCAACCTCAGTGGGTCACTTAATGCCGATAAAGTTTTGAAATAAATCAATTCTTAATGGATAATACAATTTTTTTATAAATACATTTTTCTATTTAACCCATAGATGGGACCCTAACAGGTACTACCACTCCGGGTCAGAGTGGACCAGGGAGCAATGGTGATGAAGGGGTGCTCCACATTCCCCAAACCTCAAAAACTGGAACCTCACCATCAGATAGAGTTTAACGTCATTCCTAGGACGTGTAGACCCGCATCCACCGCCTTCTAGCACCCATATGATAAAAAGGGGTTGGGGCTTGCCATAAGGGCAATAGGGTTGGGGAAATCATATAGGTGCTAGGGCTTGACGTGACCAGCCGATTGATCGGAGAGGGCCTCTCCGACCACCCGTCTAGCCCAAGATAGGGCCAAAGTAGAGTATTGCATGTCATGAACTGCTCATCCACCTGGGCTCTATCCTTAAGCATCACGGGTCGCCACCCACGGCCAACAGGTGGCCTCATTGGTGGAGTCTTACCCCTCTGCAGAGGTGCAGTCGATGCATTCTAACGCCCCAGCCGACAGGGCGGACAAGAGGAAATACAGAAAAAACATCCAGGATAAAGCTCCAACCGCATCAACGTGGGTATGGCAATTCTACAATGTGACATCAAACCGATAAAGTCTGGTGGTATCGTGAGATACCGCTGGGCCGCTCAAAGTTAGTGGTAACGATGCTTCAACCCCCAAACCATGCCTGAACTCAGAGTCATCATCTGATGAAATCTTTTTTGGTTGCAATGCTACTGTGTAAATAGCAGTCATTATACGAAGATTATCTTTTTAACAGAGGAAAAATTGATGTTAAAAATGGCAAGAACGTATTGAAAATAAGCGATGCGAAATTATCCTTGATTCACTCAGATGTTCTCATTTTTGTTGCTATAATCTAAATGTTTCAGCAGATGTAAACCTAGTCTTCTTACAGTGAATGAATCCGTGTCGGTAATATGTGATTTTCAAGATAACCTTATATTCTATATACGCGCTACCATCGCGCTAATACCCTTGGGAAAGGTATGAATCCAATTCTCACTCCAGATTTGGGTAAAATAGCAGGACAGACAGGGCTTTTTAATCATGGCTAGGTAACCAGTCTAGGAGAAGGAAAACTCTGAATTCAAACCTGTTACTATCCGCTTAAGAAATTGACCTTGTGTCGCATCATTTTTACTTATTGTTGATGCTCAAATAATATATATATATATATATATATATATATATATATATATATATATATATATATACCGTTATTATTATTCTATCCTACTATAAGTTCTATCACCTGCATATAGCACTTTATGTATAAATATAGCAAATTATATTATATATATACGTCCACCTTAGACGCAATCCCCCATGTCTACCGCTTGTTAAAAGGGAATAGACTCTCTCACTGTCCCGCTGATACCAATAAAAGGCAATGCCACCGCCATTACTCTCTCTCTCTCTCTCTCTCTCTCTATCTATCTATCTATCTATCTCGCTATATATATATATATATATATATATATATATAACCACAGTGTTTCGTTAACACTATTTCACTTGATGAGAGACTAGTAAGACAATATAAACAGACTGCTATATATATATGAGAATAATAATGCATGCATATATATTAGTTTTCGTATATATTTGATTGCAGGGAAGGTTACCTGCTATCATTTGGTTTCATGCTCATTTAAAAATGCCCGTTTAAATAGAGCAATCTTCAGTCAGTCAAAGATTTTGAAAAAGTGAAAAAATATGGACACAAGAGATTGTGCGTTGGTGATTTGAAATTGCGTAATTGTATAACTGTGGTCATTTGGTCATTTTCTTCTGTGACGTTTAAGTGCGGATGCGTCTGTTGTGTGCTTATGCGTACGTATGTTAGCATGCACTCATGTAAAATGTGTGGTGCCGCGCTCACACATACGTATATATACACGTACACATGTTTTGTGCATGATATGTATATTCGCTGACGTCTGAGATTTTCTATGTGATTATTGGTGTGTGTTTGTGTTAATACTTGGCAGGCTGAAATTGTCTCGTGGTCACTACAGGTGTGTTTTGTGTTTTGTGTTTTATACTGTTAGTTTGTTATTTATGCTTTTGTTTGAATTGAGAAAAATTATAAGATGCCGTTTTTTTATCGTTATAAGAATATCAAATTTGGTTTAGAAGAATAATAAAACTTGTTATGGAATGAATAAAATATGTAATAATGTGCAGAATAATATATGAAATTTGGTTTAAGACGTAAAGATAATATATAAATGAATCCCGTTGTGGCGTGTGATGTAACATTTGCATATCGTATGTGATATTATGGTCCAATGCTAATCGTAATACGGTGGTTGTGTAATATGATGTTTTATTTGAAATATAATAGTATAGTGCAAATGCAGATATAGTATATCATTCGTATGTACATAGTACAATAATATAGTGTATGTGTGCATACAATGACCGTTCTATGTAATACGTTTCTATTATGTTGTAAGCATTATAAAATATAGTGCTATGGTGTGGTGTAAAAGAATATAGTATATTGTCCGTTGTACATAATATAACATAAAATGCTGGGTATGTTGCAGCGGTGTGACAAATAATATACGTAGTTGATGTGCTACATCGAGTGATAATTCCGACAATCATGGACTTATAGAGCACAAAATAACAACAGTGAGGGTACTTGAAGGTGGATGTTTTGGAGGAAAAGATACTTACAGTTTCACTGATATATTGCGGGATTCCCTTAGTGGTGTAATGTTTTAGATGTAGATTAAATTATTAACCGGAGACAGGTGTAATTTGATGGCCTGATTATTTTAGACAATATTACTTCAAGAAAAATAGTAAAAATCATTTTTGTCCGTTCATTTTTGCATATCTCACAAAATCAAATAGGTGGGGGGTAGACCTCGTAAAAAAATATTTTCCCCAATATATTTCTAGGAAAAACTATTTCAGAAATATTTTCATCAAAAGTTAAGTAATTATGGAAATGTTCGTGAAAGTCTGACCATTCATTGATTTTTCATAGAATTAAAAAAAAAAGCCTCTAATCATAACTTATTTTTGGCTACGTTAAATTTCAATTGATTTAACGGTGCAAAAATAAGCATAACGTTGCAAAAATAAACATAAACAATTTCAATTGATTTAACGTTGCAAAAAAAAAAAACATAAACATAAAAATGTAAACATTGTTTTTTGTTTATAATTTTTATTATTTCAGTAACCTGAAAAATTTAAAAAATCATCATAAGTTGTTTTAATGTTTCTTCTTTCGAATGAACAAAAGATTTTCAAGATAATATTAACCTTTATGCAAGTTTCATTGTGTTAAATATAGGGGGGGGGGTAAATTTCATAGGGAAAAAAGATTAGGAATTCAAACTAATATGAAAATCGTTGATGTTTTGGATATTACTTTAAACCTAGATGATGGAACTGTGTCTCCATTAAGGAGACTAAACAAAACATGTTATATTAATACAGAATCGAATCACCCCAATCAGTTGTTTAAATAAGTCCGCAACGGTATAATAACAAGATTATCTAGCAATTCTTCTAAAAACATAATATTTCACAAGAAGAAAGGTGAATACAAGCAAGCTCTTAAAATAGTAGCTCTTAAACAAGCCTTACATACAATGTTAAAAACGAATCATCTATGGTGAGCGAGAAAGAAAGGGAAAAAGAGATCAAGAAATATTTTGGTATACGCCACTATTCAACTTGGCTGTTGAAAATAAATTAGAAGGTGACATCTTCAAAATATTAAAGAAACATTTTCCACGAGTTCAACGAAGTGTATAAAATATTTAACATAAATACCGTTAAATCGTATTACAGCTGTATGCCCAATGTTACCTAAATGAACATGGGTAAATTAACTACATGGGTAAATTAATTAAAAAAACAAAAAGACAGGAGAATATCTTCAATACAATGGAAATAAAAAAACGGAGTGGTCTCATGGTAAATGGCAAAATAAATATTTTGTATAAAAGGCTAGTATACAAATCTATGGGCTAACTGGAAAAAATACTTGGGCTCCATTCAAGGTATTTCAAAAAAGATTTTACAATCATAAAACCAGCTTTGTACATGGGAAATAAATGCATAGTACTGTACTTTCTAAACATGTCTTGGACACTAAACCCAAACATGGCGTACTATTCTGAGGTAGGGGATTGTTAAAAGAGCACGCAATTACAATCCAGGATATATGTATTGCCTTCTCAGTATGGAGGAAAAGTCGGCTATTTCAAATTATGCCAATTCTAAAGAATTGTTAAATCAGAGATCTGAGGTATTGAACGGCTTCAGTTGGCATGAAAGTAAATGGCGTCTCAATCATTAACCACCTGTGTGTTTGGTTTTTCGCTCCATTGTTTTTCCTGTGTCCAATGTTTTTGTATGAATGTATCCGTTTGCTGCTATCACTCACTTTCGGTATTGAGCATTTTTCAAAATTTGTTGTAACACACACACACACACACACACCCACACACACACACACATACACACACACATACACACACACACACACATATATATGCATATATAAGATAATATGAGTATATACACATATACATATAAACTATATATGATACATATATAAAGAAATGATATATATATACATATAGGGCCGGGTTAGCTCAGTCGGTAGAGCGTTCGGCTAGAAACCACATGGTTTCTAGTTCGGTTCCGGTCCTCGCCAACTCAGCGTATGAGTAGCACAGGGATCTGTGCGGTAAAGTAAGGAGCTGATTGTAGGTGTGGCGCTCCACCTCAGATGCCAAAAAACAATCTCCTTGGTCTAGCGCTAGTGAAAAGGGGATAGACTCCCTCGTTGACTGGCTGATACCGACCTTAGGCCGCCCCGACGACTTTACTTTTTTACTTTATATATAATATATATATATATTATATATATATATATATATGATAATACAAATTTATTTGAAAAATTAACTAGAGGGAATTATATATTTGCACACACAAAACACACACACACACACATATATATATATATATATATATATATTATTATTCTGCTGATCGGATAGTCGTTGACTGTGGCTACTTTATCCGAACTATATATATATATATATATATATATATATATATATATATATATATATATATATATAATTGCTATGAAATGACATAGGAAAAGGATTTTAACCTATGACATAATGATCACCACCCTAAGAATTTGACCATTGAGCTCGCCTGTTAAAAAAGACATCGAAAGGAAATCTTTCAATCTTCTTTTTTCTGGCTCGTCTTCCTTTAAGAATACACTAAGTGATTGCTTCCATCTTCCTTTCCTCCTGTTTCGCAACTGCTTGAAGCCAAAGAGAAAATACACGGAAAAAGAAAGCAATTGATTCTTGACATTAAAACTATCCATCCGTTCACTCCCTTCAGGTGTTGTGGGCATTTGCGAGACTTGTTAGCACACTGTTTCTTTGCAGATAGGAAAAACTTCGTTCGAATCACAATGGGGCCAAATGTCTGCTTAAATAAGTAACCAAAAAAAAAAAAAAAAAAAAGAAAAAAGAAAAAAAAGAAAGAAATGGTGAGGTAGAAGGAAAAGAAGATAAAGAACTTAAATGCATTCAAGGTTCGTTTTAACAAGCGAGACAACGTTAACCTGGGTTGACACTGCTACTGAAGCGATGCACCGTTCGTCGTCTACATCCTTAAGCTTCCGTCAAGTCCTGACTAACACTGATGAAGGGCGCCATGTTGAAACCAGAAGGCAAAAGTAAAAGAAGAAGAAGATGAAAAACAGAAACCAATGAAGGCATGGAAACAAGTGATATAGGTGAGATCGGGAAGGTGAGAACGAGGTTGTAGATTGAATATGAAAAGCAAAAGAGGCTTAGAAAAAAAAAAAAAGAAGGAAAGTTGAGAAGAAAAAGAGAATGAAGAAGAACATTGAATAAGGATAACAATGGGAAGACCAAGAAGAAGGAAAAGTGAAAAAGAAAAATGCAAAATGAGGAAAAAAATGAAAACAGTGAATGAAAGCGAAGAGAAGAAAACAAAACAAAACCAGGACGAATAAAAAAGATTAAACGTTACAGAGAAAAAAGTAAGGAAAGAAAATAATAAAATAATAAAAGAATAAGAAATAGGTTATTATTATTATTATTATTATTATTATTATTATTATTATTAGTAGTAGTAGTAGTAGTAGTAGTAGGGGCATTTGAAAAATAGAAAAGGACGAAAAGTAAAACAAAATGTGCGAAGAAGAAGAAGAAGAAGAAGAAAAGAAGAAGAAGAAGAAGAAGAAGAAGAAGAAGAATGAAAGGAAGGCATCGGAAAAAAAGAAAGAGCTGAGTACAAATAAGTATTTTTGCTATGAAAAAGGAAAAGGAAAATAAAAAAAGAAAACTAGATGATAGAAACGAAGAAGTTATTGAAGGTAAACTTGTAAATGTATAAAAGAACAAAACAAATCAGAAGGCGTAAAAAGGCAGTGAAAAAGAAAATGTTGAAAAAAGTAAGCAGAAAATTATAAAAAAATAAATAAAATAAAACGAGTTAAACAAAATGTTAAAGGTAACCTTGTGAATATATAGAAGACCAGGATGAAGTAAAAGGCATGAAGAAGAAGAAGAAGAAGAAGAAGAAGAAGAAGAAGAAGAAGAGGAAGGAAGAAAAAGAAGAAGAAGAAGAAAAGAAGAAGAGGAAGAAGAAGAAGAAGAAGAAGAAGAAGAAGAAAGAAGGGAAGAAGAAAAGAAGAAGAAGAAGAAGAAGAAGAGAAGAAGAAAAGAGAAGAGGAATAATAATAATAATAATAAGAAGAAGAAGAAGAAGAAGAGAAAGAAGAAGAAGAAGAAGAAGAAGAAGAAGAAGAAGAGAAAGAAGAAGAAGAAGAAGAAGAAGAAGTGATTGGTGAACCATTCCATTCTTGTGTTACGTCTTATCTCAGGCGACATGTGCCAAGCAGCACACACAAAGAAAAACATGCGTTGAACACACTGCTAACAGGAAGTGACGTTTCCTCAGCCTCGAGGAAACCGGACATCCGTTATTCCATTTGTGAATGCTAATGCTCGATCTTTAAAATACCATCGTTATCATGACGATTACCACGAGGACAACATCTATTACCACTGTAAATAATACTAATACAACAAAAATAACCACTCAGTAGCAAACACGACATTACAACCAACGGTAAGACATAAATAAACAAATATGTCACTACATACAGGGCATCTCCTACGGCCTACGATTCAGAACAAGTATTACAGAATAATAATAATAATAATAATAATAATAATAATAATAATAATAATAATATGCGAATGTAGCAAACTAGCACAATGGGAGTACAAAACTAGACACGACTGGTTTGGGAAGGTGATCCCCGGGGAGTTATGCAAAAAATTAAATTTTGACCATACAACAAAATGGTATATGCATAAACCAGAATCTGTTCTTGAGAACGAAACGCATAAAATACTCTGGGACGGATCACCTTATCCCAGTAAGAAGACCAGACCCAGTGTTGGTAAACAAAAAAGAAAGAACTTGTCAACTGGTGGATTTTGCAGTTCCAGCAGATCACAGGTTAAAGCTAAAGGAAAATGAAAAAAATAGACAAATATCTGGACCTTGCCAGAGAACTGAAAAAGTTATGGAATATGAAGGTCAAAGTGATACCAATTGTAGTTGGTGCACTTGGAACGGTCCCAAAAGGATTAGAAAAGGGTTTGGAAAGTTTGAAAATCAGAGGAAGGGTGGATACCATTCAGAACACTGCACTGCTGCAATCTGCCAGAATACTCAGAAGAGTCCTGGAGACCTGAGGAGACTTGCTGTCACTCAGACTCCAGTGAAAGACCATCAGCTCACGCTGATGTGAAAACTCAAAAGGAGTAAATAATAATAATGATAATGGAAAGAGTAGGAGGATTGGGACAAATGAACCAAAGGACAATGAAATTGATGACAATGCACACGGCCTTGACCTGAGAAATGGCATAGACATAATATATGCCAAGAAAAGAAGGGATTTGTATTCCTTAAATGCAACGAATCCAGGATTCCCAGAATACACTAAAAAGAGTAAAGAAAGACTAATTTCAGCAGCCAGTAACAGCAATTGCAACATAAGAATACTCAGAAAAAAAAACCCAAAACCCCCCCAAAACAAAAAAAAACAAACAAACTCGCAAACAAAAGTGGGAATAAAAACAACTCTATGGCTACTTCAAGCGACAAACTGCATAAATTGTTTTATTCTACAGTCCATACTTAGACGACATTTTTGTATTCCTACTTAATTCATCCCTGATATGT
Organism: Doryteuthis pealeii; assembly: GCA_023376005.1. NCBI lineage: Eukaryota > Metazoa > Mollusca > Cephalopoda > Myopsida > Loliginidae > Doryteuthis > Doryteuthis pealeii. The sequence goes on from CM042161.1 coordinate 41,316,025, forward strand.
CACTTGTCTGTTCTATTGAACCAGGATAAATGACATGAGACAATGCTTAAATCAAGGACAGAACTTATAATTTCTCAGGATCCGCCTAACATTAAGTAACCTTTTTAATGATATTACAATCATAAACATACAAGTATTTTTCCATATTATAAAACTATACAA
>CM042161.1:41321186-41336186 GCA_023376005.1 Doryteuthis pealeii
TTATAATACCATTCACCTTTTCTTTCTTTCTTTTCCTAAATCAAAAGCAAAAATTTCAGTTACTAAAAATAAAATTCCAACATATCTGTAAACATAAATCCATTTTCATAAATAGGTATAGGGTTTATACTTATTTCTTGATTACTACGTATTAACCCTAGGAGGCACGCTTGGCGTAACAGTTATCACAGTTGGTAATGGTACTCGACGTCCCGAGTTCTAATCCAAGATGAGTTTTTTTTTTCGTTTATTTGGCACTAGCATTCTTGGGAAATACATGAATCGTTCTCTTCCCTCCAAGCTATATGTCAGACTGGGTTATTTAACCTTGGTTATGAGAAGGAAACTCTGAATACTAATAAGCTTAAAATTGATCTTGTATCCTATCCTGTTAATGGTGGAGGGGTTGGGTAAATACAAGGTTTCATAATAATTTAGCAATAGATAATTATCATTCGGTAGAACATTCGCCTAGTAATCGCAAAGTTCCGTGTTCGATACCGGTTCTCGCCTACTTGGCGCACGAATAGCACATCTTGGGTAATCTGATCTGTGTGGTAAAGCACCGGTGAGCTGACGATAGGTGTGGTTCATCACTTCATCCAAAACAACCTCCATGTTCTAGCACCAACGAAAAGGGGATAGGCTTCCACGCTGTTCGGCTGATACCAACAATAGGCCAGGCTTTACTTTTTACTACTGATTATAAAATCTTCCATGAGAAATAATTCTTAGGTTTGTATCAATCGTATGAGAAAAATAACTGTGCACTGTCCACTACCATTAGTAATTTTTAAGTTTCCTTAAGGATATCCAGGATCTTCTGAGTATTTTAATTAATTTTAACAGTGCTGTGGTATGGATGGTCTCGATTCATCCTCTTATCTGACGTTTTCCCAGTCTCTTTTTCAGACGTTCCAAGACTGTTCTAAGGGCTCCAAATACAACTGATATACTCATCAGCTTCATGTTTCAGATCTTTGTCATCTCCATTGTCATGGTGTAATGGTTAGCCAGCTAGTCTCGCAGATCAATTACTACTGAATAGTGAGTGCTATCCTCGCTGGAAGTCCCATACTTTGGACCTTGTGTCACATCCTACTTAGCGAAACGGGTTGAGTAAATACCTGTCCCTTTTCGCCTTCACCTTATTTCTTATAAGTCAGGAACACGAATACAAATTCTTTTGGTGTACATATAACTTCATTTACACGATTTCATACTTGCGCGCGTGGGAGAGAAAGGCAGCACAAACACCCTCGGCTCAATATGGTGGTTTGGTTGACACTAACTACTTTCTTTCACAGGCCCATCCGATCATGTGATATTCCTAAGCCAATCAAAGAGGCCCTATCTGATGACCCAGGGGTGAAGAGTGATGTCAATCAAACTATATGAACTTTTATCCTGTACTGTGTGATATTCCAGTAACCGTTTTGACTATCTTTTTATTTTATTGTCATTCTATGGTCTGATAGAAGGGCAAAATCCACTAGATAATAAGTTATTTCATTCGTGTTATTACTAAGCCAGGTCTTCTGGCCGGTATCGGGTAATCCTTTTCATCTCAAAGTTTCAGATAATGTTATGGATCTCATTTTCTTAGGACAGAAACTGATTTGTGCGTATACAATGACTTCTTTGCCAAAATTTAGTCCCTTGCATGGTTACCAGTCGATTACCTTTTTCAATTCCTAATGTCAATTCTTGTATCCTATTTTGTTTCAGTTTGCTACATGTAAAAATAGGGGCGACCTAATGTCAGTATCAGCCACAGCGAGTGAATCTATCTGTTATGTAGTGCCTTTTTCACGGCACTAAATCGCGTATGTAACGTAGCGGGTATGGTCACAGTACCAAAAGCGATATACGTAGTAGTCGGCTATTATCGAGCCTCATCTAAAAAATTCAGAGAAATAATTTCGATACGTTAAAAAATAATTTGGGTGAAAGTACAGCATGTTTTTCCAATAAACAACAGATACGTATATACAAAAATATGACCCGTCTTTATTTTCTTCGGCTTGTGGGTGGTAAGGGCGGCGTAGAGCTTCACAATGGAAATGCCCGAGGGTTGACAATGACTGCTGAAATGGGATGGCTAGCGTTGGTGAGGTAAAGGGGTGGCTACGCGGGTCTCACAGCCTTTCGGCCGATGGACCGTGACCGCTTGTCACGCTCACTTGTTCTCTGTCCCAAGGGTTATGTCTGACTAACCCTCCTCTGCTATTGACTTCCTTTTTATGTATATAAACCGCCCAAGCCTTTTCTTTTGTTTTTACTTATTTTCTTTGTTCGCGTTAACCGTTTTTCCGGTAGGTCATTTTTGTCGTCTTTTCTTTGTTTCGGTTTAAACGGAAAATCCTACTTCCGCCCGTACGATATGCAACATATCCCCTTCACTAGCACTAGACCAAGGAGATTATTTTAGTATTTGAGGTGGAGCGCCACACCAAACATCAGCTCCTCACTTTACCACACAGATCCCTGTACTACTCATACGCTGAGTTGGTGAGGGCCGGTATCGAACCAGAAACCTTGTGATTCCTAGCCGAACGCTCTACTGACTGAGTTAAACCGGCCTTGGTTTCAATTATTCTTATCTAATACTTATAATTTTTATATATAGGATCCTAATAGGTAGTTGGTATCAAAGAGACCCGGATTGTAACAGCAACTATATATGTAACATGACTATAATATATGATTTTAAACTCCCCTAATTTCTAGAACTGGAACTTAAACAACGAATGAATTATGTCATGTTCAGGGATGCAGTTGGCGTATTCTAGGCACCTGCCGATAATGGGAGGTGATAACCTGAAAGAATCCATAAACATATTGTTTATCCTGACTGAAGTACGGGTTGTCGCCGCGTATGACAATCATTCATAAGCTCATGAAAATCAATATAAATAAGCATCATCCGTTTATTCTTACAAATGCACTCGATAAATGCACATCCATCTGTTATATAATCTATGCGTTTGCATAAGATTATTGTCAATCCCCTGTAATTCTAAAGGGATGGCCCTTTTCATGTCACGGCGGGACTTTCCATGGAAGATTACAGAAAGCCCGCGAAATACGTGAAGTCACGTGGGACCTGGTTGGTTCCTCAGTTTTCAGTTAGACGTCGGGCAGATAAGGTCTTTCTGCCTTAGCTGAAGCTCACTGCATACGCGCGCTATGTTAATCAGATATTTAGTTACATGAGATGTATAGTTAAGGAAATAAAAGTTTAAGAAAAATAACACGGTCTTGTGATTAATGGGTGTCTTGGTAACAGGACTGATTGGAAGAAGAAATGAGCCAAGTGCGACCGTGCACCAAGACGAAACCGAAGATGTTAGAAGAAGAACCTAAGATGGAAAAGAAGAACAGCAGAAGAATAGAAGAAGTAAGAAGTAATGAGAAGGGTATATAACACACCTGCTTACACCTTGTTGTTGTTAGTTAAGACAATATTTTTAACTCTAAAACGCACCCATATTAGAAGTGCTGAACTACAATCCTAATATTTCATCATGGTTTTCTCTTTCCCCGCTATATTTCAACCGCAAATTCTATTTAGAAAATTACTCTAAGGACCTGGAGTCAAACGGCACCAGCGATTTTATAGCCGATGGCTAAAGCACTCCATTTCCCCATCTATTTCTTCTGGTTAGCTGAGCTTGATTTAAAACCAGGAAATTTCAAGCGACTCCTAATGAAGCAAGAAATGCATTTCATAAAAGAATGGAATAGCTTAGAATCGGTAGGAGATTTTCAAATGTTTTGTGTGAGAGGAGACCGAAACGTGAATCAATAAATAAGAGGGGGCGGATTACGAAAAATACGCGTTGCAAGGAAAGTGATAAATAAATAAATAAATATTTTCTCAAAAAATTATCTCAAAGTAAAAGACGAAATATGGGAAAAAGAGGGAAAAGAGAATGTTTGGAAAATATTTCCTAAGAGCAACCAAATAGAGAAGAATATAAAATGTAAATTAATAAATAAAAAATAAGAACAGAAAAAATAAGAATCGGGGCATTCGAAACATTTCACCTGCGATTTAACCAGACTTATTACAAGGTCACTTTTTAATATTCTGCTTCTGAAAACTGTGATGTCACTATGAGATTATAAGAAACAAATTTGTCAAAATATTTATTTACTTTGATGGTAATGTAAGATTCAAAGGTTATGACAAAGTCATAACTCGTTGGAACGCAAATTCTGACAAGGGTTGATAGACAAAACATTTAATAGGTATACAGCACATGGATATAACGAGATACATAAAGTACATAGATACATATACAAGAATAGAGATAATGACACATTCATGAATGGTAAAATACAAGATATTTAGGTATCAAAGAGATACCTAAATGTACATAAAAACGTAGTTACGGATACATGACTAAAGGATAGTCATATATCGTATAAGAGACTTATTAGCAGTGAGTGGCCAGTGTTAAGGGCCGAAGCCCCAACAAGAAAGGGGTAGACCGTGTCTAACCCATGTGGTCTCGTAGCTAACAGCAGGCACAGAGAGGTAGAGAAGTTCAAATCCGCCGCTTAAATACACCAGGCCCCTAGCGGGAACTAGCGACACTATACGGGCAGACTACTCTCCAGGCAAATACGAAAATAACCCCACAGTAACATATGGGAAGTTATTACAAAGTATAGAGACTTCAGAATTTAGGGAGACGTGTTTACCACTGAGCAATATACAGTGTCCTTCATCAGGGGCACTAGGAACCTTACGTTTATCATCGTAAGAAATGGATTCGCGGACTCGATATCAAATCCTCGAAAAGGTATGAATCAAACTATTTACCCTATAACTATGAATAAATAGTAGGAGAGGCTAGACTCTTTAACCTTGATATGGCAACCGATCTAGAAGAAATAAAACTCTGACCAAACTAGTTGTAGTCCGCTTAAAATTTAACCTTCTGTCACACCCTGCCCGTAGCAGAAGTATTGAGTAAATACATAGTGTCAGTCAGAAATAAGTAAATCATTCCCAGATGTCTTACAATTAAAAGATAAACTTTCTTCTAAATCGAAGAAGCAAGGATTCATTTTATTTTAAAGTGGTGCATTATACAATAAAACACAAATTAATAGGTTTTGCTTCTTGCCTATTTCTATAGTATTGAAACTTATTAACTAAAAGAATAAGATTGCATAAATACAGAGTCAAGCAAAATGATCTGACACATTTGTAGATTAAATAAAAGGCAAATAAAGTAAAGAAACAAAAAAGTGTTTTTATTTTCGAAAAGTACATATAATGCCATTTTTTTCATATAATGCCATTTTGTTTTGTTTCTTTATAATGTCATTGTTTTTCGTTTCTTTTTCAGTTGCTGCCATGAATTGGACTGGTGAGCACCGCGCTTTCATTGTGGAAACGTTTATCAAAACAAACGAATCTGTAATTGCAACACAAAGAGCGTTCCGTTTGCACTTCAATCGTGGTAGACATGATCCCGTACCAGCTCGAAACACGATTTTGTTATGGGTTACCAACTTCAGAGCTACTGGGTCTTCATTGAAACGAAAATCAACCGGCCGACCTCGCACCGCCAGAACTCCAGAAAATGTGGCAGCGGTAAGAGCTTCAGTTCAACAGTCTCCGCTCCGTTCCACATTTAAACGCGCCCAGGCTCTTAGACTTTCCGAAAGAAGTTTGCGAAGAATTCTTCACAATGATCTTCAAATGCATCCATACAAAATGATGTTGATAAACGTTTCCACAATGAAAGCGCGATGCTCACCAGTCCAATTCATGGCAGCAACTGAAAAAGAAACGAAAAACAATGGCATTATAAAGAAACAAAACAAAATGGCATTATATGAAAAAAAATGGCATTATATGTACTTTTTGAAAATAAAAACACTTTTTTGTTTCTTTACTTTATTTGCCTTTTATTTAACCTAAAAATGTGTCAGATCATTGTTTCTTTACTTCATTTGCATTTCATTTAACCTACAAATGTGTCAGATCATTTTGCCTGACCCTGTATATATAAGGAGTGTAACAAATTTTAGACTGATGTCTTTAATTCTGTAACCTTTGGTAATATGTATAACCTAATAATTTCCATTTTTATTAGTTATTCTTTGTTCCTCTATAGATAATGAGATCCTGGTTTAGAAGTTCCAATAATACTGTTATCATGTCTCACCATCTGAACTGCTGTCATTGAGACAAGTCATTTACAATTTGAAATAATAATTATTCAAATAATCTTAATACTTTTATTATTTGTATTATTCGGACTCTTGTCTCTTTATTGTTATCTACACAACGTTTCGGGTGATGTGCCCTCCCACCATTTTCAGGTGTTACTTGTAGATAATAAAGATGAGCACAATAGTCCGAATAATCCAAATAATCCAAAATTATCAAGCCTCGTCTAAAAAATTCAGAGTAATAATTTCGATACGTTAAAAAAATAATTTGGGTGAAAGTACAGCATGCTTTTGCAGAGATATCTTCGTGAAAGTTATTCGTGTTTCTAATATTCATCCCAACAGAATATTTCAAGACGTTGTTGACATTCAAACCCCATCAACAGAGGGAATTTAGAGGTGCTTCGACTCCACTTTGGCCCTTACTTAGGCTAAACGGTCGGAGACCCCCCCCCCGATCAATCGACTAGTCATATCAAGCCCTACTACCTATATGATTGCTCAACCCTATTGCCTTTATGGCAATCCCCAACCCTTTTTATCATATATATATTTACCAATCCCTCCTCACGAGCAGGATGTGACACAAGGTCAATTTCTTAAGCAGAGTTCAACAGGTTTGAATTCAGAGTGTTCCTTCTCCTAGATCTGTTGCCTAACAAAGGTTAAAGAGCCCAGTCTGTCCTACTATTCACCCATAGCTGGATGAAGTGTAGGATTCATACCTTTCCCAAGGGTATTAGCGCAAAGTGAAATGCAATTACCAGATACAGGATTTGAACTCGGGGCGACGAGTTTTAACCATTACACCACGCGCTTCCTTTTTATCATATATGTACAAGAAGGCGGTGGCTAAGGGTCTTCAAGTCTTGGGAATGACGTTTAACTCTGGGTAATTCCATGTCAAATCATCCACGCCATGGCACACTCCTCCCCTTTTATTTTTCTGAAATTTTGTCCAAGTGTCGACTGTGGTAAATTTAGCCAATTCCTAAAATGTGAGCTTCCAATTCCAAAATTGGTGGAGCTATATCGGTTTTTAGCTTTCCAATCTTTTTTTTTTATTTTGGGGGTGGGGGTATTTGTTGTTGTGAAAAATGGTGACTTTTTGTAACCTATTTTTGTGTGTAAAATCAGTTTTAGGGTTTCCCTACTCCTAAAAATTGGTTTATAAAAGCATTTTTGCCCAGGGAATCTAAAACTGCTATCAAATAATTCTTAAAGTCAACCAATTTTTTGTTATTGATGATTTCTAATTTTTTCATAACAATATCAATATCCCGATGTGGCACTGCATCTACGACAACAATTTTTTCTATTATTATTTCACATATATTGAACATTATTTGTACCGAAAAGATAGTTTGATATTTGTGCAGAATCGAAGCTACAACATTTTGCAAAAAATTGCTAACATTTTGCACTTCAATTTTTCTGAAATTTTGTACAGGTGTGGACATTCTTAAAGTTAGCCAATCCGCAAAATTTGAGTTTCCAATTCCAAAAATTGGCGGAGTTATGTTGATTCTAAAAATCGACATAACTCTCCAAATTCTGATGGAGTGTCGCGAAAAATGGCGACTTTTAAAATCTATTTTTGTCTGTAAAATGAATTCTAGAGCTTCCCTACTCCTACAAATTGGTTTCTAAAGGGATTCCAAGGAATCCAGAAATGATGTCAAAAAAGTCTTAGAATTAACCAATTCTAAGTTAATGATTATTTCTGTTTTGCAAAACTTTAACTGATGTTTTAGCATCGGTTCTGAGCAGATATCAAAATTTTTGGTACAAATAATGTTCAATATGATGGACTCTCCCGTCAATCGACGTATGAGTGTTCATACAATAAACATCTACACAGTGATTTGTTTATAGTGGTGAAGGCTTGTATTGGACCATCCACACTTTTTGGCACAGTCGATAGGAAAGAATTGGTGCATCAAGGGTTGCCACAAACCCAATCAATGACCGACCTCAGGAATTTTGAATTCAGAGTTATCCCTCTCCTAAACTGGTTACCTACCCAAGGCTGAAGGGCCGAGTCTGCCCTACTATTTAACCCATAGCCGGAGGGAGAATATATGGATTCATACCTTTCCCAAGGGTATTAGCGCTATGTGAAATGCCAACAGCTTCGTCTAGGAATTGAACTCAAATAGACGAGTCCATTTTCTACGACTCTAACCATTAGCCCACGCACCTCCAATATTCAATATATATGAAATAATAATAGAAACTTTTTTGTCATAGATGCAGTGCCACACTCTGTGTGTGTGTTTGTGTGTCTTTGTGTATACATATATGTAATTTATTTTATTGTTTTGTTTTGTTATCTTCCTTTACATTACTAAGGTGAACTCTCAAAGATAATGAATTGTTTCTTCGACTCTTGCACCGGGTTGATGCAGTTTTCCATTCCTTTACCAATCTTCCGTTCTCTGTGACTCTGTTTGTTCGATTATCTCCCCATAAACCTTTTTTGCTGTTGTCTTTAAAGAATTTCTTCTTTCATTCAATTGTTTATTTCAGTTCGTGTTTGCGTGAGCCAAATCGAAGTTTTCAAACCTGATAAGAGATCTTGGCACACAGAAAAAAAAACACCAAAAAAACCGTAAAGACGAAAGATTTCAACTTCGACTTTCTTTGTCTTTTCTTCAACTCTTTCCGTTTTCATTACTTTTATTTATTAATTATTGTTTGTTGTTTTTTCTTATACCTTTTTTTTAATACTTATTGGATTTCATTTCTTGTGTACCGTTAGTTTCCTCCTTTTCTGAAGTCTTCCGCTATCAGTTCCACGTTCTTTTCCCTTGTTATCGTGAATTCCACATCCGGTTTGCATCCTCTAGCTGACACGAAAACATTCAGTCGAACTGCAATTACTGCGGCGAAATTGTAATTTATAATTATTCACTGACGAAATATCTGGCTGTCTGGTCAACATTATTTTGTCTATTCAGCTCTTATTAAGAGATTCTTTCTATTTTCTTAATTTCTATGTTTTTTAGAATATTTTCGTTCTTTTCTTAGGAAAAAAAAAGTAAAATAATGGCAACAAAACAGGAAATTCGTTACACAGTTGGGAACTGAATCCTATTTTATCACGAACCGTATGTTAGACTGATAGAATCGACTCTGAAAAGAGCTGCCCTCACTTTTAACTTTTTTGTTTTCTAAAGTGGAGATAACCGTCTTTCGTGTATTGAGTTGAGCGTATTGGTAAAACAGTGCAGTTTGTGTTTTATCCGTTTTCATAGCATTTCCTGCTTTCTTTTCATCCTCACATTACAAACATTTAACTAGAAGCTTAGAAAAGCATCTTCTCTTGAACAGGTCATCCTACTGAGTTCAAATACAACAATGTACACACAACAATAATTATCTTAGACCTTGGCTTTTTGATTTAGCGAAGGAATCAACAGTAAAATCAGGCCTATATAGAAATGTGCACTCGCTAAAACCACTGTTCTTTTTCATTTCACCATGAAATGGCTAGTTATTGAATTTTAATAAACTTTTCGGCTGTAAAAAAAAGTTTCTTTCTTTACATTACTAAGGTGAACTCTCAAAGATAATGAATTGTTTCTTCGACTCTTGCATCGGGTTAATGCAGTTTTCCATTCCTCAGGCTTTGAGTGAAACATTTTGTCTATTATCATTCGGTTATCATGTGTATATTATACACATGATACACATGTGTATATTATACACATGATACACATGTGTATATTATACACATGATACACATGATATATTATATAATTAATTGAAGAAGATTATACACTGTATAATCTTCTTCAATTATTTATATAATTTTCCTTAGTTCATGAAGTTGCATCTTAGGTAATTTACATATTTTGCAATATAGTTCAATCGAGAAATACCTATCGCACAACTTTCTGACGGTTCCAGTTATGACATAACCCTGTCGTGGCTTCAGTTATGACAATATCTTTGTCATGGCCGGTTCATTCATTGCTTATACCGTGTCATCGTCAACACCAGACACCATTATAGAGTGCAGTTCAATTTAGAGTCTGACTTTGTATCACCAATTTTTAAAAATGTGAACATTAAAGTTTATTCCTGGTGACACGTATTAAAGTTCTCCGAAATAAGAAGACATTAGATTTTTCCTTCAGAAGTTTTGGCTGAACCGATAACGAAAATGTTCTCTCTCGTAAGAATCCGATTGTTTTACTTTCTTAAACTTTTGGCCAAGAAGCACTTGAGATTCCAATCCCTACATTTACATTAGAGTAGCTTGATTTTTGTTAAGTATCTGGCCGCCATCCTTGGCCAGTTGCAAAGAACTTAAATGTAATGAACAAGCTTACTTACCTCCAGCGAAACGCATCTGCTTAGCTTGTCAGGTTCTGTCTGAATTTAGCTGAAGAAGCATGGTCGCCGTTGACGAGCGAATTTGTAAGGTGTGGTCTCGTTATGTCTCGTTCGTGGCGTGAGCGTGGCCTATGCAAATTACACCGACGATATAAAAGGAGCTCATTTATTTGCCAGCGTGGCAGCAATCTAGTCACGAAGAACGAGATGTGATAGTGAAGTTACAGTTACGAGAAGACACATTAAAGTAAATAAGTAAGCCCCGAGTTATAGAATCCTTTGGTAAGTGAATAAGTCCTTTGATATAGAATCCTTTGGAAAGTCAATAAGTCCCGAGTTATAGAATCCTTTGGTAAGTGAATAAGTCCTGTGATATAATACTACGTTCCGTCGCCCAAGAAGATCCAAGTAGTAATGATTAGTATGACCAGAAAAGGCCAGTATAAATAATAATATCAGCAGCAGAGCACGGCCAGTGATTGGACAATAGGTTGGTCACATGGTAGTCGGCGAATCTATAAGTACAAGTAGCCATCTGGCACACACCTTATATCCACACTTAAAATATATATATATAGCTCTCTCGAACAGCTCCAGTTGTCTGTTGTTATAATGAATTCCTATACCTAAAATTATATCTCTAACTTGCAAAAATTATTGAGGAAATTAGTGTTGTCTGCTAAAATGCACCTACAATCTTCTTTATTGGCTTAAAAATTGTTTAGAACATTTAGAAATTTCAATATTTAAACCAGAAAACGTTGTCATTTATTCTACTAAAATAACACAAATAAAATATAACTGGAATTCAAATTGAAAATATGCATTCCTGTCAGTACGGAGACATCATAGATGCTGCTTTTTACCCCATTAATTAATCGGTAAACGGCATAACATTTTTAAAAATTGAAAAAAAAAGAAGATTTTTTATGTTATGAATGAAACAAAAGAAAAATCACACAAATATGGATTTTGCTAGGCAAAAATCAAGGGATTATATTATTTAGAATATCCCTCGGAAAAAAAACTATTGGAAAAATTTGACCAACTTGGTACTTATTGTTTAACATATTGTGTCAAATTACTCCATGTAAGAATAAGAGGATGGTTATATTTTATGACGCAAAACTTTGACAAATATATGAAGGTATTATCTTTAGATACATATATTGAAGTCTGTTCCCAAATAAACTTAGATTATATATGAGATAAAAATCAATAGATATACAGATGAGCGTATGAAGGGAAGAATTATAATCTAAATTAGTTTGAATTTGAGTTTTGTTTAACGGCATATCAACCACTGTGGGTCATTTAATGCCAAAAAGGTTATTTTGGATTTCAGTCTTTAAAGTAGTGGTTCTATGGAGATAATTGGTTATGTTCTGTTATATTTTGTTGAAAAGGTTGCTTTTTTTTAAATAAAAATTTAAAATGTTTTCAGGGTTTGTATTCTTAAAGATGTCCCTCAGCTTTCTTGCTTGATAGTAATTGGCGCGGATATGTTTAAGTCTGTTACAATTTAGAAGGATATGTTTGGTTGTAAGTTGTACTTTTCATGTTGGGCACACTGGGGCATAATCTAAATTAAATGTAATATGTAGAATAATGAGTTAGAGCAATATTTTATACGCATTAAATGTTTAAAATTATCAATGAAAATATACCCCTATCATCATGATTGTAAAAGCAGCATTAAGACTACGTTAACACGTACATTCACCAGAAAAGATTTCCTCTAAAATCGACACAACCCAGAAAATATAGGCAAGTAATTATTTCTTGCCATTTAAATATTGAATGAAACGTCAGAAGAGCATTGTTACTGAGGGTAACCATTCGACCCGAGTCGAACAGAAATCCTAGGAAGTCACTGTTAAAGACTTAGTAAGTTGCGCCTCCAAGTTGATAACAGCTGTCGTAATTGTAGTCGTTTTTGTGTGTACGGTGTCTGTTGTAAACGACGTCTTCGACACTGGTGCACTGTGGTCGTTGTGTACGAACAAACTTGCGCGAGTTGACGACTCCCGCCAACAACGGTGAGTACACTCGTCAAGAAAACTTGCCGATAATGTCCATTACAGTTTCGTCGGTGTATTGGACGGAAGAATAGAGTTCATTGACCTTAGAATCTCATTACATTCAAAGTGAACTGGAGAGTGCAGGGAATGTTTGTGTTGGTTGATAGCTGATGACAGTCATCTGCTAAAATCATATTGGTCGCCACTGAAAAGGTGCGGTAATGACATCATCACCAAGGGGCCTATATCTCTGATTTCTTCAGTCGACCTATTTCTATCACTGATAATTAGAAATCGGTCCCCAACCGGCTATTAGGTCGGAAGGATCACGACAATTTACGAGTGGAAAAGCGGACTGGATTCAACTATAGTCGCCAGTTAAGAGCGATTTTATAATTTCTTGAGGAATATTTTATAATCAAAACGGATATTAATAGGTATTATTATCAAAGTATTACAGTATTGTACCTCAATCAGCAAAATTGTGAATATGTAGGAGTCCGAAAACTAAAACTATAATAAATGACGGGTGATTTGGGGGATTTATTTTATTATAGTGTGTGGGTGGTTATATGAAGTGTGTCAATCATTTAGAGAAAAAACAAGAAGACACAGTATTTACATACAAACCTCTGCCAACCATCCAGTAACCATAAAAAGAATCTCACAATTTATCAGTCACAGATTATCTGATAAGTCATTAAACAAAACTGTTTTCAATAAACCTAAAGAAGACAACGAGACAACACTATATATATATATAAGTCGTTGGGGCGGCCTAATATCGGTATCAGTCATACAGCGAGGGAGTCTATCCCCTTTTCACTAGCGCTAGACCAAGGAGATTGTTTTTGCGTCTGAAGTGGAGAGCCACACCTACCATCAGCTACTTACTTTACCGCACAGATCCCTGCGCTACTCATACGCTGAGTTAGCGAGGGCCGGTATCGAACTAGGAACCTTGTGGTTTCTAGCCGAACGTTCTACCGACTGAGCTAACCCGGCCCTTGTGTGTGTGTGTGTGTGTGTGTGTGTGTGTGTGTGTGTGTACAGAAATAACCTACTCGAGTTTCATCATAAGGATCTTCTGGGTTAAATCCACTGAATTAATCAAGATATTCAACTTTTAAACCAATGCACCAGCGTTCATTAACTGCGAATCTGTTTAAAGGCCATAACTATATCATGAAAGTTAGGTGCAATTAATCAATATGTTGATTAATTCAGTGGATCTAACACTGAAGATCCTTATGGGGAATCCCGAGTCGGTTATTTCTGTACACACTATAATAATAAATCCGCTCAACTTACGTATTGAGCACTTTATATTTGTTTTAACGCTGACTTATCCGGGTAAAACTTGTCTCAATTAGACATTGAAACCAACGCAAAAATTTCACCGGTAAGTTCCTTTTTCCTATATATATATATATATATAGTCATCAACAGACACGTGTTTCGACTTATCAAGTCTCTTCAGTGTGGCAAGAAATTTGTAAGCTACCTACAGTCGGGATTGAAATCCGATTGATTCAGCATCAGTCAGACACCTTAACCACTAGGCTATAGTCATCCACAGAATGCGATGGGGATTTTTAACTGATTTGAATACACACATCTGTATGTATGTAAAAGCCGCCATATAGTGCTTCATCCCTTTTATAGGAGAGCGTTGCGTTTACGCTTTAGTTGGCGGTCGCCAGCGAAATCCCCCCCCCCCAAGTGCTCAACCCCAGGGGGATGGGGAGCATATATATAAACATATAAAGCGCGTGGTGTAATGGTTAAAGTCATGGGAAATGGACTCGTCGCCCCGAGTTCAAATCCTGGACGTGGTAATTGCATTTCACTTAGCGCTAATACCCTTGGGAAAGGTATGAATCCTACTCTCCCTCCAGCTATGGGTAAGTAGCAGGGCAGACTGGGTTCTTTAACCATGGCTAGGTAACCAGTCTAGGAGAATGAAAACTCTGAATTCAAACCTGTTAAACTCCGCTTAAGAAATTGACCTTGTGTCACATGCTGCTCGTGCGGAGGGGTTGGTAAATATATATATATAAACATATATATCGGGACAGAGAGAGAGAGAGAGAGAGAGAGAGAGAGAGAGAGAGAGAGAGAGAGAGAGAGAGTCCGATGAGACAATTTCTATGAAATCCTTTAAAGCGTTTAACCAAAAGTGATGAATTTGTAGCAAAAAAAAAAAAAAAAAACGAAAAAAAAAACCCCGAAGAATACGCCTCATATATTTATGCCATTTTATTTGTCTATTCTTTTGATTCAGGGTAGGGGTTGTTAAAAATCATACTTAAGAACATTTATTTTAGTTGTATAATGTTCAATTGAAAATAATAAAATACTGTTATTTTTGGATTAGAAGAAAATAATCTTTTCACAAAAAGAAATATCAACAAAGGCCATACGGCATATATATATAGGGTCA
>CM042161.1:41338686-41348686 GCA_023376005.1 Doryteuthis pealeii
ACACGTTTAGCGCAGAATTTTAATCAACTGTTGGGCAACCGAAATATTGTTATTCGTCAAAGTGTTAACAATTCCCTTTTTGACACGTCTCCACTAATGTCAGCGTACGTAAGAACCCTCCTTTGGTGACATAGCATTGTGAGTTTCTTTTGTGTAGTTCGAGTGAAGACAAGTCGTCTAGGAGCCAAAAGCAGAAACTGAAGAAGAAGAGATGGACAAACATTTAAGGAGGGGGGGAATTTAATGAAATGTGTAGCAAACTATATGTACAAAGAGACTTTTTTTGAACAGGGTGAATCGACAAAAACGAGAGGGAGGGGAAAACTATTTTGTAAAGAGTATTTTTTTAAAAAATTGGTGACTTTTGTACCACCATATATATATATATATATATATATATATATATATATATATATATATATTATATATATATATATAATCTTCATACAATGACTGCTATTTACACAGTAGCATTGCAACCAATAAAGCCTTCATCAGATGGAGTGTGTGTGTGTGTGTGTGTGTGTGTGTGCTACAGACTAGTTGAATTTACACTTTATATGGCCCTAGTTTAGTCTATAAAGTTATAGAGTGCACACTCCTTATGAATATATTAATTAGTTAATGAGAAACGTTGGAAATCAAAATAAGTGATGAAACCATAAAACATGTATTAAGCGAATATAGCAAACTAATATAACGGGAACACAAAACTAGGCACGACTGGGTGGAGAAGGTGATCCACTGGGAATTGTGCAAAAAACTAAATTTTGACCATTCAACAAAAGGGTATATGCATAAACCAGAATCTGTTCTTGAGAATAAAACGCATAAAATTCTCTGGGACTTCGAGATAAATCTTCTCCAAGCCGGAAGACCAAACCTAGTATTGATTAACAAGAAAAAAAAGAACTTGTCAACTGGTAGATATTATAGCCCCAGCAGATCACAGGGTGAAGATGAAAAAAACAAAAAAACGAAAAGATAGGTATATACCTGGACCTTGCTAGAGAATTGAAAAAAAATGTGGAATATGAGGTTGAAGGTGATACTAATCCTAGTTGGTGTACTTAGAACGGTCTCCAAAAGTTTAGAAAACTGAATAGAGGAACTGGAAATTAAAGGAAGAATTGAGACTATCCAGACAAAATTATTGTTTAAATCGGCTAGAATACTCAGAGGATTTCTGGAAACCTGAAGAGACTTGTTGTTACTCAGATTCCAGTGAAAGACCTTCAACTAACGCTGGTGTGAAAAATGCACCAGGATTAAAATAATAATAGCTGCAGCAGCACAAAATAATATCATAAAAACAAATTGTCAACGCAAAATCTTATAATACGCAGACGTATAGGCTATGTGCTGTGAGAGATGAAACAGTTAATCCCTTATTAAGCCAATGTGACGAATTTTTAATAACTGTTATCAGGATGACTAGTGGACGAGAAGGTAGACAGGTTAATATTTCTTCATTACTGCAGATACTATGTATGAAAATTGAATGGAAGTGAATCCGACAGTGTGAAAATAAATATTTAGAAAAAACAAACACATGATGTTAAAATTCGCTGACAGAAATCTGTTTCGACCCTTTATTGAAGTGGTTTTCATCAAGAGCGAGTTGTGTATGATAAAGAGAACGGCGAAAGTGGACTGTTATGAGACGAGAGTGGTGCAGATGAAACGTTCAATATTATAGTCGGAATTTTTTTTTTTAATTTAAAAATTTTTTTTTTTTTTTAAATTTAGAAAATGCGTATTCTGTTTTGAAAATAAAATAAAATAAATCTTATTTTATTTTAATAAATCAGAAGCATTATAGTCCGGAAAGAGAACTCAAAAGAGTTTGATGTAAATGTGTATAAAAATGTATAAGAAAGTATCAAAAAGTTCAAAAATCCCAGCTATGAAAAATCTCAGATACTATGTATGTATTTAACCAACACCTCCGCTACGAACAATATGCAACACAATGTTAATTTTTAAGTGCAGTACAATTGTTTTGAATTCAGAATATTCCTTCCCCTAGAAGAAACCAATCAGAAACCATATAAATAATTCTTTAAGCATAATTTTTACATATAGAGCTTAGTAAATAACAACATATCTATAGCCGTACATGGCTTACTAGAAAAATGTGTAATAAAAACGTGATATAAAACGCGGTGAATAAATGTCAAAAATCAATCCTTTCCTTGTGAAAAACGATTCGCTATTAATCAATTCTGCCAAATCTTTGCAAAACGTCTTTCAAACACCAAATAAGTTACAAAAATCGGTCTGAAAATAAATAAATAAATAAATATAGTAATAAATAAATATAGAAATAAATAAACAAAACAAAGAAAAGAAAATAAGAAAAAAAACTAACAATAAAAAACAAACATGTACTTGTTAACAAATTGCCTTTAGCATGAACCTTGGCAGGAAAAAGGAAAATAAACAAAAGAGACAACACTACGACGCTTTGCAAAAACATATTTCTAATTACAAATATCTAAACAGCCAGACTACAAACAATATCACAAAGCAATAATAAATAAAATGAAGGAAATAAAAAAAATGTTTAAGAACCAAAATTTCAGTATAAATTCTGGTCAACTAAAATCTTTTTTTTTCTCTCTCTCCAAACTCATTAATGAATCAAAGTTAGCCTGAAGCTATTCTTTTAGCACCGAAAAAAACAAAGAAAAAAAAGGCGGGTTTTTCTGTTTTTCCTTTCATGAGCTGAAATACGAAAGAAACGCTAAAATAAAATTCATATCAAATAAAAGAATGTGTGGTTGTGTTTTTCGAATATTGGTATCTTAAGAATGCAGTGATTATTGCCACTAGTTCTTTATTAAAAAAAATAATTAACGTTTTAAAAAAAATATCGGGGTAATATAGAATAAAATCATTATTAAAGACGAGGCTAGAAATAATATAACAAAAATAAAAATATATTTAAGAAAATAAACGGGTGAAAATAATCTATAAATGTTTATATACTTTGATTATTCATTCTCATTCGTATATCTTTTCGGTATATTGCTCTTGTAACTTCTCGTTACTTTTATCGGCCTCTTCGTTTGTTACGTAATTATTGTCCTCATCTTCCTTATTATCTGTACAACGTTTCGGCCAATTTTACACTATTTATAGTCCATGTCAGCTGTTTCAGTTGCAATACAATTGTAGTTTCACCCAATATCCATTCATCCCTAATGCAAAAGATTTGCCCTTCTTCGACCAATTTTGGAAAAGTCTTTTTTTATGTTATGAATTCCGACAGAGACTTGTTAGGTGTTTTTTTTTGTCTCTCTCTGTCTTATTGTCCCCTCCAATATAAAATGGTGTTCACCTCAAAGCCTTCTTCAGGTATTTCTTGTCGGACACAGGAACCTTCTTTTAATAGGGAGCCATCACGGAAATTTGAACCCAACCCTTTATTCAGCTCACGGTGGTATCCTGTTATCATTCCACTAACCATAGCTGGGGTACAAGTGTTAAGCTATGTTAATTATTATTCTATGTTACTGATGCCCCTGACCAGGATTGAACCTGCAGTCTAGAGATAACTGTCATTTAGAACTGTCTTAACCTAACTCCTTTATCTACTAGGTTATGTGTCTAATTGGACAATACAGTGTGAATGTTTTTTCAATCGCAAAAGTTACAATTTATTTTGTAAAAACAGATGTTAAGTAGTGTCTTGGCAGGCATCTTGATCGAAATTGACCGAAAACATTGTTTTAAATGTATCAAAAATAAATTACATGTGTAATATTATTTTGCTTTTTTACTGATGCTCATTATGTTACTTATCTCGTCGAGAGAGTGAGTGGGCCAACATAGAGACATTAGAGAGAGAGATAGACAGATTGATAGACAGATAGTCTTTTACTTACATGTTCTTCTGCCATTATGTTATCGCCTAGTCTGGTTTCTCTTTAATTCTTTGTATCTTCATTGGTCTCTTAACTTGTTGCTTCTTTCTACTTGTCTGGCCGGTCTTCTAACTAAAGGCATGCGTAATTAATTAACAAGGCTTATTGTTTTGATCAAAGGTTCTATTTGCCCGTTTACTAACCCATCGCGTGGAGTCACAACCGATGTAGGATACGTCTGTCCCACCACCTGAGGTCTGGTTGCAAACTGATTAACTAACTAAATCTCACGTGACTTCTGAGATTCCAACTGTCCAGTAGTTTTCCGTCCCGTGATATGAAAACACTGGCTCCTTAGAATTCTCCTACAGTGTGTTGCCAATAATCTATACTGCCACATAGATTATGAAACACATTTATTCTCTTTTCATTCAGATAATAAATGTTATTGTTTCATAAAATTGTTTTATAATTTGCTTAAGGTATTGTGTTTATATTGGTCTGATTGTTGGTTTTGAAGGCTATCACGATGCAAGTATAAAGTAAAATGAGGTAACTATGATGTTCATTTACACTTTATTTATTCTTAATATTTCGGGATATATATCCTTCGTCAAAATTATTAATACATAGATTAAATCTTATTTATTAACAACGTCTCTATGAAGATCTGAGATAGAAACAGCCCATGTTATTAGTGCTTTTAAAATCATGCAATGTGTCTAATATATATATAAGAATTAAAGGTTTGCCTAATATATGTAGATAGATTGATGGATTTGAACAAAACCATATATACATACATATATATAATATATATATATATATATTTATATACAGAGGAGAGAGAGAGAGAGAGAGAGAGAGAGAGAGAGAGAGAGAAGAGAGAGAGAAACATGTCTACATTGGCTTGTGTGTGTGTGTGTGTGTGTGTGTGTCGGTATATGAATGTAGAGGTGTTATATATTTGTCTTTTCATTGTAGATTTCTTGAATTATGAATTCCTCATTGTGTGTGTGAGCGTGGGTGTATGTTGCGTGTATGTGTGTATGTGTATATGTGTGTGCATTAATCATGATATATTGTGGGTCTACTGTATTATGAACTCTGCACTTATTTTGGTTCTGTTATTACTCTCTGGGTGCAATTTAGCTATCAACAGCGCCTCCTTAATTTGAAGGTCCCACATTTCTCTCTCTGGCCACGATTTTTACTGTTATGCCTCTATCCGTGTTATTGCATTTAAAAAAGTGCAGAATATGGATGCTTCTGTATGTATTGTTTTATACTTACCAACGTTTCCATAACAGTGAGAATACATCTGAACCCATCTGCTAACCTGCAAAGAAAAATATTCAAGCTGCTACCACATGAGGATAAACTAAAACAAACGCACGACTACTATATCCTGGCCGACGACACAAATTCTGTATTCCTTTATTACTAACTCACTCATATCAAGATCACTATCCTTTATATATATATATATATATATATATATATATATATATATACATATATATATATATATATATTTTACATTGGTATTGCACACACCAATAATATATCATTCTCCTCTCCCTCTCTCTCTCTCACTCACTCTCTCTCTCTCTATCTATCTATCTATCTATCTATCTATCTTTTTTTTATTATTCCAGATCAGAGTGGACCTGGGATTAATCTCATTGGAGGGGTACTCCACACTCACCAGATCTACAGAACTAGAGTTTCAAAATTAGATTCAATTAAGTATAATACAGAGTAACACTGCTATTTGGGGGGGGGCATTTTACCTCTCGAAGTATTCCAAGCCCTATCGACAGGGTGTGCTGAGAATTGGGCGATAGTGAGTCTCCTCTTGTTTTTAACGCTTTTGTCATTATTGTTGAACATTTTTAGTTAAAGAGGGTTGTTATTTTACTTTTTACTAATTCTTTTTTTTGTGTTTTTACTTTTTTAACTTTTTTTTGTTCTTTTGCTACTTCTACCATTGGGCCGGGTTAGCTCAGTCGGTAGAGCGTTCGGCTAGAAACCACAAGGTTCCTAGTTCGATACCGGTCCTCGCCAACTCAGCGTATGAGTAGCACAGGGATCTGTGCTGTAAAGTAAGGAGCTGATGGTAGGTGTGGCGCTCCACCTCAGACGCCAAAACAATCTCCTTGGTCTAGCGCTATTGAAAAGGGGATAGACTCCCTCGCTGATTGGCTGATACCGACTTAGGCCACCCCGTTGACTTTTTACTTACCATTGCTTGTAAAATCTTTGTATAGAAGTGGTGATAATATCCAACACTGTCTTTATTATTTGGCTATTGGTAGAGGTCTGATAATGTGTACCCCAACCCCAACAAATTGTTTTTGTTTTTTCTTTTGTCCTATTATTTTCTTTGCCTTCTTTTTCTTAAAAAAAACCTTTTTGTTAAACTGTCGTGTAATGGTTATCGTCTTAAGACATCAAAGCGGTTGATTTATTGGTCATAGGAATTATATTTTTGGTACATATTTTCAGTGTTGTAGAGGCTAGTAATATCTAATGCATAATCATATCCGTTTTGATTTTATTATGCTGCAACGAAATAGAAATAACGATTTCCTAGTATCTTTGGTATAGACGAAAATTACAGCTTTATTTGATGGGTGGGGTGCTTATATATGAAAATACTGTAGGTGTCTAATTTATATTGTTAAAGAATTGAATATTCAGTTTAGCAGGATATAAAATAATTTTTATGAGTTTTGGGGTTCATCCTAGGACTCAACAGAGAATTAGGTTATAGTGAGTCTCCTCAAATATTTTCAGTATTCTAGAAATTCTCACACTACCGAGCTTTAGACAATCATGATCCATTCTTACATCTCCAATTTATCTAATCTCCATTTTTACCGTATGGGGCTGATTTCCCGCTTTTTTTTTCTATTATCTTTTCACATCTTTTTAATCAGAATCAATTTCTTCCTAATCTATTTCACTTAGTCTTCCTATTTTTATTTCCATCTTCTTCTAACTTTATTTCATTTTCTGCTCCCGTTTCTCCGAGATAAAGATACATATGTATTCAAAACATAAATATATGTATATGCGTCGGTTGTGTGTTTGCCTTCCCCCTACTTATTTTTTTTTTGTTCTTTTCTTATTTCATTTTACGGGGAAAAAGTTTCTGTGCCCAAAGGTTACGATCTGTTGGGCCGATACACCAACCTGGCGCCCACCCTGATCAAACGCTCTAATTCAATATGATGATGTATGCGCATGTGCGGTAATTTGTTGTAAATCACCGTCAGCGATCGGTGGTGTCACGTTGTGTGGAGGTTCCAGGTGCTTACGAAAGCTAATTTACTTAATATACATACATACACATACATACATATATATATATATTATATATTATATTATATATATATATATATATATACGTAATACATATCCCTCTTGTTTTCTCCACTACTCTGACTCTTACCTATACGCCCCTCCCCCCCATTTCTTTACATGACTTTTCACTCTTTTTGCTGTCTATCTTTGTCTACGGCAAAATTTTGTGAAATTATTTCGAACACAAAATGCGGTTTTGGAATAACAAAACTAATTATTTTTTCAGCTGAGAGGCATTTCGCTTGCAAATGATTACATCAGACATCGGTTACAGCGATAACAACAGTCTTGGTGTTTTTGGCGTTTTTCGTTTAGAGAGATATACTTTGGCTATAAATGAATACAGCTGTTTAAAAGATACATGCGAGAAAGAGAGAATATGATATATTCGAACCAGAGAAGGAGTTTTGGGGGAGAAAGTGTCAAAGTGAGAGCACGCGCAGGGTAGGCTAAAGTGAGATGATATATTTATACACAGTCACAACAACACCACACACACACACAATGATGTATAGATATCGGTAGAGCGTTCGGCTAGAAACCACAAGGTTTCTAGTCCGATACCGGTCCTCGACAACTCAGCGTATGAGTAGCACAAGGGATTAGTGCGGTAAAGGAGCTGCTGGTAGGTGTGTCGCTCCACCTCAGACGCAAAAAAACATCTCCTTGGGTATAGCATTAGTGAAAAGGGGATAGACTCCCTGCAGATTGGTTGATACCGATATTTTAGGCACCCCGACGACTTTACTTACTAAAAGTTATAAATATTTCAATATTTTCTAGACGAAGGAGATAGTATTTGTAATTTTTAAAATGCCATCCTTGGCAGTTTGAAAAGGGCTTAAAGTAAGTAAGTCCCGAGTTATTGGAATCTTTGCCGTTGTCCAGAAGATTCAAAGTAAGTATGACCAGTTATGCCGTATGCTCAGTAAAGTATTGTTTCAGCAGCAGGTACTGCCAGTGTTGGGCAAGTGTATTCATCACATGTATCGATGAGTCTATAATAAAAGCGGGCATCTGCACACCTTATAACAGCAATTTCTCAACAGTATATCTTAGCACGATAGATCCCGCGTCAGAGAAGGGTTTTTCATTTAGCAAATGAAGTGAGGCAAGTTATGAGTGAGTGCTTTGAGGTGAACCACCAAAATTTATATGGAGGGACAATAAGACAGAGAGAGAGACGAAACCACCTCATAACAATGTCTCTGCGGATTATACATAAAAAAAAGACTTTTCCAAAATTGGTCGAAGAAGGGCAAATCCTTTGCATTAGGGGATGAATGGATATTGGGCGAAACTTTACAATTGTATGCAAACTAAATAACTGATATGGACTATAAATGATGTAAAATAAGTCATTATATATATATATATATATATATATATATATATATATATAATATATATTATTTTTATTTTTGCTTGAAGGTAATTACAATGCTAATCGCATAAAATTCAATAATTATAGAAAATGATCATGACAAATGAATTTCGGCAAAGGATTGTTCGGTGGTGTAGAACATCGTACAGACTTTAGTAATACATCGCTGATGGACTTAATAAAGTTGAAACAGTCTGTACGATGTTCTACACACCGAATAATTCTTTTACCGAAATTCACTTGTCATTATTATCTTATATAATTATCGAATTTTCTGCGATATACGCATTGTAATTGCCTCAAACAAAAATATAAATTATAATATATACTTTATTCAACAATGCTTCTAAAAAACAAACTTTTCAAAAATTTATATATATATATATATATATATATATATATATATATATATAAGATTTTTGGATGTTTGTTTTGAGAAGCATTGTTGAATAAAATATATATTATAATTTATTATTTTGCTTGAAGGCAATTACAATGCGTATATCGCGTAATTCGTAATTTACAAAATAATCATGACAAGCAACAAAGCATCGAACATCATCATCTACAGGACAACCTACAAATGCAAAATCTGTGGTCAAGAATGTTTCTCAAACATAGGACTTCATAGTCACAGTAGGCTCTGCAACTTCAGGGGTACACAAAAACTTTTATCATAGTCTTTCGAGACTGAATCGCCAATGATATATATATATATAATATATAATATATATATATATATATATATATATTATAATCGTGGACCATTTAACGTACCTAGGGTAGTAATATCTCATCCACAGAATGCGATGTCAATGCACGCAATGGAGAACGCATGGATTACTATAGATAGATTATTAATCATAACGAAATCTGATCTCACTGATAGGTCAAAGCAACAATTCTTCCATCCATAGTTATTATCAAGCTACAACACGGCTGCATCAATTAGACCCTAACAAGGCGCTTAGATGATAAGCTAGATGGGAGTTGCACAAGAATCCCGCGTGCGGTCTTAAACAAATCGTGGAAACTGTTACAATTCTATGGGCTATCCTTTAGGCCTTCAAGCAAGAGCGCTTGACCAGTGGAATTGGATCCTTGGTAATCCTCTGATAAAGGATCCTTTGGTTCTTCTGATAAAGAGTCCTGAGTATTGTAAGTCCCTCCTCAATGAGTGCTAGTAGAACTATGGCCAGTATCAGTGTTTAAGTAGTGTATCAGCCATGCAGTATGGTTAGTGATTGATCGGATGAATAAACCACGTGATCTCGGCTAGTTTATAAATTCAGGTGGAGAATTGTAGCACACCTTATAACACAAAATATTCCAACAGCCAACAAAAAGCCTCTGTACAGTCACTTGCTCCTATCACTCA
>CM042161.1:41355494-41375494 GCA_023376005.1 Doryteuthis pealeii
GTATCTTACCTTGTTGCAAACCTACTGCAAAATGACAGGTTATTTATAAAACACCATAACACCACAGAATTCAATCAGCCAATCAGAACTCAAGAAATGGAATCACCCAAATGCATGAATGGAGTATTCCTGAGTTCTATAAGTATCAGCTGTTTTGGTCACTAATTCGGTTGTGCTTAGCCATTTGCTGTTGTTCAAACCAACGGTATACTGACCATCTGATTGCCTGACTTCAATAGAATAGAATTCAATGCAACCCCCTCCAAAAAAACAAAACAATAAAAAAAATAAGATATTGCAATGAACACCCAGGAAATAATAAGAGGGATATATATAATAAACTGGGCGTTAACTGAAACAGAAAAAGGTGGATGTTAAAGTTAGCAAGCTAACAATTTACCACTAAATGCATCACCCAAAAGCAGAAATAGATGATCTCTGCATCAAAAGAGAAAATGGTGGTAAAAGTTTAATGCAACTAAAATTAAACTACAAAACAACCATTGTGAGATGAACGAAATACTTAGAATACAACAGACTGGATATTGAATTTAGTAAACTCACACGAGAAGTAAAAGAAAAGAAACAATCAAAGTAAAAGATAAAGCAAGTGTTGTGAGGTTTTAAGGGGTCAAATAAGAACAAAACGACGGGTAACAAATGTAGTAAAATGTATTAACAGAAAGTAGACAAATACAATAGAGATAAGTGGAAAATACGTCCGACAATAGAATTATTAGCTGACTCGCATTGGCTTACTCCCAAGCCAAAATTGTCCCTGTTACTTATAGTAACCTGTCAGCGAATTCCATTAGTCTTATAGGGTGTATCACCTATAACAGCAAGAGAAGCAGCAAAAATCATTAAGAAAGAAGCAAAACAACAAGGAGTAGATAAATTAATTTCTGGAACAAAAACCTTACATAGACGATGCGCAAAAAGAATTTTAAAAATCCAATATTGCTATTGTAAAAAACTAATGGAAGACTGAAAAGTTCCGGACTGAAGGTAGGGACAAAAGGGGTTAAAATAGCAGTAAATGGCATTCCAAGCAAACATTATAACAAAAGGATAAAACCCAACATCTAAACTGTGCGAACAAAAAAAGAACGAATCAACTGATCACTTAGAGTCCGGTATCCCAATCCGTAGAATATACACGTAGAATTTACGATCCTGATCCGTAGAATATACACGTAGAATTTACGATCCTGATCCCGTAGATACACGTAGAATTTACGATCCTGATCCCGTAGAATATACACGTAGAATTTACGATTCTGATCCCGTAGAATATACACGTAGAATTTACGATCCCTATCCCGTAGAATAACACGTAGAATTTACGATCCTACCCGTAGAATATACACGTAGAATTTTCGATCCCAATCCCGTAGAATATACACGTAGAATTACGATCCTGATCCCGTAGAATATACACGTAGAATTTACGATCCAGATCCCGTAGAATATACACGTAGAATTTATACGATCCTGATCCCTAGAACATACACGTAGAATTTACGATCCTGATCCCGTAGAATATACACGTAGAATTTACGATCCCAATCCGTAGAATATACACGACCCAATCCCGTAGAATATACACGTAGAATTTACGATCCCGATACGTAGATTGATCCCGTAGAATATACACGTAGAATTTACGATCCAGATCCCGTAGAATATACACGTAGAATTTACGATCCAGATCCCGTAGAATATACACGTAGAATTTACGATCCCAATCCCGTAGAATATACACGTAGAATTTACGATCCTGATCCCGTAGAATATACACGTAGAATTTACGATAAAATAAGACATTAAAAAATATGCAAAATCCGAAGTATTGGTGTAAAAAACAAACTGAAATGATAACAGAATCAAAGAAATTATCTGGGATTTACCTATCAAAACTGATTGAAAATTTAAGAGCAAGAGAGCAGATATAATGATTAAGTACTATGCAATAAGGATATTTCTTCTGATTTATTGTTAGCTCAGTCGGTAGAGCGTTCGGCTAGAAACCAAAAGGTTCCTAGTTCAATACCGGTCCTCGCCAACTCAGCGTATGAGTAGCACAGGGATCTCTGCGGTAAAGTAAGGAGCTAATGGTAGGTGTGGCGCTCCACCTCAGACGCTAAAATAATCTCCTTGGTCTAGCGCTAGTGAAAAGGGGATAGACTCCCTCGCTGCATGGCTGATACCGGCATTAGGCCGCCCCGACGACTTTACTTTACTTACTTTTATATATAAAAAAACAACAGACACTAATATATCCGTCAAAGAGTGTAATACAATAAGTAAATACAAAAACTTGAAAAAGAATAACATGAAATAACATGTGTCACTTTGAAATAGTGGGAGCTCCGGGTATAATCAAGAAAGGGTCAGATAAACACATTAACAAAATACCTGGCAGTTCCAGTTAATATAAGATACACAAAATTGCACTTTACGAAAATGTCTTTCTCATTTAGAGAGTACTATCAGTGGGATTGATACGTAACTTCCAAAAAAGGCATCCCCCTCCAAAAGAATAAGAACAGACTACATAAGTACATAGAATTAATATAATCACTTCCTTCTTTCACCCAAGTTCCAGGGTAATGATCCGGTGAATGATTGTAAGAAACAAAAAGTAAAGCTGAAAATTAAATGAGTAAATAAATAAATAAATAATAATAATAATAATAATAATAATAATAATAATAATAATAAATTGGTACACTTGGAACGGTCCCAATAAACTTAGAAAAAATACTGGAGGATATGGAAATAGAGGAAAAATTGAGACCATCCAGACTACTGCAATGCTGCAATCAGCCAGAAATGTCCTGGAGACCTGAGGAGACTTGTTGTCACTCAGTCTCCAGAGAAATACCATCAGCTAACGTTAGCTATGTGCAAAACACGCTCTTTTAATACGCGCGAGAATTGTTAAAAAATATTTTAAAACGTCAATAAAAAATGGAAAATGAACTTTTTAATGTTTTCTTTTACGTTTAATATAAAGAACAATTCCAAGTTTATGTGTTATAAAAAAGAAAAAAAAACAAATTTCTCTTACACAAAACCTAAATTTTTGCTTTTAAATGTAAATTATGGTAAATTCTTAATCTTTGTTGACATAGTTATCGCATCTTGACGTGTGCACTTTTTTTTGTATGGAGGATCTTACGTATGATAATTTTATTTTTTTCTGAAGCAAAAACAAATTACTGATTTAGCATTTCCTTGATGCCTCACGATTTAACTTATGTACTCCAACACCCAGCGCAACAACAACAACAACAACAACAACTACAAGAGTGTTCCTCAAAAACCAAAGCGGATATTATTTCCGTTAGATCCATCCATTAATAAGAATAACAATTTTTAATTCAAACATTATTTTCAAAATTTGTAAAAATAAAAACCGAATTCTATTATGTCATTATTTTTAGCTAGATAATTTTAATACAATATTTTCTTTGATTAAAAAAATACGATTTTGATATACACTAAACAAAAATATTTATTTTACATTTTATACATTTTTAAAAATCCCTGAAAAAAAAGTAGACTATCGGAACTTTTAATATAAAATTCTTTAGAAAATAATCTAATAATTTCGAGAAAAAAAAGATACATATTTTTTATATTTACGAGATTTAAGTTTCAATGTTTAAGATGCCCTATTTCCAAAACCGAATTAGTAGCGAATTTTCTTTTTTTACATATGTTCCGTCATTAAATTAACTTTCCAAAAATGTAAGATTTATTTATGTACAAAAAAAATTTTGTACGGGGGATCAATGCGCAAAATAAAAACTAACGAAAAAAGTTATTAGCCTTTTCAATTTAGTAAACATTTATTTACAATAAAAGTTCTTCTTTTATTACTTCATGTACCAAAAGTTTTATTAAAATCGGATAGTTAGTTTATTTTATATGATTTTTAGAAGAATTTCATGTGATCACCCGTTTTAGAGTCAGCGAGAAAATGCACATACCTAGCTAACGCTGATGTAAAAAACTCAAAGGAGTGTAAATAATAATAATAATAATAATAATAATAATAATAATAATAATAATAATAATAATAAAAACGGATCACCTTATCCCAGCAAGAAGACCAGACCTAGTATTGATAAAAAAAAAGAAAGAACTTGTCAACTGGTGGATTTTGCAGTGCCAGCAGATCACAGGGTGATGCTAAAGGAAAATGAAAAATGGACAAATATCTGGACCTTGCCAGAGAACTGAAAAAGTTATGGAATATGAAAGTGAAAGTGATACCAATTGTAGTTGGTGCACTTGGAACGGTCCCAAAAGGATTGGAAATGGGTTTGGAAAGTTTGGAAATCAGAGGAAGAATTGAAACCATCCGGAACACTGCACTGCTACAACCTGCCAGAATACTCAGAAGAGTCCTGGAGACCTGAGGAGACTTGCTGTCACTCAGACTCCAGTGAAAGACCATCAGCTAATGCTGATGTAAAAACTCAAAAGGAGTAAAATAATATAATAATAATAATAATAATAATAATAATAATAATAATAATAATAATAATAATAATAATAATAATAATAATAATAATAATATACACCATCAGCTAATGCTGATGTGAAAACTCAAAAGGAGTAAATAATAATAATAATAATAATAATAATAATAATAATAATAATAATAATAATATTATTATTATTATTATTAATAATAATAATAATAATAATAATAATAATAATAATAATAATAATAATAAGAACTAGTAGTAGTATTGTAGATATTTCACATGAGAAAACCTGGACAGGGTTAAAAAAGAGGACCCTCAAGAGCGAAACTGTATTCCTCATAATTGCAGCACAAAACAATGGCATAACAAATGAATGCGAAATTCGATAAGATCCAACAGAACAGCAAGTGTAGGATGTCAGGTGACAGAGATGAAACGATCAATCATGTAAGACAAAGACAAAACGGTTCATCATATAAAAAGTGAATGCAGCAAACTAGCATAAAGGGAGTACAAGACTAGGCACGAAAGGCAGAGAAAGAAGATTCACTGGGAATTGGGAAAGACATTACAATTTCCCCCAGTTACTAAATGGTATCTATAAAAAACAAAATCTGTCCTAAGGAATGAGACCCATAAAATTCTCTGGGACTTTGAGATACAGATGGGTCACTTAATCCTGTCTAGTAAACCAGACCTAGTGTTAAATTAAAGAAAAAGAGAGAACTTGTCATATCGCGGATTATTGAGAAATTTAATAACTTAAACTCATTTAATTAATGAAAATACGCCTCCCAAATTTAAAAAAAACCCAGTAAATTGAATACATTGGATTAAGAAATTAAAGAACGCACTTCCACTAAAATGGAAAATTACAGAAACGAAACCAGGAAAAATAGATTTAATAAATCCCCATTAATCAGGAAAATAGATTTTATAAATCCCATTAAATTAAGATATTAAAGCAATACCACATATTAAATTAAGATATTAAATAAATTACCCCCGTTACATTATGAATTTACCTTCATTATTTTAAGAAATTAAAGAAAGTACGAAAAAAATCATGGAATTAAAGAAATAGACTCTCCTTAGATTAAGCAATTGAATAAAAATTGAACAGATTATACGGACTATATCAAGAAATTAAAGACATTACCTTCAATTAATATATGAAATTTAAGAAATTATCCCCATTAAATTAAAAGGTTAAAAAATATCCCCATTGATTTAAGAAATTAAAAGAACTATGTACAATATAACAATTTCAGTATTTAAAGCAGGGAATGTTGTCATTTTATTTTATCAAAATGAAATGAAATGAAGAAATTATAACTATCATTCAAATAAAAAATATGCTTCCCCCTCTCATTATTAGAAACGGCTCCGAAATGCTGTTTCATCTCATTGATTAAGTAGTAACTAAAAAAGTAGTAAAAAAAAGGAAAACTGCAGATTTTTCTATTATGGGCATCAGGGAGAGATTTACTATTTATGGAATCCTATAATATTCCCATTATTCACAATCGTCATTTCATTTGATAGAGGTAAACGTAGGTTATCTGCCTTTCAAATATCAATTAAATTTTTTGCGATTAATTTAAAAATAGCCAAACTTGTTAGGTGGGGATAAATATGTTTTGCCGAGTTTACTTGTCATGATTATTTTCAATAATTATCGAATTTTGTACGATACACGCATTGTAATTGCCTTCAAAAATATAAACCATAATATACTTTACTTAACGATGCTCCAAAAGCAAATTTTCAAATTCTAAATCTTACGCCTGAGCAAAGGCCAATTTGCGATCCCCCCAACGCTCACTGTACTTTGTATAGTAGTGGCGTTTATCATTGACAAGGTTAATTCGGCTTGTTTCGGGTGACACGGGCTGGTGGCCCACTTGTAGAATCTCTGATTCTGCGTGCTGGGTTCCCGGTTTCGATTTCTGTCGGAGGGAAATCGTAGGTATACACCGCTGATGAGACTTAATAAAATTGAAACAGCTGTACGGTGTTCCACGTTGCGCGCATTATTTGCCAAGTTTACTTGTCATGATTATTTTCAATAATTATCGAAGTTTATACGATATACGCATTGTAATTGCCTTAAAAATATTTTACTTAACAATGCTCCAAAAAGCAAATTTTCAAATGATTTTCTCTGAATGTTTGAGATGAGGCCTGATGATTAGTA
This sequence comes from Doryteuthis pealeii, assembly GCA_023376005.1. Classification (NCBI taxonomy): domain Eukaryota; kingdom Metazoa; phylum Mollusca; class Cephalopoda; order Myopsida; family Loliginidae; genus Doryteuthis; species Doryteuthis pealeii. The sequence goes on from CM042161.1 coordinate 41,362,194, forward strand.
TTATCTGCGTTATTCGGACAATTGTCCCCATCTTCATTGTTATTTGTACAACGTTTCGGCCGATATGCCCTTCAACCTTCTTCAGGTATTTCTTGTCGGACTCGGGAACCTTCTCGGACACGGGAACCTTCTTTTCGAACTCGGGAACTTTCTTGTCGTAATCGGGAGCCATCACGGAACTTTGAAAACCCTTTATTTAGTCCACGGTGAAATACCTCATGGCCGGAGAAAGAGCGGCGCCCAAAAGTGACACTTTTTTTTATAAGAGTGTAGACCGGAAATGAAAGGCAATGTGGAAGTAGGGTAGGTGAATATAAAGTCGAATATCTGCCAGAATGCGGGTTTCATTTTATTTTTCAACATATTTTTTTTTTCTCTCACATTGTTTTACTGGGGGTTTCTTTTTCAGTTTAATTGTATATATAAATCAAATCACCTCCCTCACGACTATATAAATATGGGATTAAGTGTGAGTTTGTCATAGAGAGACTGACAAGTTTTGGTGATTGTGGTGCGAATTGCTTTTATGGTAAATGGAAATTTGTGGTATGAATTGGGTCACGAATGGTTCATTTAATTTATTAAGAACAGATAGATACTACAATTAAAAGAATCCATTATTAAACAAATTTTCTTTAAGACCTGGTTTTTGTTTTCGCTGATATAATAACGGAAATCAGAATTAATTTTGTCTTTAAGTGCATTTCCAAAAAAAAAAAAAAAAAAAAAGATAATTTTAAAGGTGAATCTTTGTGTGGTGATATTTGATATTAAATTGCAACTTATCATGGTTTTTACATTTTTGAAATTGACCTACCCTAATGTTACACTAGACTTTCAAATCTCTTCGTTATTTGCAGATTTGGATATGACGTTCAAATGATATACCACAAAATGTTAGGCAGAATTGAGTTTTTAATTGGATATTAGGTTTAAATAATACAGTTATTTGACATTGACGACATAATCTATCTATCTATCTATCTATCTATCTATCTATCTATCTGTCTATTCATTTCTCTCTCTATATATGTACACACACACACACACACACACACACACACACACATATATATATATGTATATATTAATTTGATATTGATAGAAGAGCACTATATTTGCATTGCTAAAAGGTTTCAGATTATTTGTTTAAGATGTATACTGCATTATATATATATATATATATATATATATATATATATAATATATATATATATATATATATATATATATATATATATATATATATATATACGTACATATACGTACATATATATATATATATATATATATATATATATATATATATATATATATATGCTTGTTTGTTTCTCAAAATAAATGTAATATACATGAAGTACCTCATCACACTCACACGCAAAGTATATATATATATATATATATATATATATATATATATATATATATATGTAGCTGCATACCAACATAAGATCATATATATATATATATATATATATAATATATATATATAATATTAAGAATGTAGACATGTGCAATTCTCTATTGTTGCATCGCCTGATAAATGGATAAGTCAGTGAATGTTAAGCACACATAAGGCCAAATAAAGTCAAAATATTTTTAAAGCGAAGTAGAACAAACAATAGGTTTCTAATGATTCCTGCCCTCCCGGCTTGTTCCACAATTTTAAGTGGAGGAGACAATCAAACTGAAGACTTCGGAGAAAGTTTCGTTGGGGGGTAGGGGTTGGGAGACACGACCGGTGGACTGATGGGTTTGGCGGCGGCGGAGGCAAACGCAGAATCATGGCTTTTTGCATGGACCTCTCCCTCACCCACTTCCCTTTACTTAGGAAAAAATCTACATGCGTATACCTTACACATAACGCAAACATTGACACAAACAAAACATATGATCATATGTATAAGCCTATATTTCGAAAGAATTTAGCTTTATGAAATGTCTTATATTTTGTAAATAAGCACACACACATATCTACCAACACATGCACACAGGAAAACGTACCCCCTATCTCTCGCTCTCAATATATATATATATATATATATATATATATATATACCATTTACGCATACATTTTGATATAAATTTGATAAAAATTGTATTCTATATATTCATACCGGATGTATACGTATTAACACACACAATTATACATATTCACGAATCTAGGTAGAAACAAGATATATATATAATATATATTATATATATATAATATATATAATATATATGTGTGTGTGTGTGTGTGTGTGTTTTTATAAATGTGTCTCAAATGTTAACTATGTGTGCGTATCTGCGGGAACACCAACGTGTACATATCTGTGTGCACACCTACGTGTACAGTATACAAACTCACACGCACGCACATACTCTCTCTCTCTCTCTCACACACACACAGACACACACAGACACAAGCAAACACACACACACACACACACACACACATGTATATATATATATATTATATATATATATATATATATATATATATATATATATATATATATATATATATATACGCTTATGTGAATACACACGGACACATAGGGTTAAAGTAAGAAATAGTTGAGCAATAAATGTCTTTTGGAAGAGGACTAGATATATTTTCGTCTATGCGTGAGTATGTCATCTTTGTATATCTTGTATGAAAGCCTCTATTATCGTATTTATTAATATCTACCCAGCAGCCAAGTGAGACGCGAATAAACAGATGGGTAAATAAGCAAACCAAATTAGACGAATTTCAAAATCGCAGCTAAACACAGATGTACAGAGATGTTTTTCGTTTTCTCGATAGTCGATAACATTTGTCGCCTGGAAGTCATGTTGGCTCTGCTAGCTGATTGTTTGCCTTGTCGAAATGAAAGATAACTTCTACGCATGCGCAGTCTGCTGTTGATTTGACTGCCATGTGCCGGCCCGTAAGGGTCGCTTTTATTTTATTTTATTTTATTTGTTTTATTTTTATTTTTCAGCAAAATTTCACTCATGAATGCATTCTAAATGCACAAGTATGCAAATGCAAGAAAGGTATGTGTCGATAAAAGTAGATATGATGGAATTATTTAAAAAAATATATATTCTTAAAGATGTAAATACAAAAATATTTCTAAAAATCTATTATATGAACTTGGTAATGACTTGGAAATGTTTCGTTCTAGGATCGTTCAAAAAGTTCTAAGCCTCACCCAGAAAAAAAGAACATGTTTTTTTTGAAGCAATACATTATCAATTGCTATAAAACTAGAAGAAAAAATTCAGATTTATGTCTTAATTCCTCTGCAGGTCACGCCCATACAAAGGTAAAACGTGTGCTACAAATCTAAAATTCAACGAAACAGAGACCCGAGCAATCATAAATTATCTGTAAGGTAAAGTAAGGTACGTTACCAATGAAATCCATGAAGACATGGTACATATATTTATTTAAGATTCTACTTCCTATGCAACTGTGAAGAGGTGAGCTGCGGAATTCGAACAAGGCAGAGAGTATTTGTCTCATACCCCACTTGTATGGACTGGGCACAATGCCTCGTTTTAACGTGGTCCCACCCACAAGCCGAAGCTCATGTGTGGGAAAGAACAAAAATTGCGTCGATCCCCTCGGCATTCCCCCTCAAGGGGGCGCCTCCCTCAGGCGCTGAGCAATAAACCCAGCCGTACCCCTTTAAATCAAGGGGGAAGGTATTGCCTGGTGGAATAGCTCCCTGGGATCGACGCTTTTATTTGTACTTTACCCTGATCCAGTGGCTGAAGCTCACTGGACCCCCGCCCCGAAGGACGAGTATGTCAGGTAAGTATTCGAACAAGGCAGAGACATCACAGAAGATGACCCTTGACCAGGTCATGCAAAAAATCTCAATGATTAACACGTTGATACCTTTTACCGTATGGTTTTGAAAGGAAATTTTACAGGAGCTTGGGTAGAAGGAATTTGCCTTGAAAATTCTCTAAGTTGTCATAGTTCTTAATTTACGGGCGTAGGGTTGAAAATTTAGATCTAGCATAGTGTCTTTATTATGACTATTAGTACAAAATAAAAAACGCCCTCCAGGCGATGTAAAAATAAATGTTTGAAACATATTGCCCGAGGGGTGGGAGTAAAAAAATTCAATGTCAGCGAGTTTGTAGCCTAAGTAAGTAAAATCATCAAATTCATTAAAGGATTAAAAAATAAAACAATTTTTATTATATCAATGTAAACTTTAAATATGTATTAAAATAAAACAGACTATATATAGATATATAATACCAGTCATGTATTTATTAAAAGTTGTTTTAAAAAAACAATGAGGACTGTCTAATGTTGCATGTTCAAATTTTGAGTGTATTTATTGAATGAATGAATAAATACACTCAAAATTTGAACATGCCAAAAATCGTAGAATAAATTTGATTCTATGTTATGACGATTTTGGGTAATGTGATGTAAGCAGTGACGTAATTTTTGTTACAGACAAAAACCGGAAGCGAATCTCCATTATTAATAGAGATAAGAAAGTGTTATTTTTTGATTAAGGAAAACAGTTACGTTTCAAGGGTATAACATTTTTTAATATGATGTATGCTGATTACAAATACGCCCTATGATTCCACATTTCAATAGAAGTAATGTAATTCTTCAGGAATATCACGATGAGAAGACGTACGAAATGAATACTCCAAATGACGAATAGGAAAACTCTGTCAACGCCCACTTAGAAGCAGCAGCCGATATACATACCAACAAAACAATGAGCCAAATATAAATACCCTGGCAGAAAAATCTATTTAGTGAAAAAGGAGATAGCATAAGAAATTATTTCTTCGAAATAAAACAAACTGAATTAACACTAATGTGCAGAAATCTAAGAAAGTCAAGCTAGAACTAACTAAAACATACAAAAAAGAACTAAAATACATACAAGGCCAAATAAATAAAATTACAAATTTTATAGGTAACGACTTGAAAATGTTTCGTTGGAGGGTAATTCAAAAATTTCTAAGCCTCACCCAAAAAGAAACCTCAGAAAGTCCAGCTTGAATTAACTAAAGCATACAAAAATAAACTAGAATAGATCCAAGGCCAAATAAATAAAACTAAAAATGTTATTGAAGATAGATAAACACAATTAGTATGGTAGACAGTAAATGAAGGTAGTAATATGATCAGTACCTCGAGATAAAAACTAAAAGCTACCATTCAAGAATATAGACTTCTGTATTGGAATGAACACTTCAAGAATGTGCTTTGAAACCCTCCTAAAATCAATGAGAATAATACTCAAAAAATCATTAATAGCCAACTAGACATCAGGCTACTTAAGAAAGATAAACTCGACGACGTCTTAGAAGCAATCAAGAGCAGAAAAGCCACGACGAAATACCCACTAAACTATATGAAAAACAAGCAAATATGACAACATACGTGTTCATTCTTGAAACGCAGTGTAAAAACAAAATACAACAGAGAAATGGAGGGAAGACTGCATACGCAGTTTACAAATGATTTTTGTAAAACCCGTCTGATGAGGCTGGAACAGAATTTTTTTTTAACTTTGTGGTTGAAATAAAAATTGTAACGGGATAACAGTTTGGTAAGTTTTTCTTTCTTCGAAAGTTAGATATTGCTCTGTATATAATCTAATTGTGATTATTATACATTGAGCTCTCTTTAAAGATTCATAAAAAATACTTATATGAGTATATGTTTGCACCTACAAGAGAATATAGTATGGTTATACAGTGAAATTTCGAAGATCCCAAATAGAATAATCCCTTACAACCAGTCATTTGGATTACCTTATATATATATATATATATATATATATATATATATATATATATATATATTATTATTATTATTATTATTATTATTACTAGCAAATATATGCACCCTCCGGGTGCAAGTATTTAAGTTTTAATATAATAAAATATATTAAATTAGAAAGGCTAATGAAACTGAATAAGAATGCAGATAAAAAAGATTTGGAACAGAGGGGGTATGATTAAAAAATAGAACAACTTTGAAACTAACTCTTCCATCATTTTCCATTACTACCGTCTTTCATTGGTAAATTTTCCTAATTTAACTATTTAGTTAAAATAGGAAGTAAAGAATAATATTACAGTTATTTCTTCTTGTTAATGGATTTCTTTTAAGTTTTATTGAAGAGATTTTTGCTCATATTCATTAAGATAAAACCAAACGATTAGAAATCAATAATACTAAACATATATTTATTAAAATCATTTTTTTATGATCAATATGCAAATTAGCCTTCTCGTTCACACTGTAAACCACTATTTTGTTGTATATATAAATACAATTGCATGTCATAAGTATGTAGATAGGGTCAACAGTCTTAATGATGTAAAACAATTTTATTAATAATTGAGGTTTAAATAGAAATAAAATCATGGAGAATGTTAAGTAAATAACAAAGGGAATTGTAACTTGTATAGTAATATAGTTTCGGTTACAGACAGACAAACCCACAATCTCCATTATAATAAGATTACACAATTATGTGTCAATAAATATTTAGTGTTATCAACTGAAATTGTTTCTTGTTTTTAGAATTGCCAACAACAACGGTAACTAAATATCACTCATCTCTCGACCCGTCACAAAAACTCGTTGACCGAGTTTAGTCGATTCCAATTTTGCGGATCAAAGGAAAGCACAACGTGGGCACAAAAAGTATCGACAGAGCAATTAGCCGGAGAGACATGTTGTAGTCATGAAACTAAGACCTCTCATCAAGAACCGTGACCGGCATAGGACTACAGGCTAAAAGATTCTGACTGTCCTGACATTTACTTATTTCCCTTATTTGGAAGAGGAAATTGATTCGTGTATTTTTCGAAGAGTGTAAATGCAGAATGATCGCAAGTTACACAACTCGGTTTTTAAAGAAGTTACACCAATTTCGTTTTCAAAGCGAAAAAAATTGTTAAATTCAACGTCATCCATCATCATCATCATCATCATCATCAACATCATTGGCAATTCAGTCTCGAAAGACTATGATAAAGGTTTTTTGTGTGCCCCTGAAGTTGCAGCGCCTCCTGTGACTATGAAGTCCTATGTTTGAGAAACATTCTCGACCACAAATTTTGCATTTGTAGGTTGTCCCTGTAGATGATGATGTTCCGATGCTTTGTTGCCGTTGCTTTCTTATGGACCTCTTAGCTTCATGATGTTGTATCAGGGTGAATTCTGACATGTACAGTCCTCTATGGAGATTCTGCCGCCACCGAGGGTGGTCTTGAGCCAAATTTTCCCAGCTGGAAGGGACAATGCCAAAGCACCTAAGATCATTTTTACAGACATCCTTGAATCGCAGTAGGGGGCGACCAATCTGTCTTTTACCAGATGTTAGCTCTCCATATAGGATGTCTTTCGGGATTCGTCCATCATCCATCCGACGTACATGATCCAACCATCGGAGACGACGTCATCCATACTTTAAAGTTCTATAATATGAACTACGTAATGAACATCCTAATGTTTACACTATATTAGGTGCCATAGTGCGCGTGTGTATTTTTCTCAATTAGAGCCAACCTATTGCCAGAAAAAATGTATCTTTTCAATATAGAGCGAATTAAACACGGATCAGCCAACAATGAACGTGATTATTTCAGCGATTTAGTGAAACTAGCCAATCCTATTATAAAAGTCACAAAGGAAGATAGTGACTAGTAAGTATTGCCAATGGATACTATTCCTACATATACATGTATAAGGTTAAGTAAACAAACAAATGTGTTTATTTTTATACGGCTTTAAGCCGACAATTTTTGGAGGATAATTGCTTAATTGAAGTCGTACCTAGTTTTGAAAATTAATTAATTGATAATTAATGAATTTTAGGCGGGCATATATGTTCAAATGTAAGGCTAAACGAATCGAGAAAATGTCAATCCCTGAATGTACATTTCGACCTATTAGGTCTCATCAGCAAGGTTATAGACATGAGAGACTGCTCCGTGTGTGACCCGAAACCTGTAACGATTAGAGACTTCGCCTGTCAGCTTGACAGTCGAGGTTTATATATATATATATATATATATAAAGATAAATCTAATGAGTCAGACAAATCTACTAAATGTTTCGCTTAATGCTCTTCAGGGCTAATATCTGACTAAAGAGACTTGGAGCAAACGCATTATATATATATATATATATATATATATATAGTTAAAAGGTATAGATAACCTACTTTAGTTTTACTAAAAATGGATCATCAGGGTTAATCGTAATGAATTAATCAAGAAATTGATTAATTAAGGACAACTGCGTAAGTGAATAACACAATTATAGCCTAGCACAAAAATTTAGCCATTAAATAATAGATTGGCAGCGAAAATGGACGCTAGATAGTTGACCGTATCATTCAAAAGTCAAAAGTCAAAATATGACAGCTGATATCGAAACAGTTTTAAATGTCAAATTATTCGTGTGTAGAATTGGCTTCTTTTTGTAATAACAGATAATATCCGCGTATGACATTTGCGTTAAAAAATAGGTTTGTTTACATTCATGATTTTTAGGTGTTAAGTTTCCCGGACCCTTGGTTTGAGATTCTGTTAGTGTTATCATAGCATGCGATTGATAATTTTTCTTCAGAGCATAAAAGACATAATATATTGTTGTATACCCTTCATTACTTCTTTACTTCTTACTGCTTCTATATCTTGGACATCTATTCTTCTGGCCGGCTTTGGTTCTATCTTCTAACATCCTGCGTCTTGGTCTGGAATCTTCTAAGGTCTGGACATTCTTGGGGACTTCGGGTCTGGTTTCTGTTAGGGATTTCTCCTTATCAGAAGCCCTGTGTCATTGTTAGTTTTTAGGTAATAAACACAAGACTTCGATTTACTTTTGATCTTATTTTATTGTTAATCCCCAAACCAGACGTCTGCGCAGATCCTTACATCCTACAAGCTCGGCTTCTAACTTCTAACTGCTAACTGACTCAAACTTACTATCTAAACCGGAAGACAGGGTCTTCTATGCCTACCGGTTTTCACGATTTATCCCCGGAAGGCAAGGTGAGAGTGAGGTCAAGCGCCGTCACTCATTCTCAAGGCCATCAGCTGCACTAATCGCCATTATGATTTCTACACTATTGCCATAAATATTAGGTATCTAATAATTATGTAACAATATCACCTGGTCTATACCGGCGAGTTTTTTTAAATTTTTTAATTTTTAATTTTTTTACAATTTTCCATTTTGCGATAGGATTTATACCGGATTTATTTTTTATATCCCAGATATATTTAGAAAGAGTGGTGTTATGCATATATCTTATGTGATCAGAGCTAGATCTATGGTTATAGAATCTGTTTTGAAAGTGTTTTGTGTTGAGCCTATGCATGCCATTTTATTATTACTTTATTTATTTGTACAGTAACTTTTGTGGAAAAAATATTGAGGTGGGAGGGCCCTCTACTCACGTGGATGGCGTCGGCTGGAGTGGCGGTGTCCATTACGAAGTACTGAAGGCGAGATCTGCGCATGACGGAGATTTTATACCTTGCTACCGGATGTGAGCGGGTCTTCTTTTTGTATGAATAAATAAATAAATAAAAATAAATAAATAAATAAAAAATAAATGACAGAGATTCTATTTTCGTTTTTTCAATGGCCCACAATTTTATTTTGTTATATTTTTCAGTTTCTTAGGAATCTTTTGTTTTTGTTACCCCCCCCCCATCTCCTTTTCATTCGAAGCTTGTGCTTAAAATTTCAAATCATTCGAAAGGGAAAATTTTAAGTAGGATAAAGCCATAGAGCGAAAGAGGCATTTTGGTGTAAGTAGGCTGCGCAAGGAGAGAATGCCAGGTTTCTTTTTGAATGGATCGGTCAGCGAGTGAACCTAGCTAAATAGATCTGTAGTGGTATGGCCAGCTTTGTTACCCACTCCTCCAAACTAAACCTTCCGGCTTATATGCCGAGTCGTGATGACACACTCATGTACTTCACTTCTTATTTTTTGAATAAAGAATTTATAGAGCCAGAGGGTCATGAAACAGGCATTGTTCCGCAAGAACTGGATAACTGACCACGGACTCCATGCCCTTGTCTCTTTTTCTTTTCCTTACCCCCTCATGGTCGAAATAATTTCGACACTTTGTATACTAAAGAAACACTTCGGAATTATTCATTCAGGGGTGGGGATTGTTTCTACTTCATTATTATAATTGAAAGAATATAGTTAGTAAATTTTTGTATAATTTTCTATCATTAGATTTGTTTATATATCGATCAACATTGGGAATATAACAATAAGATAATTTTGCAGTGTTTTTTAATTAAATATCTTATATAATCTGTTTTCGGAAGGAAAATGGTTATTTACAATTTTGAAGAAATACTTCCTAATTTAAGTTTAATAGTTAAGTTAAATCGGGGTGCAAACCAAAGGATATTTCTCGGTCTGTTTCTTCTTTATTTTACCTTCATTTTGGTTAGGTTGTAATGACACCCTTTTTCTTGTAAAATATGTTGTTATTGGAAGAATTATTTGATAACCTAGTTGATATGCCGATAGATATTTGTTTAAATACCAGTTTTGTGTGGTTAGAACTTGTATTCATATAACAAGGTGTTTGGTTGTTATTTTATAATCGGGATATAGATCCATAGTTAAGATTTAAAGAGATATCAATGGAATCGATGAATTTTAGATTTGTTCAGATTTCAATTTTAAAACCAAATTCCTGAGATAGACAATGTAACCTTTTACGTGTGTTGTCTGCTTTCCTTAATGTTCTTAATACCAGAAACTCGTCGTTACATTCTATAACATAGAATGGAAAATATTAGACCAGCCCAAACCATACGCAAACGGATCAAAAAGGTGCTCACTATGTACAACAGAACAAATGCAAATTCTCCAATGGATAATATCCCCAAACACATTCCTAACCACCAAGTCGGAGGTCTTCAGGGCCTGTTCACACAGGAAAACATTCCTAATGTGGTCTTGGATACATTGTCAACCACAATAAATATAAGAAGAAAAAACATGAACTCTCTAGTGTGCATATACAAACACATAGGAACCTGCGAAAAACAGCAAACAGAAAGCGACAAAAATGTTTAATTTAATTTCTTTAAAAAGATGCGACCGCGTAAAACCAGACACAGAATCAAACAAAAATGCACCAAAAATATACAAGACAAAAATCGAACAAAAGCATTAAAAACATGCCCGGGTGTACATAAGCATTAACATGCAATTATGCACCTGAATAGGCACGAGAAAAACCTATAACGGATCGCGCGTGGTCTAATGGCAAGAGTCGTAGGAAATGGACTCGTCGATTCAAGTTCAATTCCTGGACGAAGCTGTTTGCATTTCACATGGCGCTAATACCTTTGGGAAAGGCATGCATCCAATTCTCCCTCCATATATGGGTAAATACCTGGACAGACTGGGCTCTTTAACAATGGCTAGGTAACCAGTCTAGGAAAACTCTGATTTCAAACCTGTTAAACTCCGCTGAAGAAATTGACCTTGTGCCACATCCTGCTCGTGCGGAGGGGTTGGTAAATATATATAACGGATCGAACATAAATGCCATTAACCTCCTGAAAACAGGCAGACTGAAACAAGAAACCTCAAAGTCAACCAGCAGAAACGATCGAACAAGGAAACCGGAAGCAACATAGATAAAACTCTCATAAAAAAACAAAAACAAAAAAAAACCAAACAAAAACAAAACACAAGGCGATTAGTAAAAATAAGTCGACATAGTTACCTCTAAAGATAGGCCATGCACACGTAGGTGAGTATGTGTATGTATATCGGCAGATACGTATATATGTATGGATATATGTAATTGTATATGAGGGTATGTGTGCATGTGTGTACACGTGTATGTGCGTATGTGTGTGCCTATGGGAGTGTATGTGTGCGTATGTGTATATTTGCATGTGTGCGTGTGTATGTCTATATGTGTATATATGCGCATATTTATATATATATATATGTGTATATATATATATATATATATATATATATACATGTGTATGTATATGGGAGTATATATAAATGTATGTGTGTGTATATATATATACGTGTATATGTGCGCATATATATTATATATATATATATATATATATATATATATATATATAGAGAACCCCCTCACATGGTTCATAATGTGAGGAGGGGGGGGAAGACGTGAATCTTTTATTTTTTTTTTACTTTTTTTTTTTTTTCCTTTTCCTCTTATCCCCCCTTGACTCGTTCGGTTATTATCCAATTTGTACGGCTTTTCAACATTTGTCAAGTGAATTTCTCTGAAGAGATTGACCGAAAAAAATAAAAAAATTAAATTAAATTAAAACATAAGGGTTCCTTAAATATTTTTTTTAGAAATTCAATATTTTACAATGTATACACTTTTTAAGCTCCTTAATAAAGTTCTGTACGTACACAAAATTTTATAAATATATATATATTAATATTTATATTTTTGCTTGAAGTCAATTACAATGCGCATATTGCATAAATTCGATAATTTTAGAAGATAATAATGAATTTCGCAAAGAATTACTCGGTGTGTAGAATATCGTACAGACTGTTTCAACTTTATTAAGTCTCATCAGCGATATATACTAACGATTTCCCTCCGACAGAAATCGAAACCGGGACTTCGACCACGGTACAGCACAGAGAAATTCCAGCGAAATTAACCTGTCAATGATACTGAGACGTCTCTACCATATGAGGCAAGGGGGCGCTGAGTGAACAATAACAAACAAACCCGGAGCCTTATGTTCTTCGGCGAAGGAAATAAGATTTTTGGATGTTTGTTTATTTTTTAGAAGCATTGTTGAATAAAATACATATTAATATCTATATTTTTGCTTGAAGGCAATTACAATGCGCATATCGCATAAAATTCGATAATTATAGAAGATAATAATGACAAGTGAATTTCGCAAAGAATTACTCGGCGTGTAGAATATCGTACAGACTGTTTCAACTTTATTAAGTTTATATTATATATATATATATATAATATATATATATATAATATATATATATATATATATATATGTGTGTGTGTGTGTGTGTGTGTGTATGTTGTGTGTGTGTTGTGTCATAATAATATGTTGAGCATATTTACTCTTTCGTTTAATGAAAAAATTGAATAATTAAATCAGAAAAAAGATGTTTAAAAAAAATGTAAACTGAAAAGAATTAAAAGAGAAGAAAAGCGTGTCAACTAAGCCCATAATTTCATTTGGCTATGATTTCTTTGTCAACCAAGCATCTATTTCTTGGATTATAATTTGGCCG
>CM042161.1:41380494-41397994 GCA_023376005.1 Doryteuthis pealeii
TCTTTTAAAACTTAGAAATGTGTATGGTATTCTTTGGTTTGGTTTGTTAAGTTAGCGGCATATCAACCACTTAAGGATTATTTAGTACCAAAATGTGATATACATACTTTGCATTCAGTTTATGTCGTTTCAAGTATTCCCATCTAATACTCATAATTTATATATATATATATATATATATATATATATATATATAGAGAGAGAGAGAGAGAGAGAGAGGCTGGAAAGAATAATGGAAACAAATGGACATTTCAAACAAATTCATTTTAATATGATTTAGGACTACAGTAATTACAGCTTGAATTCTACGAGGTAGGGACTCATACAAAGTTTTAGTGGTTTTTCGTCTGTTCTTCTGGCAAAAAAGTATCAAGTTTTTTTCAGTGATGATGGTGGAGGATGTCGATTCCTTAACTTTGTTTTCTAAAATGCACTAAAATGTATTTTCAATAATATTAAGATCTGTGAACTGTGGTGGTCAGATAAGATGATCTACTTCTATAACACTACAGATGTTATGGGTTGATTGGCGATCTTTTAATTAATTACTAATTAACTAAAACTACCCTAATTATTAATTAGAGTAGTTTGTTAAAAGTTAAAAGTTACTGTAAGAAAAGAAAATGTAAAAATAAGAAAAACAATAATAATAATAATAATAATAATAATAATAATAATAATAATAATAATGTTTATATTAAAAATATAAATTTATCTAAACAAAGGATTCTCACGTAGGCAAAGAAATTCCTTAAATTATGAAATTTGACCGAGATGATCGTAATTTTAAATTTTGACATAAATAAAACAATGTTTGGCCTTGAGTTGTGGTAGTTGAAAAAAAAACAATGGAAAACTACAACTAAGGCTGACACAAGGCCATTTAGACACGTAGACAATGTTATTGAGTGGCTGACCAATCAGAGAGGTATGTTCGGGGGTGAGGAGGTCTGGATCCCATAAATAACAGACCGAAACTAAAGAGACCGAAGAGAAGAGACAGAAGCGGAGGACGTCCGCCGGAGTCAGACACTCCGAAACCAGGGTGCTCGCCATAGCTCAGTGTCCTTCATATAACTTTGCCGATACACTCTGACGTCTTGCCACTCGGTACCAAATTGATAAGTTATCCAAAAACAACTAGCTGTAGATCGCCAGTCAACTGACAAAGAAATTACCTCGCTCTTCTGACATTATACAAAAATATTAATCATTGTATAAAAAACAATAAATGTATATATTTTGTACATAATTATTAGAAGGCGTTCCTTTTTGTTTTGTTTGATCCCGTAGACAGCTTTTGGTTATCATATTTCAGCCGAGTTGGTAAAAGAACAAAACCAGCTCTCCTTCAGGACACTATAATACTATAATCTGTGCTACGACCAGCATAGAATAATCCCCAGAAACTATGGTATTATATTTGATAGCTCTCCTTACCGACTGTAATACTGAGTCGGAGCATTGCTCTATAAACCGAAGACCGTGCACCGACACTTTATTATACTTCACTAGAATGTTCAGACACAATTTGAGCTGTTTGAATTGGTGCATTATCATTCTGAAAGTTTACGTTTCCCCCCGGAAACAATTCCGCGACCATAGAATGAATTTGATTTGATGAAATTTCTAAATAGTCTTGACTTTTGATCCCGCCAGGAAAGCAAAGCATTGAGCCTGCAGATTTCCAAGATATAGCCCCCCCACCCCCAATCATTATCAATGAGCCTCCTCCATGTTTAATAGATGGAAGATCAATGTTTCTTTAGTCTATCGCCACACGTATACTCGACCAGATGTCGGAAATAAGGTGAACAATGACTCGTCCGATAAAATAGCATTTTTCCAATCTTCATGTAGGTTTTTTAACCAATTCTAAATGCTTTGCAACGTAAGTTTGTATATATATATATATATATATATATATATATATATATATATATATGTGTGTGTGTGTGATCCAGAGACACCGTGTTTCGGTGTTTCACGTCTCTTCAGTGTGGCTAGATGTAACAATTACCTATGACCAGGATCGAAATCCGACTGACTTTTCGACCGCACGACTTCTTAACTTGGCCATTTGACAGCTGCCATAAAATGGGTTGTGTTTAAACTATTAAATACATACGTTTGTTTATATATTTTACGATCACCAGAGAGATCCAGTCTATGTACAGACGATCATTGCTTTATATATGCTGAGTTTGTGATCATATAATAAGTCATCCACAAATACCGTGTTTCGGTGTTTCACGCCCCTCCAGTATATATATATATATATATATATATATATATATATATATATATATATATAATTTTCATATTATCAATCAAAGCCTGAAAAAGATACCAGAAGATCTGAAACACGTGTTGCATATGTAAAACAAAAAGAATTAAAAAAATGTTTCTGAGAACCAAATACATTTTGCGGACCTTCTTTTTTTTATAAAATATTGAATTTTCTTCCGTTGGAACCAGAACAACATTTTATAATATATATATATATATATATATATATATATATATGGAGAGAGAGAGAGAGAGAGAGAGAGAGAGAGAGTCAAGATATTACATATCCCACCGAAAAATTTAGACCTCTTGTCATTTGTTTGTGATAAATATTGTTTTATAACAGAATACTTCCTTTATCTTTCCTGTAACCCCTAATTTCTAATGGGAAAACTAATGTAAAAAAAATATGTATATATATTTTCTTCTTTTTATCAAATTCTAAGTTAATTACAAATTTGTTACAAACAGAATCAGACATTTTGGATTTTATCCCATTTCAATTTGTCAACATGACGGAATCTAATTTGGCACTGATATACATGGAAGTCGCTGCAGCAGCTGCCAAATCTAATTTTGGGAAAGAAGCAATGAAATTTTAATGGTTACTTAAAGTGAAGATGGACATACATACACTCTCACATACAGGGTGTGGGCATACACACGTAATCTCACATACAGATGCTTTTTTTTGTTTTGTTTTGTTTTGTTTTACGGCATATCAACCTCAGTGGGTTATTTAAAGTTTTGAAATAAATCAATTCTTAATGGATAATACATTTTTTTATAAATACATTTTTCTATTTAACCCATAGATGGGACCCTAACAGGTACTACCACTCCGGGTCAGAGTGGACCAGGGAGCAATGGTGATGAATGGGGTGCTTCACATTCCCCAAACCTCCAAAACTGGAACCTCACCATCAGATAGAGTTTAACGTCATTCCCAGGACATGTAGACCCGAAGCCACCGCCTTCTAGCACCCTTATGATAAAGAGGGGTTGGGGCTTGCCATAAGGGCAATAGGGTTGGGGCAATCATATAGGTGCTAGGGCTTGAGATGACCAGCCGACTGATCGGAGGGGGCCTCTCCAATATGTAATAGATATATCGTGCCAACATACCAGGCACACCGTACCTTACAGCATCCTAATGATTCAAACATCTATTCGAGTTCACATTCAAGACTTTCCCTATATTCTTGATTATCTACCTACTCTTTCAATGAAGGTAAACATCTTTTAGGAATACATGTGTTGTGACCCCAGCAGATCACAGAGTGAAGCTGAAGGAAAATGAAAAGATGGATAAATACCTGGACCTTGCCAGAGAATTGAAAAAGCTGTGGAACATGAGAGTGAAAGGGATACCAATTGTAGTTGGTGCACTTGGAACGGTCCCAATAAACTTGGAAAAAAGACTGGAGGATCTGGATATCAGAGGAAGAATTGAGACCATCCAGACTACTGCACTGCTACTATCGGCTAGAATACTCAGAAGAGTCCTGAAGACCCGAGGAGACTTGTTGTCACTCAGACTCCAGTGAAAAACCCTCAGCTATTGCTGATCTGAAACACTCAAAAGGAGTGAAAATAATAATAATCTCAAAAATGGTATAAACACCAACCCAATCAATAACAGAAGTCTAGGACTTTGCAATCCAAACTGATTTTGAATAAATGACGTAACCTCTATTTAACTTGTACCAGTCTAGTAAGTTCGTAATTGAAAGAATACTTAGGGTGCCTACCGTAGAGCCATTTTCTGCGAGAATATGTCGTTAGACACACGCTATTGTAGTAAAGTCGATATATTACGGATCTCCAAATTGTTACATGATCTATGCGGTTGCATAAGATTATTGACAATCCCCTGTATTTCTAAAGGGATGGCCCCTTTTCATATCACGGGCGGGACTTTCCATGGAATATTACAGAAAGCCCGCGAAATACGTGAAGTCACGTGGGACCTGGTTGGGCCCTCAGTTTCAGTTTGGACGTCGGGCAGAGAAGATGTACTGCCTTAACAGGAGCTCACTGCATACGCCCGCTATGTTAGTCAGATGGAAAATGTTTAGTTAAGAAATAAAAATTTAAATAAATAATATGGTTTTGTGGTTAATGAATGTCTTGGTTAAAAGACTGACCTGGAAGACCAGACACGAAGTCCCCAAGACTAGGTCCAAACGCTGGAAGAAGAACGTAAGATAGAAAAGATGAACAGAAGAAAAATAGAAGTAAGTAAAAACAAGGTATACAACACAAATAACATGATTGCATTTTCTTCAGAGTAATTAAAGCGTAGTATTATTAGCTGCTGAAAGTTATCGGTCTGACCAAAAAAGAAATGAGCTAGATCACTACACAGTTTAACATGCTTGGCTCATCGTTATTAAACTTTCTGAACACATAATACTTGTAAGTAAATGAGTAAAGATACTTTTCAAAACGCCTTATTCGTTTTGGGGTTGCTGGTGAGACTGGCTCGTTTTTAATTATATTTAATATTGTCGGGGAAAAAATGAAAACTACTCACCTGCAATCTTCTGAGGGAAGAAAGCAGGAATAAAGATTGTGTAGTAATATATACATGTGGTTGGTGTCTACCTTCCTTTTGATTGGTCGAATTGGTAAATAAATACCTTGTCACCACTCACGAAGGTACTACGTTTTTTCTGGACTAATTCTACTAGACCTAAGGTTACGATTCCTTTTTACCCACTTGCAAGGTCGCAACAAGGTTTGTTGCAAGCTTTTTCACCGTTTAAACTTGACCAGGAGGTCTTTATTTGTATCCTCACCCAAGTGAACTGGCAATTCGCCACAATATACACTAGCAAAACAGCCACACTCAGCGTCGAGTAAAAATTAATTTTTGTCACGCCTTTTCGTAAAAAAATGTAAACATATATTTGAAATCTTTTTGTTTTTTTATAATAGACATAAACATAGTTTTGCTCTCAAAATTCAAATAAATATGTTTTCTTTCTAATGAAAACAATATGTTTTCTTTCTAATAAAACCAAGTTTCTAACAGGTAAATTCAGATTAATTCGAATATCTATTTTTTTGGCGTCAAATGAAAATTATGTTTGTCTTCTTTTACGACAAGCTATAATCACAACATAACTTTTTTTCATCGTATAATACAATATAAATTATTAATTAATATCCATAAGATTATATTAAATTCTATTAATATTAAATAATAATTTGATTGCAAAATATCAATATTAACTACATAACACCTTTTTTACTTTTTAAGCCCTGTGTCATTAAATTTGAAAACAGAAGCAGAGGGTAAATCATGATTGATGAAACTGTTGTTAGAGAGAGTAAGTATATTTTTGTTACTAAGTTTATCTTTAAACATGATTGATGTAACTGTCGTTAGATTTCAACTCATAATTAAAAGCATTTTAAAAATTCATTCTGAATTGGGTGAAAAATCTTCAGTACTTTTTTTATTTGTTTGTTTGTTTTGTTTTACGGCATATCAACCCCAGTGGGTCATTTAATGCCGATAAAGTTTTGAAATAAATCAATTATTAATGGATAAAATAATTTTTTTCATAAATACATTTTTCTATTTAACCCATAGATGGGACCCTAACAGGTACTACCACTCCGGGTCAGAGTGGACCAGGGAGCAATGGTGATGAAGGGGTGCTCCACATTCCCCAAACCTCCAAAACTGGAACCTCACTATCAGAGAGTTTAACGTCATTCTAAGGATATGTAGACCGCAGCCACCGCCTTCTAGCACCCATATGATAAAAAAGGGGTTGAGGCTTGCCATAAGGGCAATAGGGTTGGGAAAATCATATAGGTGCTAGGGCGTGACGTGACCAGCCGATTGATCGGAGGGGGCCTCTCCCACCGCCCGTCTAGCCCAAGATAGGGCCAAAGTGGAGTATTGCATGTCATGAACTGCTCATCCACCTGGGCTCTATCCTTAAGCATCACGGGTCGCCACCCACGGCCAACAGGTGACCCCCATTGGGGGAGTCTTACCCCTCTCTAGAGGTGCAGTCGATGCATTCTAACGCCCCCGCCGACAGGGCGGTCTTCAGTACTCCTGAGTATGTAACTATCACTATATCTCTAGGTACGAACATACACAACAGTATATAAGGTAACAGACAAACCCACACAATCCATTTCTCTCATTTACTCATGTTCAATGCAGTGCGCATTAAAATGTAGGCAAATATTTCCGACCAGATACACAAATACACTAGCACATTCTCCAATTATCTTCGCTGTTCACTCAACAGCTTGATCCATCATGGAGCCAAGCGAAGTGTGAATAGAAAGATCCAGTTGTGTTGCGTTGACAACAACGGAATCCAAGAACTGGAATGATCATCTTGGGAAGAAATTCGGAAACGGAATGCAACGATTTTATTTATGAATTTGAAAAGTTTTTATCATTTGTCTTCTCTTCAGAGTCTTTGAGAAGATGCTATGATTTTGCTCGCTGTCATTTTTTCTTTGAATGTGTTTGATATTAATTTCTTGCTCCACTCGATTCCGCGGAGCCCATCAGTGCGAGGTGATTCTAAATTCTTATCTGATTTTCTAATTGATTCTTTTCAACTAGGCCTCTACCTACTCACCTACCTATCTATCTACTTGCCCTCTCTCTCTCTCTCTCTCTCTCTCTCTCTCTCTCTCTCTATATATATATATAATATATATCTTATTATAATGGAGATTGTGTGTTCTTCTGTCTGTAACCGAAACTATATTACTAATCGAGTCACAATTAACATGGTTATTTACATCAAATTCTGCATGATTTTATTTATATTTAAATTTAAACCTCAATTATTAATAAAATTGCTTCACCTTTTTATTAGTGTTGTCCATATCAACATACTAATAACATGCAATTGTATTTATATATACAACAAAATAGCGGTTTGCAGTGTGAACGGGAAGGCTAATTTGCATATTGATATTAAAAATGTGATTTTATTAAATATGTGCTTAGTATTATTGATTTCTAATTGTTTGGTTTTATTTTAATGAATATAAGCAAACATCTCTCCAATGAATCTTAAATAAAATCCATTAACAAGAAAAAATAATAATTTCATTCTTTATTTCCTAATTTAACTAAATAGTTAAATAAGTAAAATTCAGCAATGAAAGACGGGAGTGATGGAAGAGTAAGTTTCATTTCTATTTTTCTATTTTACCCCCACTCTGTTACATATCTTTTTATCTGCTTTCTTATTAG
This sequence comes from Doryteuthis pealeii, assembly GCA_023376005.1. Taxonomy (NCBI): domain Eukaryota; kingdom Metazoa; phylum Mollusca; class Cephalopoda; order Myopsida; family Loliginidae; genus Doryteuthis; species Doryteuthis pealeii. Next base: position 41,388,029 of record CM042161.1, read on the forward strand.
AGTTTCTAATTTAATACGATATTTCATTACATTAAAACTCAAATACTTGCACCCGGAGGGTGCATATATTTGCTAGTATATATAAAATCGGAAGAAAAAAGCAGCAAGGTGTTCAGACGGATGATATTTTTACTGTATGAGCCGACGTTTTGGTTTGTTTAGCAAACCTTCATCAGGACATTCAATTATAGGAAAAAAATAAAACTTAAAAAAAACTCAGTTTGTTAGTTTCTTTTTTTTTTGAATGTGTTTGATATCAATTTCTTGCTCCACTCAATTCCGCGGTGCCCATCAGTGCGAGGTGATCCTACATTCTTATCTGATTTTCTAATTGATTCTTTTCAACTAGACCTCTACCTACTCACCTACCTATCTACTTGTCCCTCCCTCCCTCTCTCTTCCTTTCTCTTTCTCTCTCTCTCTTTCTCTCTCTCTCTCTCCTCCTCCTACTCTCTCTCTCTCTCTCTCTCTCTCTCTCTCTCTATATATATATATATATATATATATATAAGAAATCGGAAGAAAAAGCAGCTAGGTGTTCAGATGGGTGATATTTTACTGTATGAGCCGACGTTTTGGTTTGTTTTGCAAACCTTCATCAGGACATTCAATTATATGAAAAAAAAAAAAAAAAAAACTAAAAAAAAAAAACGCAGTTTATTAGTTATTTTAGTGTGTTGCGACTTCTGAATGTTCCTCAAATATGAAAAAAGAGAATAATATTAAGCGAAAAAAATTATTCATCTGTTTAATATTTATAATTTAAAATTAAAATAAATTTCGAACTCCACAAAAATAAGCATAATGCACTGAATAAAAATGATTCCATAATAATTTCTAATAAATTTCTTCGGTTTGAAAAGGATCATCAACCGTTACATGGCATTAAGTTCAGAAGCCGCACACACTAAAGTAAACAAAACTTACAAATCAATGCTTTTTAAGTTTTTTTTTTATGTAAATGTATGCCCTGACGAAAGTTTGCTAAACAAACCGAAATGTTATAGCGGCGGCTCTTACGTTAAAATATCGTGATTTAGAAATATAACATGTTTATCACTTTAAACACACAAGCACATTTCATAATATTGCTTTTGTTTGAACTATTTGGGACGTTAAACTCTATCTGATGGTGAGGTTCCAGTTTTGGAGGTTTGGGGAATGTGGAGCACTCCTTCATCACCATTGCTCCCTGGTCCACTCTGACCCGGAGTGGTAGTATCTGTTAGGGTCCCATCTATGGGTTAAATAGAAAAATGTATCTATAAAAAAATTGTATTATCCATTAAGAATTGATTTATTTCACAACTTTATCGGCATTAAATGACCCACTGTGGTTGATATGCCGTAAAACAAAACAAACAAACAAACAAATTAACTATTTTGGCTTAATACATTTTATCAAATTCTTAGTAAAAATGCACATAGCCACATGCATATATCAGTGTTGTTGATTGTCTGATCGTTTTACGGTATGACAACTTTTGTTGGGTTATTTATGCCGAAGTCTGCTTAATAATTATGCTCTACAGTATACGGTGTAAAAATGTATCTTCACAATCATTTTAAACTGGTAATAAAAGTCGTCGGGGTGGCCTAAAGTCGGTATCAGCCAATCACCGAGGGAGTCTATCTCCTTTTCATTAGCGCTAGACCAAGGAGATTGTTTTTGGTCTGAGACGGAGCACCACACCTACCATCAGCTCATTTACAGCACAGATCCCTGAGCTACTCATAACGCTGAGTTAGCGAGCACCGGTATCGGGCGGTTTCTAGCTGAACGCTCTACCGACTGAGCTAACACGGCCCTTAAACTTTTACTTAGTTTTAATATCAACTTTCTGAGAGCTAGTATCTTACTTAAGTTTACAATCATGTTAAACAGGTAGCCATTTCATACTTAGTTGCTATATGAATATTTGAAGAGCCCGTGTATTAATAACGTTCATTGTCATTTTAAAGAGATAGGCCCATCCTACTTAGTTATTATATACAGCTTATGACTGAATATATGTGAAAAATAATTAGTTTCAATAAATTGCCTACTACTTATATCTATAAATATACTCTTACTGAGGTAGGCCACATTCAAACTGGGTAGGCCACATACTATAACAGAATCAAAAAGGTAGGACATACTATAACGGCACCCTATTTTTATGGACACATTTTCAACACATTTTTCTATTTAACCCATGTGACCCTAACAGGTACTACCACTCCATGTGAGAGTGGACCTTGGAGTAATGGTGATGAAGGGGCACTCCACATTTTCCAGAACTCAATATCAACGTTCTGAGAGCTAGTATCTTAATTAAGTTTACAATCATGTCAAACAGGTAGCCATTTCATACTTAGTTGCTATATGAATATTTGAAGAGCCAGTGTATTAATGACGTTCATTGTCATTTTAAAGAGATAGGTCCATCCTACTTGGTTGCAATATCAAGAGTCAATGAATGGATATAATTCAAAATTATTTTAAACATTATCTCAAACAAACCTACTTTACCCATAACTAACTTCTACTCCGGGCCAGAAGAGACCCCAGAGTAATAGCAACAAGGGAATGACTACACTTTCACCCACAGCTTCAGAACGGGTGTCTCACCATCGGTTGTAGTTTAGTATCATACCCAATACATTCCCCGTGATGCTTAAGGATAGAACCCAGGTGGATGAGCAGTCCATGACTTGCAATACTCCACTTTGGCCCTATCTTGGGCTAGACGGGCGGTCTGAGAGGCCCCCTCCGATCAATCGGCTGTTCACGTCAAGCCCTAGCACCTATGATATTGCCCCAACCCTATTGCCCTTATGGCAAGCTCCAACCCCTTTTTATCATATGGGTGCTAGAAGGCGGTGACTGAGGGTCTACATGTCCTAGGAATGACGTTAAACTCTATCTGATGGTGAGGTTCCAGTTTTGGAGGTTTGGGGAATGTGGAGCACCCCTTCATCACCATTGCTCCCTGGTCCACTCTGACCCGGATGGTAGTACCTGTTAGGGTCGCATCTATGGGTTGAATAGAAAAACATAAGTTGATAAACAAAATTGTATTATGCATTAAGAATGAATTTATTTCACAACTTTGTCGGCATTAAATGACCCACCGAGGTTGATATGCCGTAAAACAAAACAAAACAAACCAAACCAATACATTCCTTTTTATTTGGAAGGGATGGATGATTAATAAAATAAAATCTATTATAGAAATATCTATATATCGAAAAGAAACAGTTTCGATTGTGATTTTTAAAAAATGTATTAAAAATCTATTTAATCTAGTGATTCTTCACAATACACAGGTTTATAGAGAAATACCTGTTTATTAAAGCTATAGGTATAAGTATAAGATATTCTAAAAATCAATATGTTCCTTTTTGTTTTATTGCGTAATAATACAAATCTAAAGAGAAGATCAGTTTCCGAAAAATCAGTTAGCAATTCCTGCGATTCCTGCCATGCCATCCTTGGTTTATGTTATAGGTGACACACCCTATAAGACCAATGGAATGCGCCAACAGCTTACTATAAATAAACAGGGATAATTGTGGCTTGAGCAAGCCAATGCGAGTGCCAATAACTCTGTTCGTCGGACGTAATTTCCACATCTCTCTATTGTATTGTCTACTTTCTGTTAATACATTTTCTACTTTTCGTTACCCGTTGTTTTTGTTCTTATTTGACCCCTTAAAACCTCACAACAGTTTATAAGGGGCTCATAAACCAAGGATGGCATGGCAGGAATCGCACGCCAAGTTACTGGGAAAAGTTTCCTGAAATAATTGTAAATGATAAAACAAATACAGTTTAGTATTATCTGCGTTAATCGGACTATTGTCCCCATCTTCATCGTTATTTGTACAACGTTTCGGCCGATATACCCTCCGGCCTTCTTCAGGTATTTCTTGTCGGACTCGGGAACCTTCTCGGATTCGGGAACCTTCTTTTCGAACTCGGGAACTTTCTTGTCGTATTCGGGAGCCATCACGGAACTTTGAACCTAACCCTTTATTTATTCCACGGGGGTATCCTGTTCTCATTCCGCTAACCATAGCTGGGGTAGGAGTTGTGTTAATTAATTATTTTTCTAACTGCTTTCACTCAGGATTGAACTCGGGTACCAGAGATAACTGTCACTTAGAACTGTCTTTTAACCTAACTGCCTAATCCACTCGGCCAGGTGTCGAATAACGCAGATAATACTAATATACAAGCCTCATCTCAAACATTCAGAGAAATAAATACAGTTTGTATTTTTGGTCTGAAAACTCTATAGGAATGGCAATGTTTCTTTAAAAGATTTTCTATATGAAATTCTATCATATTTGCACATAGCACAGCGGTAGGAATTCAACTATAGTCTACCACAGCACGGCTTTGGGATTTTGACTATATTCAACTAAAAGTTTCCTGAAACAATTGTAAATGATAAAAAAAATACAGTTTGTATTTTTTGGTCTAAAAACTGTATAGGAATGGCAATGTTTCTTTAAAAAGATTTTCTATATGAATTTCTATCATATTTGCACATAGCACAGCGGTAGGAATTCAACTATAGTCTACCACAGCACGGCTTTGGGATTTTGACTATATTCAACTAAAAGTTTCCTGAAACAATTGTAAATGATAAAACAAATACAGTTTGTATTTTTGGTCTAAAACTGTATAGGAAATGGCAATGTTTCTTTAAAAGATTTTCTATATGAAATTCTATCATATTTGCACATAGCACAGCGGTAGGAATTCACCTATAGTCTACCACAGCACGGCTTTGGGATTTTGACTATATTCAACTAAAAGTTTCCTGAAACAATTGTAAATGATAAAAAAAAATACAGTTTGTATTTTTGGTCTAAAAACTGTATAGAATGGCAATTTTCTTTAAAGATTTTCTATATGAATTTCTATCATATTTGCACATAGCACAGCGGTAGAAATTCACCTATAGTCTACCACAGCACGGCTTTGGGATTTTGACTATATTCAACTAAAAGTTTCCTGAAACAATTGTAAATGATAAAAAAAATACAGTTTGTATTTTTGGTCTAAAAACTGTATAGGAATGGCAATGTTTCTTTAAAAGATTTTCTATATGAATTTCTATCATATTTGCACATAGCACAGCGGTAGAAATTCACCTATAGTCTACCACAGCACGGCTTTGGGATTTTTGACTATATTCAACTAAAAGTTTCCTGAAACAATTGTAAATGATAAAACAAATACAGTTTGTATTTTTTGTCTGAAAACTCTATAGGAATGGCAATGTTTCTTTAAAAGATTTTCTATATGAAATTCTATCATATTTGCACATAGCACAGCGGTAGAAATTCACCTATAGTCTACCACAGCACGGCTTTGGGATTTTGACTATATTTAACTAAAAGTTTCCTGAAACAATTGTAAATGATAAAACAAATACAATTTGTATTTTTGGTCTGAAAACTCTATAGGAATGGCAATGTTTCTTTAAAAGATTTTCTATATGAAATTCTATCATATTTGCACATAGCACAGCGGTAGGAATTCAACTCTTGTCTACCACAGCACGGCTTTGGGATTTTGACTATATTCAACTATAGATGCACACTGCAGTGAAAGGGTTAATATTAAACGACTGGATGCTTTTACTAAAGATCTCGGATGTACACACTGATGCATCTGTGAATTGTATTATTGAGTCGCTTACGAATGACTCATTATATTAATAACGACACATAAAGTCGTTTTCATTATCGCGAATACCTTTTTTTTTTGTTATTGTGTTTTTCAGTTTTAGGAAATTACTTGCTGAAAATCCGTAAGTAAATTCTGGAATCAAATTAATTTTGAAACTTTCAATTCTTTATTTATTTTTGGCTGATTTTCATTTACTTAATTATTTAGTTATTTATTTTTTTTTGCATTTTTACTCATGGAATTAATTCGGCAGATTTCAACTTTCGCGTGAAATGAATATTGTCCGTAATACCTTTGAAAATGAAATTAATTTTCGTGTTACAACAAAGAAAAAAAATTAATATAAATATTTTACGTCATTCTATAATGAAATTAAATGCATTGTTCATTTTTCTCAGTTATTCTGAATTAAATGATGGAGGATTGATTGAATTTGATTTTATGAATACACTATTGAATGCTTGAAACTGTAATTATACACACGTAGAACTACTTACAATATTATAATACATTTAATATATATATATATATATATATATATATATATATATATCAATGTGTATGGTTGGCACTATTATACTTGAAGAGGCGGTAGTAATCCATTTGATTAGAAAGAAACCGAATGGTAGCAATAATTGTTCCAATGATAATAAAAAAGCTATGCCTTTTATTTATTCATTTATTTATCTATACTTATATATATATATATATATATATATATATATATATATATATATTATATGCTCCCAAACTCCGGTAGAGCTCTCTAGGGGCGACTTAAATTAGCTTTCACGCCAGCATAAAGCAATGATCGTCTGTTGTTTACAGACTGGATCTCTCTGGTGATCGTAAAATATATAAACAAATGCATGCATTTGATAGTTTACATACCGCTCCTTAATAGCAGCTGTCAAATGACCGAGAGGTTAACGAATCGGGCTGATGAAAAGTTAGTTGCTGTGTCTAGAAATGATGAGGTAGTTGCTGTGTCTAGCCACACTGAAGAGACGTGAAACACGGTGTCTGCGGATGACTAATATATATATATATATATATATATATTATATATATATATATATATATATATATGAGTATAGATAAAAGGATATGAAAACAACACAATATTCTGTTAAAGTGAAACATTTTTATAACATATTCATATCTAATATTGAACAATATTTCGATTTTACAAAAATCATCTTCAGAGCTTGTTTATACTCCGTACTATCAAGAGTGGAGACGAAAGTCATATGACAAGCTCTGAAGATGATTTTTGTAAAATCGAAATATTGTTCAATATTAGCTATGAATATGTTATAAAATGTTTTCACTTTAACAGAATATTGTGTTGTTTTCATATCCTTTTATCTATACTCATACCGTCGGATTCATTTCCTTTCTTTTAACTTATATATATATATGATAAAAAATAAAAAAATAAAGAAATAAAAACGGAAAAATTTAAAATCATCATATAAACACGAGACCCAATGACGACAAATAGTGATGCCGGTGAATGACGAAAGCAAAATGCAAGAACGAATAACGGATCACGTAAACACGAGAAAAAGTTTAAAAACTGTCCATTTTTTTCAAAAGTCAACGTCTCTGACGACGAATAACACCGAAAAAGTGATATTCAGAAACCAATGGTCAGACAGACTTTTCATTTGTATTAGTTAAATTGAATATATATATATATATATATATATATATATATTATATATATATATATATATATATATATATATATTATTAGCAGGAGTACCCAGTTAATGACCGGTGTAAAATGATTTTAAGAACTCCAGTGAGTAAGCGAGAAAAAAGGAAGAGAGGAATGAGAAAGGAAAATAATTTATTAAATTCTCATCAAATCAAATAGAAATCGCTAAGAATTCACATATTAAAATATTTAATCATTTTAGAAAATTTTTTACTTTTTTACACTCAAAATAATAGAGGTGTGCCGCCGTGGAGTAAGGGTTAGCAAGCAAGTTTCACAGATCTAGGAATATCGAGTTCGATTATTGCTGGATGCCCCACACCTGCGACCTGAATTACATAACGTTGTTTGATTGTTTCATAAAAACAGATTACGACGAAGTCTATTGTGAGCAACCGAAAAAATAGTTCTCAGGTTCACTAATTTTAATGTACTATTTAATCATAATCTATTATTTAAGGGCCGGGTTAGCTCAGTCGGTAGAGCGTTCGGCTAGAAACCATAAGGTTCCTAGTTCGATACCGGCCCTCGCCAACTCAGCGTATGAGTAGCTCAGGGATTTGTGCGGTAAAGCAAGGAGCTGATGGTAGGTGTGGCGCAAAGGGAATAAACTCTCTCGCTGATTGGCTGATACCGACTTTAGGCCGCCCCGACGACGACTTTTTTTTTTTTACTTATTATTTGCAGCATTTAAATTCCCTCGCAACAGTCATAATTAAAATCCTTTAATTTATCAGTTTAAACGTTTTTTCTTTTTCGGATCTTGAAATTTCATAAGTATCGAGTTTTCTAAATACGTTGTCATGTCAACATCATAAGCAGTTCTTCAGTAGTTTTTTTCCTTTGTTTTCCAAATCAAAGTTTCAGAGTAAAACCTAATGATAAATACATAAACATTTCACCAAATTGTTTTTCAGGACTTATTTTTCTTCGAAACATTATTATAAATACCTAGACATAAGATATAATAATTTGTTTAAATATTAATTTATTTTTTAATAATGAATTAAATTTGTTAACTCTACGTAATGTTCCAGTATTCGTATTAGTGCCTAACATTATTGTTAAGATATTGTACAGAATAACGATGACATTATCATCAAATACATCAGTTCATGAGAAATATACAAGTACAGTGATTGCTCATAGTATAGTTACAACGATTACTGTATTTTTGGTAAATTATTTTCTCAAAAAAACAAAAAACAAAAACAAAGTATGTTTGTCACTTTTTTCTTATCTGTAGTCCACTCATTATCTGTAAGATTCATTACCTGTTTATAATCAAGGTTAAGCATAACCTAGGAATTAAACTTCCTTAAACTGCTTGAAGCATTACATAAAGTATGTTATTAAATTTTATTTATCTATCTTATTTTATTTATTTATTTTATTTTACTTTTTGAAGGCTAATGCAATGCAAAAGTAATTGTCTATGGTCTTATAAAATTTAAAAGTATCTTCATCTTCAGAGATGTTTTCATATTGAAAACATCTCTGTAAAGTATGTTATTATATTTTATTTATTTATTTTATTTCATTTTATTTTTGAAGGCAAATGCAATGCAAAAGTAATTGTCCATGGTCTTATAAAATTTTAAAGTATCTTCCTCTTCAGATTTTTTCAAAAACGCATTTAGGCCAATTTTGGGTATACCTAGTACACTCGGTATATTCACAGTGTTACGACGACGAAAATACAGGACTGGACTTTCACCTGCTGAGAGCTAAAGCAATATGAAATTGAGACCATTCTCTAAAAAAAAAAAAAAAAAAAATTAAAAATAAAATAATATTTATTATTGTTGATGAATTAGTGCTACTATTTAGCACTGCATGTGCTGGTAGACAGACTGAATCAAGGTAGCTTTTTGATTTACGGACTGTCTAGCGGCATAGACTCTTTTTTTAACGTTTTCATCCACACCGACACGCGTACCGCAATTGAACCCCCACTAACGGCTCTATCCCTGTTCACATATGGGCCACAATGCCTCCCACAATGCAGTATTCGTGACCGCAGTAAATCTACATTGAACTCATTAGCCAATCACATAAAAATGTTTGTACTCTTTCTGAAATCACATGACTATACCTCAAACACACATGTAAAAATCTAACTTATAGATATAAAATAATCCCATGCCGGTTGACACACCTTAAAAACCAATTAATCAATAAATCAATCAATACGTTCACACGCAAAACAATAAGCCAAACACACAGGCTAGAAAAATTATGTTCCTTGAACTTTATTGGTTATAAAATATAATTCCTATTCCAAGGTATTTGCATGTGATACAATAAATGGACAGGTATTTCCAAGTGTCATTTAATATTTACAGCTGTTCCTCAAATATCAAAGAGTATTTGATTAACACTCTTTTCTTTTTTCAATATAATCACATTTCCCAATAGAATTATAAGAATGTCTAATTTAATTATTTCTTCGCTTATTTTATATATATATATATATATATATATATATATATATATATATATATATATATATATATATATATATATATATATATATAATTTCTTCTAATTTCCTTTA
>CM042161.1:41402994-41407994 GCA_023376005.1 Doryteuthis pealeii
CTTTAATTCAGCACATAATCTCGCTAATATATATATATATATATATATATATATATATATATATATATATATCGCAATAACCATTAAATCCACCGAGCAAATAAGTATACAATCTTATTTACCATGGGATATTTTCACTAAGACCCATTAAAAAGTGCTCAATATAAAGAGGTGAAAAGACGATTAAAAATCGAATAGTTTAAAAAATACCTACTTAAGTTTCTCGCACTAACGCGAAAATCTTCAGGGTACCCAATATATATATATATATATATATTATATATATATATATATATATATATATTGTGTACCCTGAAGATTCGCGTTAGTGAATATATATATATATAGGTAGCCAGCTAAGACTAACGCACTGAGGTGATGTGATACATTGAAAAAAAGGACAGTCTGTGGATGACTGAATATATGCTTACATTTAGTGAGAGTGTATGTGTATGTGTGGGTGTATAGTGTCCGATTACGACTTTGCTTGGATGTAAACCGGTAATCCCATGTCCTTCAGTATCCAAATTTCTTTTTTGATAAAGTCGCATTTGTATCCGGATGCTTTGTGCACTACTATTAAGCCGTCATCTCTGTAAATCCCAACATCCTTAGTGTCTAAGCTGATTGTTAGATCATAATAATTATATAATACCAGTATTCCGACAAGGTCCGATATCTGCGATGAATCTAGCCATTGCTATGTAAAATCCTGTGTTATTACAGGTCTTCATCCATTGTTCTTTTCCGTTGAATAGAACCGTTCTTCTGCCGATCTGACTATTCAGACTTATTTTAATTGTTGTTTAATTATCCTAAAAGAATTCTCCATTAGCTTCACTTATGGTGCAATTGTTCTTGTTCAGAAGCGACAGGTGTCTCTTTCATTGTGATTGTCCTCGGGTGCTTTCCTGAAGGAGTAAACTTTCCATCTCGTTTTTTTGGGTGGAGTCCTCCATTTACTGCAGGAATTTAATTGTTTTGGGGATATCTAAATAAGTGTCTTATGTTGGAGTTATCCATGCTGTGGGTTCTATTTGATATTTAGACTTAGAGTGCACTCAACATCTGTGATAGTGGGGAATTTATTACTAAGCAGACCCGGAAAAAACTGGTGACTCTAAATACAAATTAAAATAAGCATCACAAAATAAAGAAAGAAGATTTACGAGCATAGCATTAGCTCAAACCTCCCCACTTACCTAATGGCAAATATGGATAAATAGTAGTAGTTTCAACTTTGTTGAATTCACTTTAGTTTAGTCCATTAATAATAGAGGGTATGTTGCATTTTTTTGTGTAAATGATTAGAATATCACGAATGTATCTGAAGTAAATGATATCATTGAGTAAACTATATTTGAAAGGTTTGAAATCTCAAAATTCTATAAAAAATGCAATCTAAAACCCCGTTTAGTGGCGATCCCATCGGAAGGCAAATTTTTTGATAATTTTTTATTCTCTGTATAGAAGAGAAGCTAACTATTGTTACGTACCCCAATCCTGAAAAATTGCTAAATCAAAGATCTGAGATAGACAACGAATGTAGGCACATAAATAAAAGGCTCATTAATCATTAAGACGTTCTGATCACTATATATGCAAATTCTACAGTATTCTTATATATGTTTCTTAAGTTTTCCCAATTACTTTTAAGCAGAGTTTGCTTGAATATACTTTTCGGTGAACCTCGATGACACAGCCTTTATTTTTTCGGTTATAAAGCATCTCTACATACGTATTGAAAAATTTTTCAATATGTATTGTATTGGCATTCATTCGGTTTTCTTTTAATTTTTTCCGTGGTTTGTTTGGTATATATACTCGTCATATATACTCGTCATATATATATATATATATATATATATATATATATGAGTATAGTTTGTTTTATATGTTTTTATGTTTATATGTTTTATATATTTTTTATGTTTTATAGAGCTTGTTTTACCCCGGCCTTAACAAGAGCGGAGACGAAAGCTCTGAAGATGATTTTTATAAATCGAAATATTGTTCTATATTAGCTATGAATATGATATAAAATCTTTTCACTTTAACAACATATTGTGTTGTTTTCATATCCTTTTATCTATACTCATATCGTCGGATTTATTTCATTTCTATTAACTTATATATATATATATATATTATATATATATATATATATATATATATATATATATATATAAGATAATAAGATAAAAATAAATAGATAATATGGTTGTGGTTGTTCCTTTGTTACCTAATAAATAGATATGTAAAACCTTTATATATTTATCTTATTGTATTATATAACAGCTCTATTTTATATTGAGCACTATACCAATGATACTTCCTTTGGTACACCATTCCAGCAAAAGCTGAAACAGTGACCATCTCACACTATAGTATATAATATATATATATATATATATATATATATATATATATATATATATACTTTCTTTGGTGGGGTACCAAGTTTTTTGATTTAGGATGATTCTAAACTGGTCCTTTCTTCCAACAGTTGGGTGCCGCAAAGTTCGGGCCACTTTTGTGAGCTCAATGTTTGTATTTCAGAAACAGTGCAAAGTAATTTGCAAAGAAAAAAAGCTTAAAGACCGGGTATGATTTTGTAACACATACCAAGTTTTTAAGCCTTTTTTTATTTGCAATATATATATATATATATATATATATATATATAATATATATATGTATGTGTGTGTGTGGTGTGTGTGTGTGAATCACAAAGTTTACCTGGATTTTTGTAAACAAATTGGGTTAAATGTAATGGAATCCTAATTGTTTTAATTTTTTTCTTTCAAGTTTTTAACGTTTATTTTGATGTTATGATCTTGAAGGCGTTTACGATTTATCAAGTACTTTCGGTTCTTTTTTGAACCATGATCTAGACTGTTTATTATCATTTGTATGAACTATTGTTTTGTTTATTATTTATTATTATTTATTATCGAGACCATTTAGTATTTGTATAAAATATTATTTTGTCTTTGTCGCTAACGTGGCTCTAAATAATAATTATTTTTAAAACCTATTTAACGACTTTGCCAAACATGATTTATAATATATATATATATATATATATATATATAATATATATATATATATATATATATAATATATATTAGAGAGAGAGGAGAGGAGAGAGAGAGAGAGAGAGGGGGGGGAGATAGATATATAGATAAATAGATGCACACACATAGATAGATATGAGGATTATTTCAATCCCCTGGAGAGCTCAATGTATGGACATTATATCATTTCATACAGAGCAATAATATATATATATATATATATATATATATATATATATATATATTATATAAAGATATTATTCTGTAGGAAATATATATATATTCGCGTGTGTGTGTCTTTCTAGCTATCTGTTTATCTCAGTGTGTTCCTTACCTATCTATCTATCTATCTATCTATATATATATATATATCTAAGTGTTTTCCTATCTATCTGAGCTTTTGGACATATAATTATTCTGAAGCATTTTTCCTAATATGAAAATACTTTTGCAAGCGAGGAGTATCTAACATTTTTCAGATGTCAAACGTATCTAATATTTTTCTGGGTGAAGCCGAGGTTGACAACTTCCAACTGAAGTGGTTCGTATCTCAGCGCCCGACCCGCACGACGTGTTTCATCACACGTATAAAGCAGCTTTCATTCTTTCACAATATCCTTCCCTGTTTTTTCATGATTTCTCTTTCGCCGTTTTTGTGAATTTCTTTTCCGTGTCAAATCTTACACCGAGAGTTGAAAGCCAACGCCGAGGAAAGTAATAAATATGAAAAAATGACAAGAAGTTTTTCCCCCCTTTGAACTTGGAACTTGCTGACAGCTCCAGTGAGAAGAGACATGGTAATCTCATATCTTTGGTGAAATTTGAAGGTTTTTGATTGACAATAAAGCAATGCGATTATTTCTCCGTCTGTATATAAATTTATATAAAATGTATGTATCACATGCCGTTGGTACGTACGCATTTTGATTGATCTGTCTTTCTATTTCTCTATGCAATTCGTTTAGTTATATACATCACACACACACACACACACACACACACACACAACACATATATATATATATATTATGTGTGTGTATCTATCATGTCTCTCTGTATCTTCTGTCCCCCCTCTCTCTCTCTCTATATATATAATATATATATATATATATATATATATTTATATATTAGCAAATAAGTTCACGTTCCATACATATAAATCTCAGTCTCTCTCTCTCTCTCACTCTCTCTCTCTCTCTCTCTCTCTCTCTCTCTATATATATATATATATATATATATATATATTGTTTATATGGAGGCGCGTGGGCTAGTGGTTAGAGTCGTGGAAAATGGACTAGTTGATTCGAGTTAAATTCCTAGACGAAGCTGTTGGCATTTCATATAGCGCTAATACCCTTGGGAAAGGTATGAATCCATATATCCTCCCTCCAGGTATGAGTTAAATAGTAGGGCAGACTGGGATCTTCAGCCTTGGGTAGGTAACCAGTCTAGGAGAGGGATAACTATGAATTCAAAATTCCTGAGGTCGGTCGTTGATTGGGTTTGTGGCAACCCTTGATGCACCAATTCTTTCCTATCGACTATGCCAAAAAGTGTGGATGGTCCAACATAAGCCTTCACCACTATAAAAAAATCCCTGTGTGGGAGTTCATAGTGTGTACGAACCCTCATAAGTCGAAAATCGACGGAGAGTCCATAATATATATATATATATATATATACTACGTTTCAAATTATTAACGAGGTGACACTTTTCCCTCCTATCCCAAAACTACTCGTTGGAATTTAAGGAAATTATCTAAGAATGATTAAAACATATACATATACACCTACTCCCTAATAATTGTAAGGTTCTATAAAAATGAACAGAATTGACGGTCCATTGCTTAATTTACTTGAATTATTAGTAAGTGAAACTATTAATGAGTTGTCATAAAAAAAACTGTAAAATAGGAAATAACA
>CM042161.1:41412994-41467994 GCA_023376005.1 Doryteuthis pealeii
ATATCTGGAGCGTGCATGAAATGGATCTTCTTATCATATATATTCATAACAAAACCATCTTAAGCCTAAATATGGACACACGTATGCTAATAGTTTATGCACCCAGGAACGCATGGATTTTCTTTGATGGCAATGATAATGAAGCCAAGCACAAACTGTGGAAGGTAAAGTTTCTCGGTTATTAAAGAATCCTCGAAATTCACCCGATAATACTGATAAGTATTACACGGATCAAACTTTATGCCACAAGGGATATCCACTGTAAAACTGCTCTCACTTACAACTTAGTTGGCATTAAATAACCCACGAAGGCTGATATGCCATTATAACAAAGAAACTAAAACTTGAGTACATTTATTAAAAAGATAAGTACCTTTTATAGATCGTACGTACCTATTTCATGTATGTTATCAAATATTCCTATCGAATACGATTCATTTTTAAACAAATTTATTTATAAAGAATTCCAGGACATTAAAAAATATAACAGAGACGAGGCTGGGTCGAATTGTGACTATGGCTTATATGGTTTTATTTAGTTTAAAGCACTTATTTCTGTTTAATAATAATAATCATTTATTTTCATAAGTATCTTATCTAATAGCATTAATTTACAATCAATTATATGGTTTCAATTATATTATTATTATTATTGACATAGTTCTATCTGTTTATCATAATATCAGCTGATTATTGAGAGTATTTTGATGCCCCCAGTTGTTTGATGAAAATGAATAAATTTCCTTTTAGTGCCAAGCAAGAATTTACCAATGTCAGTTGCAACTATTCCATTTCACCCGTGGAGATTGATTGTAATCTAAAGCCTACCAACCGAATAATTTGAATATGATTTTCACAGACTGTATTTCAGGCAACAAAACACAGATAGCGAATTAGCATTTAGCGTAATTAATTAACCAATGAATCGTGTTTTATTTAATTCAAAAAAAGAAATTCGCTTCTGGCTCTGTTTGCTTGAGTTTATTTTCAATTTTGCTTGTTCTTTGATTAATACACCAAAATCACGACCAAAAACTAATATTTAATACAACAGTGAAGAAGATTGGGCTCTTGGTATGGTAACCTGTCAAGCAGAAGGGAACTTTGAATTAAGATAAACTGTATGCGTTATCCAATCCCTCTACAACGAACTGGAATCCGGACACAAGGTCACTCTTTAAGAATAAGAAGAATAAGAATAAGAAATTTATTAATCAATAGTAGTACAAATTATTAAAAAAATATAAGTAAAAGAAGAACTTTATTGGTTTAAACTACTATTGAAGGGAGGCCATGCCTAATAGCGTGAAGCTAATCCCATGGACATGACCACCCTTGGACGCTCACAGGAAACGATACATGAAACACACAACGTAAACATATACATATATATCATGAGACAAATTAGCCGTGTGAGAATTACAACTGGTTTTCAGAATTCTTTTTCTAGACAGGTTGCCACACCATAGGCAAACATCCCGGTTTGTTTTACTATTTACCCATGGCTTGGGGGACAGTTAGATTCATACCCCCCGTAAAGGTATTAGCGCTATGCATAATGTAAACAGCCTAATCCAGGATCCATTTACTGCCATGATGACCGTTACATACAAGCGCCTCCCTAATCCTATAGTACATCGGAGACGTTTAGCATAATTTTTATCGTTATAGGAAATGAAGACGTTGACTCAAGTTCAAATCCGAGTTTCACTTTTAATTGGTGGTAATGCTCTTGGAAGACTCTTTCTGTTCTTCCATAGATATGGTTAACATAGTAGGGTAGACTATGCCTCTTTAGCCTTGATGAGGTAATCGGTCAAGAAAAAGAAAAACGTTCAATTCAAAATGTGAGAAGGGTAATTTATGAGGAAGTGCGTCCCGGTCCCCTGCCTCCGAAATTGCTGCCCGGTGAATTTTAAAATAACGACCCCAAGCTTCTGCAAGTTTCATTGTGTTAAATATAGGGGGGAGGTAAATTTCACGGGGTAAAATAGGTGTTACCTATTGTTTATCTATCTATCTATCTCAGTCTATTCAAAACTACCCATCTACATATCTACCTATCTATCTATCTATTAAATACTAAGATTTTCTTTTATTACGATAAACAAATAAGAATTACGATAAATAAACAAGAATTATGACAAATTACGGTAAATAAACCAGAATTACGACAAATTACGATAAATAAACACGAATTACGACAAATTTCTATAAATAAACAAGAATTAAGACAAAAAGAGAACCCCCCACCAAGAAAAAATACATTTAAAGCTCTAAGTTGGTTGTTCTTTCTTTCAATCAACACCGATGTGGCGCCGAAGCTTGGGGTCGTTATTTTAAAATTCACCGGGCAGCAATTTCGAAGGCAGGGGACCGGGACGCACTTCCTCATAAATTATCTGTGAGAAGTATTGTTGAGAAGAATCTTCGGCAAACTAAACAGTTGGTTGGCTGGTTGTTTTATTTTACTGCATATTAACCCTCTGAACAGTTGGTTACTCATCACTTTCTCAACAAGCAATTCGCATATGTACATAATTCTCTCATTGTTGCATAGCACCTTCTTCACTGGCACTAAATCTTCTTATTATAATGGAGATTATGTGTTTGTTTGTCTGTAACCGAAACTCTATCACTACTCAAGTCACTATCCATTTAGTTATTATACATCACATTCTCCATGAATCATTTTTATTTAAGCCTCAATTATTAATAAAATTGTTTTTCATTATTAATACTGCTGGTCATATCTACGTACTAATAACATGCAATTGTATTTATATGTACAACAAAAAGCGGTTTACTGTGTGAACGGGAAGGCTAATTTGCATATTGATATTTAAAATTTGATTTTAATAAACATGTGCTTGGTATGTTGATTTCTAATTATTTGATTTTATCTTAATGAATATGAGCAAAAATCTTGGAGATAAATCTTAAAAGAAATCAATTAACAAAAAGAAATAACTGTAATTTTATTCTTTACTTTCTTATTTAACTGAATAGTTAAATTAGAAAAGTTTAGCAAGGAAAGACGGGGGTGGTGGAAAAGGAAGCTACAGCTGTTTTATTTTTCGATTATACCTCTCTCTGTTTCAAATCATTTTATCTGCATTCTTATTTAGTTTATTTAGAATTTCTAATTTAATATGATATTTTATGACATTAATACTTGCACTCGGAGGGTGCATATATTTGCTAGTAATTATAATGTTGCATACCTCTTTCTTTAATTCTATTTCTTGGCCGTCTTTAGTATTCTGATCGTCTTTGGTATTTCTATCATCTTGACTTGGTTTGGAATCTTCTAACGTCTGGAGTTGACTTGGGGACTTCGGTCTGGTTTTCTGTTAGGGATTTCTCTCTGTCAGAAGCCCTGTGTCATTGTTAGTTTTTAGATAATAAACACAAGACTTCGATTTATTTTGATGTTACTTTATTTTCAATCCCCAACCCAGACATCTGCTAACTAACATAGCGCTCGTGAGTTCCATTTTTAGGCAGGATCTAAAATGGCCGACCGCTCTGCCTGACGTCTAACTGCAAACTGGGGACTCTGAAAAAGGTCCCACGTGACTTCACATATTTGGCGGGCTTCTGTAATTTTCCATGGAAGGACCCGGCCATGATATGAAAAGGGTCATCCCCTCAGAATTACAGGGGATTGACAATAATCTTATGCAACCGCATAGATTATGTAACATCATTTCATCTATATGAAATAGTCTTATGATGATTAAGTCAGATTGCACGATGATAACAATGGGAAACCAAGAACTCTGTTCAACCAAAGGATTTTACCCAACACTAAGGGACACCGAGGAACAACCAAAGGATTCTACCCAACACTAAGGGACACCGAGGAACAACCAAAGGATTCTACCCAACACTAAGGGACACCGAGGTACAACCAAAGGATTCTACCCAACACTAAGGGACACGGAGGAACAACCAAAGAATTATTCATTAAGGATCAGCCTCTGCTTAACATAAGAGATCTCCACTGTAAATTGCTCTCACTTAAATCCCAAAATGGCTGAAATTATAACAGTAGTAGTAGTAGTAGTAGTAGTAGTATCTGCAAAGATATAAGAAGAATTGACGAAGCGGTTATTACTTGTTCGCAGTAAATTAGAATAATCTTTTTTCGGTACTACTTTATTAAGTCTACTTATCAATAATAATGCCTGTTGTCACAGAACAATAGCATGGCCAGCGAACAGGTTCGATCGAAATACGATAGAAAATCTATGGTTTAGATGAGAAAAAAAATGGTCCATGATTAGACAGCATCCACTAAAGATGATCTATTCACAGCGATTCATAAAAATAGGAACCACTTGTATGACGAATATTGCTTCAAATTAGCGAATTTCATGCCTAAAAGAATTAAGTTTGTCATAATAGTTCAAGGATGGGCAAATAGGTATTAATTCCTTTTTTTAATTCCACAATTCTCCTCATCAATATTGGTATATATCATATTTTCTTCTTCATAGATTGCGAAAGTACCATTAATTGAAACAATTCAATATAGTTTGTCTAAGGCAAATTTTATGAAGCTAGAATGCTCAGCTCTTAAATAAAATGGTTTTGCATCTGGTCTGTTATTATTTTATTTACTGCTAACTACTCCCAAGGTGATCATCCTCTAAATTTCATAATTGCTGCCACGGTTAATATATATATATAATATATATATATATATATATATATATATATATATATATATATCCGGTAGTTAGGATCTTTCCATGTGTAGTTTAACCAGGCTGATGCAGGTAGACCGTAAGGAGAGCTCAATGTGCCTAGTGCCAGTGAATGCAAGGACAGAGCAAGATATTCAATAAATGAAGGAAAAAAAATTAAACTTGCTTCATTACAATAATTTATTTCAACCGTATTGCTACAAGTCATGTTCTTGTGATTACCTGAAGTATTTCAACCGTAGTAATACTAAAGTGTGTGTGTGTGTGTGTGAGTGTGTGTGTGTGAGTGCAGATTTAAGTAGTTTGTGTACATGCGATGTAATATGTACGGTTAACCTTTCTATTTGTCTTTTTGCCAGTCCACAATATTTGTACGTATTAAATTTAAAGGTAAAGTACTCACTTGAAAAAATATAGACAGGGAAAAGATTTGAATTAAAGAGGATTACAAATATTTTAAAAAAATATCTCCAAACTAAGATTTAGATTTCGGATACATTCTCTTTATCTGATACCCAATGCCAACAAATAAGAGTGAAATACAAATGACATTAAACCGATGCGTCATTTACGTCTTTGGCTTATGTAAAATATGGCTAGCAGCCACTTAGAATATGAATAGTGTAAACCTATCTCCACCAGACAAGAGGAAATTGGTTTGGTTTGTTTTGTTTTACGGCATATCAACCTCACTGGGTCATTTAATGCCGATAAAGTTTTGAAATAAATCAATTCTTAATGGAAAATACAATTTTTTTATAAATACATTTTTCTATTTAACCCATAGATGGGACCCTAACAGGTACTACCACTCCCGGTCAGAGTGGACCAGGGAGCAATGGTGATGAAGGGGTGCTCCACATTCCCCAAACCTCCAAAACTGGAACCTCACTATCAGATAGAGTTTAACGTCATTCCTAGGACATGTAGACCCGCAGCCACCGCCTTCTAGCACCCATATGATAAAAAAGGGGTTGGGGCTTGCCATAAGGGCAATAGGGTTGGGAAAATCATATAGGTACTAGGGCTTGACGTGACCAGCCGATTGATCGGAGGGGGCCTCTCCGACCAACCGTCTAGCCCAAGATAGGGCCAAAGTGGAGTATTGTATGTCATGAACTGCTCATCCACCTGGGCTCTATCCTTAAGAATCACGGGTCGCCACCCACGGCCAACAGGTGGCCCCATTGGGGGAGTCTTACCCCTCTGCAGAGGTGCAGTCGATGCATTCTAACGCCCCAGCCGACAGGGCGGACAAGAGGAAATACAGAAAAAACATCCAGGATAAAGCTCCAACCGCATCAACATTGTGACATCAAACCGATAAAGTCTGGTGGTATCGTAAGATACTGCTGGGCCGCTCAAAGTTAGTGGTAACGATGCTTCAGCCCCAAAACCATGCCTGAACTCAGAGTCATCATCTGATGAAATCTTTTTTTGGTTGCAATGCTACTGTGTAAATAGCAGTCATTATACGAAGATTATCTTTTTAACAGAGGAAACATTAATGTTAAAAATGGCAAGAACGTATTGAAAATAAGCGACGCGAAATTATCCTTGATTCACTCAATGTTCTCATTTTTGTTGCTATAATCAAAATGTTTCAGCAGATGTAAACCCAGTCTTCTTACATTGAATGAATCCATGTCGGTAATATGGGATTTTCAAGATAACCGTATATTCTATCTACGCGTTACCATCGCGCTAATACCCTTGGGAAAGGTATGAATCCAATTCTCGCTCCAGATTTGGGTAAAATGGCAGGGCATACTGGGCTCTTTAATCATGGCTAGGTAACCAATCTAGGAGAAGGAAAACTCTGAATTCAAACCTGTTACAATCCGCTTAAGAAATTGATCTTGTGTCGCACCATTTTTACTTATTGTTGATGCTCAAACAATATATATATATATATATGAAATAAATATTTTGAGAAAAAACAAACACATTATGTTATAATTCGCTGACAGACATCTGTTTCGACCTTTTATTAAAGCGGTCTTCATCAAGAGCGAGATGTTTGTGATAGAAAGACGGTGCGACACACTTTAATAAAAGACCGCTTTAATAAAAGGTCGAAACAGATTTCTGTCAGCGAATTATAACATCATGTGTTTGTTTTTTCGAAAAATATTTATTTCATACTGTCGGATTCACTTCCATTCACTTTTTCATATATATATAATATATATATATATATATATATATATATATATATATATATATATTTACCGTTAGGAGATGGCAGATACTGTTGACAAGCACCATTGGTTTTGAGATTATTCTATCCTACTATAAGTTCTATAACCTGCATATTGCACTTTATGTATAAATATAGCAAATTATATTATATATATACGTCCACCTTAGACGCAATCCCCCATGTCTACCGCTTGTTAAAAGGGAATAGACTCTCTCACTGTCCCGCTGATACCAATAAAAGGCATGTCACCGCCATTATTCTCTCTCTCTTTCTCTAGCTATATATATATATATATATATATATATATACATAAAAGTAAAGAAATAACAAAAGACCTGAGATTTAGCATTATAGTCTATTTCAGGGAGCTTAGACAAATAGTCTAACTCTCCCGACTCATCAGATGCGAAGGATGAATTCTTTCTTCATTTGCATCTGAAGAGTCGGGACAGTTAGACTATTTGTCTAAGCTCCCTGAAATAGACTATAATGCAAAATCTCTAAGTCTTTTGTTATTTCTTTACTTATATATTTGTTCTGTGGCTCTAACATTAAGAGCGTACATTGAGCTCTCAAACCGCAACAGGTTTTTTTAAATAAAACTCTTGTGTCGTATGGAAGATTTCTTCTCTGGACTTTTGGATTATATATATATATATATATATATATATATATATATATATATATATATATATATAACCACAGTGTTTTCGTTAACACTATTTCACTTGATGAGAGACTAGTAAGACAATATATACAGACTGCTATATATATGAGACTGCTCAATATCTGTGATAGAGATATAATAATAATGCTATTAATAATAATAATAATAATAATAATAATAATAATAATAATGCATGCATATATATTAGTTTTCGTATATATTTAATTGCATGGAAGGTTACTTGCTACCATTTGGTTTCATGCTCATTTAAAAATGCCCGTTTAAATAGAGCAATCTTCAGTCAGTCAAAGATTTTGAAAAAGTGAAAAAATATGGACACAAGAGATTGTGCGTTGGTGATTTGAAATTGCGTAATTGAATAGCTGTGGTCATTTGGCTATTTTCTTCTGTGACGTTTAAGTGTGGATGCGTCTGTTGTGTGCTTCTCCATGTGCCAAATTAAGTAACATCTACAGACAACGATCTGTTTGTCTGTTATCTCTGTCAGGTTAGGCTGTTTTCATTTTACATAGTGCTAATACTCTTGGGAAAGGTATGAATCCAACTATTTTACTTCCAGCTATGGGTAAATAGTCGGCAGACTGAGCTCTTTAAGCTTGCTATGGCAACCAGTCTAGGAGAAGGAAACTCTGAATTCAAACCTGTTAAACTCCACTTAAAAATTGACCTTATGTCACACCCTACAAACACACACCACACATGTGCATCTATATTAAACTATTTCTATTCACTCTCCGAGTCAAAATTGTTCCATTTGCAGATGGATGATAAATTGAAAAAAAAAAATCTGTATGGACAAGATTGGCCTTTTTTTTTTAGGTCTTTGATTAATTTATTTTCTGCTCTGTGTTTTGGGATTGAAAAAAAAAAAAAGGTAAAAATTAGAAAAAAATTGATTTTAAATATGAAGTAGTGGTTTGGTTTCTTTGTTTAATGAAATATCAACATGGGTTATTTAATGCCAATGTCATCTTTGTAGGAAATGTGCGTATGTTAGCATACACTCACGCATAAACATATGTAAAATGTGTGGTGCCGCACTCACACATACGTATATATACACGTACAAATGTTTTGTGCATGATATGTATATTCGCTGACGTATGAGATTTTCTATGTGATTATTTGTGTGTGTGTGTGTTAATACTCGGCAGGCTGAAATTGTCCCGTGGTCACTACAGCTGTGTTTTGTGTTTTGTGTTTTGTTATTTATACTGTTAGTTTTTATTTATGCTTTTGTTTGAATGAGAAAAATTATAAGAGGCCGTTTTTTTATCGTTATAAGAAAATTAAATTTGGTTTCGAAGAATAATAAAACTTGTTATGGAATGAATAAAATATGTAATAATGTTCAGAATAATATATGAAATTGTTTTACGGCATATCAACCTCACTGGGTCATTTAATGCCGATAAAGTTTTGAAATAAATCAATTCTTAATGGATAATACAATTTTTTTAAATACATTTTTCTATTTAACCAATAGATGGGACCCTAACAGGGACTACCACTCCGGGTCAGAGTGGACCAGGGAGCAATGGTGATGAATGGGGTTCTCCACATTCCCCAAACCTCCAAAACTGGAACCTCACATCAGATAGAGTTTAAACGTCATTCCCAGGACATGTAGACCTGCAGCCACCGCCTTCTAGCACCCATATGATAAAAAGGGGTTGGGGCTTGCCATAAGGGCAATAGGGTTGGGAAAATCATATAGGTGCTTGGGCTCGACGTGACCAGCCGATTGATCGGAGGGGACCTCTCCGACCGCCCATCTAGCCCAAGAAAAGCCTAATGTGGAATATTGCAAGTCATGGACTGCTCATCCACCTGGGCTCTATCCTTAAGCATCACGGGTCGCCACCCACGGCCAACAGGTGGCCCCATTGGGGAGTCTTATCCCTCTGCAGAGGTGCAGTCGGTGCATTCTAACGCCCAGCCGACAGGGCGGGTGCTATTATGGTCCAATGCTAATCGTAATACGGTGGTTGTGTAATATGATGTTTTATTTGAAATATAATAGTATAGTGCAAATGCAGATATAGTATATCATTCGTATGTACATAGTACAATAATATAGTGTATGTGTGCATACAATGACCGTTCTATGTAATAAGTTTCTATTATGTTGCAAGCATTATACTAATATAGTGCTATGGTGTGGTGTAAAAGAATATAGTATATCGTCCGTTGTACATAATATAACATAAAATGTTGGGTATGTTGCAGCGGTGTGACAAATGATATATGTAGTTGATGTGCTACATCGAGTGATAATCCCGACAATCATGGACTTATAGAGCACATAATAACAACAGTGAGGGTACTTGAAGGTGGATGTTGTGGAGGAAAAGATACTTACGGTTTCACTGATATATTGCGGGATTCTCTTAGTGGTGTATTGTTTTAGATGTAGATTAAATTATTACCCGGAAACTGAGGTGTAATTTGATGGCCTGATTATTTTAGACAATATTACTGTACATAGTACAATAATATAATTTATGTGTGCATACAATGACCGTTCTATGTAATAAGTTTCTATTATGTTGTAAGCATTATAAAATATAGTGCTATGGTGTGGTGTACAAGAATATAGTATATCGTCCGTTGTACATAATATAACATAAAATGCTGGGTATGTTGAAAAATAGTAAAAATCATTTTTGTCCGTTCATTTTTTCATATCTCACAAAATCAAATAGGTGTGGGGGGGGGTAGACATCGTAAAAAAATATTTTCCCCAATATATTTCTTGGAAAAACTATTTCAGAAATATTTTCATCAAAAGGTAAGTAATTATGGAAATGTTCGTGAAAATCTGACCATTAATTGATTTTTCATAGAATTTTTAAAAAAGCCTCTAATCATAACTTGTTTTTGGCTACGTTTAATTTCAATTGATTTAACATTGTTTTTTGTTTATAATTTTTATTATTTCAGTAACCTGAAAAATTTTAAAAAATCATCATAAGTTGTTTTAATGTTTCTTCTTTCGAATGAACAAAAGATTTTCAAGATAATATTAACCTTTATGCAAGTTTCATTATGTTAAATATGGAGGGGGGGGGGTAAATTTCATAGGGAAAAAAGATTAGGAATTCAAACTAATATGAAGATCGTTGATGTTTTGGATATTACTTTAAACCTAGATGATGGAACTGTGTCTCCATTAAGGAGACTAAACAAAACATGTTATATTAATACAGAATCGAATCACCCCAATCAGTTGTTTAAATAAGTCCGCAACGGTATAATGACAAGATTATCTAGCAATTCTTCTAAAAACATAATATTTCACAAGAAGAAAGGTGAATACAAGCAAGCTCTTCAAATAGTAGCTCTTAAACAAGCCTCACATACAATGTTAAAAACGAATCATCTAACTATGGTGGGCGAGAAAGAAAGGGAAAAAGAGATCAAGAAATATTTTGGTATACGCCACTATTCAACTTGGCTGTTGAAAATGAATTAGAATGACATCTTCAAAATATTAAAGAAACATTTTCCATCCACTAACGAAGTGTATAAAATATTTAACATAAATACCGTTAAATCGTGTTACAGCTGTATGCCCAATGTTACCTAAATGAACATGGTTAAATTAACCACGTAGGTAAATTGATTAAAAAAAACAAAAAGACAGGAGAATATCTTCAATGCAATGGAAATAAAAAAAAAACGAGTGGTCTCATGGTAAATAGCAAAATAAATATTTTGTATAAAAGGCTAGTATACAAATCTATGGGCTAACTGAAAAATACTTGGGCTCCATTCAAGGTATTTCAAAAAAGATTTTACAATCATAAAACCAGCTTTGTACATGGGAAATAAATGCATAGTACCGTCGTACTTTCTAAACATGTCTTGAACACTAAACACAAACATGGCGTACTATTCTGACGTAGGAGATTGTTAAAAGAGCACGCAATTACAATCCAGGATATATGTATTGCCTTCTCAGTATGGAGGAAAAGTCGGCTATTGCAAATTATGCCAATTCTAAAGAATTGTTAAATCAGAGATCTGAGGTATTGAACGGCTTCAGTTGGCATGAAAGTAAATGGCGTCTCAATCATTAACCACCTGTGTGTTTGGTTTTTCGCTCCATTGTTTTTCCTGTGTCCAATGTTTTTGTATGAATGTATCCGTTTGCTGCAATCACTCACTTTCGGTATTGAGCATTTTTCAAAATTTGTTGTAACACACACACACACACACACACGCACGCACGCACGCACACACACACACACACACACACACACACACACATCCACACATATATATGCATATATAAGATAATATGAGTATATACACATATACATATAAACTATATATGATACATATATAAAGAAATGATATATATATATACATATAGGGCCGGGTTAGCTCAGTCGGTAGAGCGTTCGGCTAGAAACCACATGGTTTCTAGTTCGATTCTGGTCCTCGCCAACTCAGCGTATGAGTAGCACAGGAATCTATGCGGTAAAGTAAGGAGCTCATTGTAGGTGTGGCGCTCCACCTCAGATGCCAAAAAACAATCTCCTTGGTCTAACGCTAGTGAAAAAAGGGATAGACTCCCTCGCTGACTGGCTGATACCGACCTTAGGCCGCCCCGACGACTTTACTTTTTTACTTTATATATATATATATATATATATATATATATATATGATAATACAAATTTATTTGAAAAATTAACTAGAGGGGATTATATATTTGCACACACACACACAACACACACACACACACACACACATATTCTGCTGATCGGATAGTCGTTGACTCTGTGGCTACTTTATCCGAACTATATATATATATATATATATATATATATATATATATATATTAATATATATATAATTGCTATGAAATGACATAGGAAAAGGATTTTAACCTATGACATAATGATCACCACCCTAAGAATTTGACCATTGAGCTCGCCTGTTAAAAAAGACATCGAAAGGAAATCTTTCAATCTTCTTTTTTTCTGGCTCGTCTTCCTTTAAGAATACACTAAGTGATTGCTTCCATCTTCCTTTCCTCCTGTTTCGCAACTGCTTGAAGCCAAAGAGAAAATACACGGAAAAAGAAAGCAATTGATTCTTGACATTAAAACTATCCATCCGTTCACTCCCTTCAGGTGTTGTGGGCATTTGCGAGACTTGTTAGCACACTGTTTCTTTGCAGATAGGAAAAACTTCGTTCGAATCACAATGGGGCCAAATGTCTGCTTAAATAAGTAACCAAAAAAAAAAAAAAAAAAAGAAAAAAAGAAAAAAAAGAAAGAAATGGTGAGGTAGAAGGAAAAGAAGATAAAGAACTTAAATGCATTCAAGGTTCGTTTTAACAAGCGAGACAACGTTAACCTGGGTTGACACTGCTACTGAAGCGATGCACCGTTCGTCGTCTACATCCTTAAGCTTCCGTCAAGTCCTGACTAACACTGATGAAGGGCGCCATGTTGAAACCAGAAGGCAAAAGAAAAAAGAAGAAGAGATGAAAAACAGAAACCAATGAAGGCATGGAAACAAGTGATATAGGTGAGATCGGGAAGGTGAGAACGAGGTTGTAGATTGAATATGAAAAGCAAAAGAGGCTTAGAAAAAAAAAAGAAGGAAAGTTGAGAAGAAAAAGAGAATGAAGAAGAATATTGAATAAGGATAACAATGGGAAGACCAAGAAGAAGGAAAAGTGAAAAAGAAAAATGCAAAATGAGGAAACAAATGAAAACAGTGAATGAGAGTGAAGAGAAGAAAACAAAACAAAACTAGGACGAATAAAAAAGATTAAACGGTACAGAGAAAAAAGTAAGGAAAGAAAATAATCAAATAATAAAAGAATAAGAAATAGGTTATTATTATTATTATTATTATTATTATTATTATTATTATTATTATTATTATTATTATTAGTAGTAGTAGTAGTAGGGGACATTTGAAAAATAGAAAAGGACGAAGAGTAAAACAAAATGTGCGAAGAAGAAGAAGAAGAAGAAGAAGAAGAAGAAGAAAAAAAGAAGAAGAAGAAGAAGAAGAAGAATGAAAGGAAGGCATCGGAAAAAAGAAAGAGCTGAGTACAAATAAGTATTTTGCTATGAAAAAGGAAAAGGAAAATAAAAAAAAAAACTAGATGATAGAAACGAAGAAGTCATTGAAGGTAAACTTGTAAATGTATAAAAGAACAAAACAAATCAGAAGGCGTAAAAAGGCAGTGAAAAAGAAAATGTTGAAAAAAGTAAGCAGAAAATTATAAAAAAATAAATAAAATAAAACGAGTTAAACAAAATGTTAAAGGTAACCTTGTGAATATGTAGAAGACCAGGATGAAGCAAAAGGCATGAAGAAGAAGAAGAAGAAGAAGAAAGAAAGAAAGAAAGAAAGAAAGAAAGAAAGAAAGGGAACAAGAAGAAGAAGAAGAAGAAGAAGAAGAAGAAGAAGAAGAAGAAGAAGAAGAAATAAAATAAAGAAGAAAGGAAAGAAGAAGAAGAAGAAAAAGAAGAAAGAAAGAAAATAAAGAAGAAAGGAAAGAAGAAGAAGAAGATGAAGAAGAAGAAGAAGAAGAAGAAGAAGAAGAGAAAGAAGAAGAAGAAGAAGAAGTGATTGGAGAACCATTCCATTCTTGTGTTACGTCTTATCTCAGGCGACATGTGCCAAGCAGCACAACACAAAGAAAAACATGCGTTGAACACACTGCTAACAGGAAGTGACGTTTCCTCAGCCTCGAGGAAACCGGACATCCGTTATTCCATTTGTGAATGCTAATGCTCGATCTTTAAAATACCATCGTTATCATGACGATTACCACGAGGACAACATCTATTACCACTGTAAATAATACTAATACAACAAAAATAACCACTCAGTAGCAAACATGACATTACAACCAACGGTAAGACATAAATAAACAAATATGTCACTACATACAGGGCATCTCCTACGGCCTGCGCTTCAGAACAAGTATTACAGAATAATAATAATAATAATAATAATAATAATAATAATAATAATAATAATAATATGCGAATGTAGCAAACTAGCACAAGGGGAGTATAAAACTAGACACGACTGGCTTGGGAAGGTGATCTATGGGGAGTTATGCAAAAAATTAAATTTTGACCATACAACAAAATAGTATATGCATAAACCAGAATCTGTTCTTGAGAACGAAACGCATAAGATTCTCTGGGACTTTGAAATAAAAACGGATCACCTTATCCCAGCAAGAAGACCAGACCTAGTGTTGATTAACAAAAAAGAAAGAACTTGTCAACTGGTGGATTTTGTAGTTCCAGCAGATCACAGGTTAAAGCTAAAGGAAAATGAAAAAAATGGACAAATATCTGGACCTTGCCAGAGAACTGAAAAAGTTATGGAACATGAAGGTCAAAGTGATACCAATTGTAGTTGGTGCACTTGGAACGGTCCCAAAAGGATTGGAAAATGGTTTGGAAAGTTTGGAAATCAGAGGAAGGATTGATACCATTCAGAACACTGCACTGCTGCAATCTGCCAGAATACTCAGAAGAGTCCTGGAGATCTCAGGAGACTTGCTGTCACTCAGACTCCAGTGAAAGACCATCAGCTAACGCTGATGTGAAAACTCAAAAGGAGTAAATAATAATAATAATAATAATAATAATGGAAAGAGTAGGAGGATTGGGATATCAGACAAATGAACCAAAGGACAATGAAATTGATGACAATGCACAAGGCCTTGACCTGAGAAATGGCATAGACATAATATATGCCAAGAAAAGAAGGGATTTGTATTCCTTAAATGCAACGAATCCAGGATTCCCAGAATACACTAAAAAGAGTAAGGAAATACTAATTACAGCAGCCAGTAACAGCAATTGCACCATAAGAATACTCAGAAAAAAAAACAAAAAAAAAACTCGCAAACAAAAGTGGGAATAAAAACAACACTATGGCTACTTCAAGCGACAAACTGGATAAATTGTTGTATTCTACAGTCCATACTTAGACGATATTTTGTCACTTGTCTGTTCTATTGAACCAGGATAAATGACATCATACACTGCTTAAATCAAGGACAGAACTCACCACCAATAATTAACTTGATACACTTTAACCAACGACAATGTTGACTTGTATCATCCTTACTAGTTGATCCATACTTAAAGCCTTGGCTAAATCTAAGCTATGTTTTGTCTTTTAAGAATGTCTCTTGTACAATACTCGTTAGAAAAGTAAACTTACATATCCTTACTAATAAGTTTAATTCATACCTCTTGTACTCTTTCACACTTCAGCTTCCATTCAGATTAATTGATTATTTGATTCTAACAGAATATAAGCCCTTCAAGAGTTATTTTACACCTCGGGGTTAGGGAATCGCGGTTATTGTACAGTTATATTCAAATTTTGTATATTTGTTTCGAAATAATTTTAATTTTTGCTCTGTCCAATTGAATACAAATAATTTTTAAACATAACTATTTAACTAATATCTCGGAATCAAACAGGTACAACCACTCCGGGTTAGAATATATATTTACCAACCCCTCCCCATGAGCAGGATGCGACACAAGGTCAATTTCTTAAGCGGACTTTAACTGGTTTGAATTCAGAGTTTTCCTTCTACTAGACTGGTTGTCTAATCAAGGTTAAAGAGCCCAGTCTGCCCTACTATGTACCCATAACTGGAGGGAGAATTGGATTCATAACTTTCCCAAGGGTATTAGCGCTGTGTGAAATGCCAACAGCTTCGTCCAGGAATTGAACTCGCGTTGAAGAGTCCATTTCCTACGACTCTAACCATTAGACCACGCGCCTCCGGGTTAGAATGGACCTGGGAATAATGGCAACGAAATGACCTTCCAAATCCCCAGATCTCCAGAACTGGAGCCTCACAACTGAATGCAGTTTAGAGTCATAAACAGACACTTTTTGGGGTGGATATCTTACTCTTCCACAGGGAATGAGTCAACGTATTCTAGACCCTGTAGACATAGTGATTTCAGATATGTGTTAAAATTAAGTCCGTCATTTTTTTATTCCGAGTATACGACTTTTCAAATGAGGCACAAGGGAACTAAAACGCTTGTTTGTTTATTTGTTTTTGTTTTACGGCATATCAACAAAGGTGGGTCATTTAATGCCGGCAAAGTTTTGAAAGATTCGTAGCGATAGTTTGAAAGTCAACATTTTTTTTTGGTAAACAAATTTTCTATTTAACCCATAGATGGGACTCTTACAGGTACTACCATTTCGGGTCATAGTGGACCTGGGAGTAATGGTGATGAAGGGGTGATTCACATTACACAGACCTTCAGAACTGGAACATCACCATCAGATAGAGTTTAACGTCATTAAACCCAGGACATGAAGACCCTCAGCCACCGCCTTCTAGCACCCATATGATAAAAAGAATTGGGGCTTGTCATAAGGGCAATAGGGTCGGGACAATAATATTAGGTGCTACGGCTTGACGTGACCATCCAATTGATCGGAAGTAAAATGTTATCAAATTATTGAAAAGATACTACACTTGAACAGCCCTTTCGGTTGGGGCTTTAAAACACACCGACTGCACCTATGCATGGGGTAAGACCCATCCCCAATAGGGTCACCTATTTTCTTTGTGTAGCAACCCGTGATGCTTAAGGATGGAACCCTGGTCTCTGAGCAGTCCATGACATGCAACATGCCATTTTTACCCATTGAAAACCCAGTGATTGAGCGTACGACCAACAGATAACTCGATAAACTATAATAAACGCTTAAAACAACTACGCTATTATTTGAAAGATTCAAACAAAATTTGTTTCTTATAATTTGTCAGGATCCGCCTAACATTAAGTAACCTTTTTAATGACATTACAATCATAAACGTACAAGTATTTTTTCCATATTATAAAACTATACAAAAAAGGATTAACTAAGATTGAATTACTTCTGAAACGCGATTGTCTCTGTTTTGGCTGAGCAAACTTTTCGCTGTTCTGTAACAGGGAAAAGGCAGATATTATTACATATTAAATAAATAAATAATAAGAAAGAAGTATTTTCAACAGTGAAAGTGAAACTGAAAGTAGAATCGACAAATGAAATAAATTAACTGAATATTGTCGCTAAGATATTGTTTCGTAAGGCAATTACTATAGGATAAACAGGTTAAGATTTTTCTTAGTGTTTTGGCAGCAAGGAAAGATTCAAGTTACGGTTGAGTAGACTTAAATTTTCTATAATCATAGTGCAGGAAATATAAATAAAGATTCAAGTGTTAGGGAAAAAGAAAAGTAAAACGTAACTAATGTAGGTGGTCTATTCAATTCACACACACATGCACACACACACACACACACACACACACACACACACACACACATCAACAAATATATCACAGAAGACCAGAACACACCATAAATAATCGACAAGTTCTAACAGACAATACTAAAATATCAATTCAGGGAATCTTTTTTTGTTTTTAAGTAGTAACTAATTTTTCTACTTGAATAGATAGAAAACATTCCAGCATCTCTCGCACATATTATTTCTCTGGATCTTTTATATCAATCTCATTCGTTGCTACTTTCTCTTTTACTTTCACTTTATAAAGACAGGTACACACATATTGAAATTGAACGATATGCAAAAATATCACTTATAGAATAGACACAGAAAAAGAGAATATTCATGAATCCATTCTTTCTTTCTGCCTATCCACATGTCTCTCTTACACTTCTCTCTCTCCCCTCTCCCCCTCTCTCCCTCTCTCTCTATTTTTCTGTCTCTGTCCCTCTAAAGGAGCACCTGGTCTGGACAACAGATCTAGAAATTTCAAATGTTGAAATTAAGAGAAATTAGTAATTTCCAGTCGAATTTGCAACAATAATTATTCTATGAGGTGTTCGTTGGCGCAAAACGTAAGATTTTAAAATCTAAGTATCTATCTATGTATCTATCTATTTATCTATCTATCTATCTATCTATCTATCTGGTTAGACCTTTTGCAAGATATACGATTATCAAAAATGGAGAAGTGGGCGGACACAGGAAAAATCCGCTCACAGGTTTTTTAGGATGGTGTTTTATCCTTTAAAATAAAACTCAGAAATAGATAACAATTATTTTCACACTATCACGGAAAAGTTAAATATATTTGATGTCTGTGTGGAAATCGGCAAAACTAATATGTTTTTTTCCTCAAAAGATCTAGGAAAACTCCAAAATGACAGCATATCCTCATTCAAATCGTATTTTGCATTTATTTGCAATTATAAACTATTTTCTTCAAATTATACAGTTATCTCTCTTTCTTTCTCTCCCTCTCATATATACATATATATGCGTATATGTATATATATATTTTTTGGGAGAATATGTGTATTTGTATATATATATATATATATATATATATATATATATATATATATGTATATGTATATATATATATGTGTGTATATATATAATGTGTATATATATATAATGTGTGTATATATATATATATATATATATATATATATATATATATATTTGGGAGAATATGTGCTTAATTTAAGTCGTACCTAATTTTGAAAATTAATTGATTAATAATTAATTAATTAGGCGGGAATTATTAATCAATTAATTTTCAAAATTAGGTACGATTTAAATTAAGCACATATTCTCCCAAAAATTGTCGGCAAAAAGCCATATCCAAACACACCGTGTTTACATACTTATCATATATATATTATATATACATATACATGTGTGTGTGTGTGTGTTGTGTGTGTGTGTGTGTGTGTGTGTGAGGGATAGGAGAAGAGAGTTATTTAAAAAGGTAGAGAAATTAATCAAACGAAAGTTGATAATGAAACCATAAACAGAGGCTAAAAATGTGTGAAAAGTTAAATATATTTGATGTCTATGTGGAAATCGGCAAAACTAATATATTTTTTCCTCAAAAGATCTGGGAAAACTCCAAAATGACAGCATATTCTCATTCAAATCGTATTTTACATTTATTTGCAATTATAAACTATTTTCTTCAAATTATACAGTTATCTCTCTCTCTCTCTCTCTCTCTCTCTCTCTCTCATATATATATATATATATATATATATATAATTTAATATACCAAGCGTGTTGGTAGATCCTTGCGGAGAGAAAAACCCCGGCAGATAGTTCGATGTAAAAATATACTACTAAACATCAACCAGAAGAAAAAAAATTTTTGAAAAAAAGAAAGGACCAAGATATTCGTACCAACAAAAAAATAATCTATTGGTACAGTATTTGGCCAAAGAAAAAACAATTTATATGTATATATATGTATATAAGATATATATATATTCATATAACCGCTAGGAGAAAGCTAATAAGTAAAAAGTGCTCGATACCTAAGTAGAGCCAATAATAAAGATAATCTAATGAGTCAGACGAACCTACTATTAGTTTCGCATAAAGCTCTTCAGGGCTAAAATCAGATTTTAGTCCTGAAGAGCTTTATGCGAAACTAATAGTAGGTCCGTCTGACTCATTAGATTATCTTTATATATATATATTATATATATATATATATATAATATATATATGTGTGTGTGTGTGGTGTATATGTATATATACATATACATATACATACATATATATGTGTATACATGTGTGTGTGTGTGTGTGGTGTGTGTTGTGTGTGTTGAGGGATAGGAGAAGAGAGTTATTTAAAAGGTAGAGAAATTAATCAAACGAAAGTTGATATAATGAAACCATAAACAGAGGCTAAAAATGTGTGAAAGAAAAGTTTCTTTGAAACGACACAAAGAAACGTGCAAATGAAAGGCGGAAATACACTGACGGTTTCCCTTCTTCGTTCAACAATCTGCTTTCTTCATTCTCAAAGTAAACAACATTTTTCAATTGCAAGCTTCTTTCTTGCTTCACAAAGCGCCATCTGTTAACCCTCTCCTTCATGCATACGATCAAAACAGTAACCCCCCTCTCTCTCTCTCTCCTTCTTTCTCTTTTCTCCTTCTTTCCTCTCTTCTCTTTCTTTCTCCTCTCCCTTTTCTAACACAGCACACATATTCTCTTTCTCACTCTCTCATTCATTTCGGATCTTTTTTTCTTTAAAAAAGTTCTATTTGCAAGCAATGCGGCACATTGCCGAAGCTTAGATTGTGAGATGAGCCTAATTATCTTAAAAGGTCGATCACGTATCTGTGTGTACATTGTGCTTACGACTTATGAAACCTTTTTTTCCTTTCTTTCTTTCTTTCTTTCTTTCTTTCTTTCTTTCTTTCCTTCCTTCTCTCCTTTCTTCGTTTCTTTCTTTCTGTCTTTTCATTCTCAGATGTCTCTTCACTCTACTAACCAGTATTACCTTTTCTCTTTCCTCTCTCCCTTTTCTATTATACTCTCTATCAGCGAGGCTTAGAATATACTGTATCCCTTGCAGAAGATTTCCCCCACCCCTCAAGAAAGGACTATTCTGGGTAGTTAATAAAGTGTATCATCATCATGTCGCGCTGTCAGTGCGGATATCCATGACAATCTCTCTCCATCCGTCCCTATCGCTCATCATTCTCGGGAGGTCCTCTATGCAGCATCCTGTATCCGCACAGACCTGATCAATGTACGTTTTTGCTGGTCGGCCCACACTGGCGTATCCATGTGCTGGCTACCACAGGAGGACGTCGCTTATGAGTTCGTCCTTGACTCTCCAGCTGTGTCCCGCGTGTCTTGTCCGTCTTACTCGGATGGTTTGGGTGATATGTGGCAGGTGACCGTACAGCTATAATTCATTGCAATTATTCCCATGTCCACTCTGGTCCGGAGTTGTAGTACCAATTAGGGTCCCATGCAATGGATATGTTTTTAGAAAATCATCGTATTCGATGGAAATTGTTGATATCATATAAATGTGAACAAAAAACGGAAATCTTTTAAGAAACAACTACTCAAAAGTACAAATGTAAATGTAAAATGAATGCAATTCCCTGACGTTTAGGCATGAAATAATCCTAGATGGATTGAAATGCCGTTAATAATAATCAATCAAGCTCCTATTAGGTCATGCATATTATACTCAAATTTTTTTTTTGCTTGAAGGAAATCACAATGCGTATATCGTATAAAACTCGATAATTATTGAAAACAATCGCTGATGAGATTTAATAAAGTTGAAACAGCTGTACGATGTTCTACGTGGGGCACAATTTTTGCCGAGTTCGCTTGTCATGATTTTTTTCAATAATTATCGTGTTTTATACGATATACGCATTGTGATTGCCTTTCAGTAAATAATATATATAATATATATATATATAATATATATATATATATATATATATAATATACTTTAATTTTACTCAATCTCTCCTATATTTATAATACCATTCACTTTTCTTTCTGTTTTTCCGAAATCAAAAGCAAAAATTGTAGTTACTAAAAAAATAAAATTTCCAAATATCTGTAAACATACATCCATTTTCATAAATAGGGTATAGGGTTTATACTTATTTCTTGATTACTACGTATTAACCCTAGGAGGCACGCTTGGTGTAACAGTTATCACAGTTGGTAATGGTACTCGACGTCCCGAGTTCTAATCCAAGATGAGTTTTTTTTTTCGTTTATTTGGCACTAGCATTCTTGGGAAATACATGAATCGTTCTCTTCCCTCCAAGCTATATGTCAGACTGGGTTATTAACCTTGGTTTGAGAAGGAAACTGAATACTAATAAGCTTAAATTGATATTGTTCCTATCCTGTTAGTGGTGGAGGGGGTGGGTAAATACAAGGTTTCATAATAATTTAGCAATAGATAATTCTCAGTCGGTAGAACATTCACCTAGTAATCGCAACGTTCCGTGTTCGATACCGGTCCTCGCCTACTCGGCGCACGAGTAGCACACCTTGGGTAATCTGATCTGTGCGGTAAAGCATCAGTGAGCTAACGATAGGTGTGGTTCACCACTTCATCCCAAACAACTTCCATGGTCTAGCGCCAACGAAAAGGGGATAGGCTTCCCTCTGTTCGGCTGATACCAACAATAGGCCAGGCTTTACTTTTTACTACTGATTATAAAATCTTCCATGAGAAATAATTCTTATGTTTGTATCAATCGTATGAGAAAAATAACTGTGCGCTGTTATTATATTCAAATTATGTATATTTGTTTCGAAATAATTTTATTATTACTACCATTAGTAATTTTTAAGTTTCCTCCGATATCCAGGATCTTCTGAGTATTTTAATTAATTTTAACAGTGCTGTGGTCTCGATTCGTCCTCTTATCTGACGTTTTCCCAGTCTCTTTTTCAGACGTTCCAAGACTGTTCTAAGGGCTCCAAATACAACTGATATCCTCATCAGCTTCATGTTTAAGATCTTTGTCATCTCCATTGTCATGGTGTAATGGTTAGCCAGCTAGTCTCGCAGATCAATTACTACTATAGTGAGTGCTATCCTCGCTGGAAGTCCATACTTTGGACCTTGTGTCACATACTACTTAGCGAAACGGGTTGAGTAAATACCTGTCCCTTTTCGCCTTCACCTTATTTCTTATAAGTCAGGAACACGAATACAAATTCTTTTGGTGTACATATAACTTCATTTCCACGATTTCATACTTGCGCGGAGAGAAACAAACACCCTCGGCTCAATATGGTGGTTTGCTTGACACTAACCACTTTCTTTCCAAATCCGATCATGTGATATTCCTAAGCCAATCAAAGATGCCTATCTGATGACCCAGGGGTGAAGAGTGATGTCTATCAAATTATTATGAATTTATCCTGTACTGTGTGATATTCCAGTAACCGTTTTGACTATCTTTTATTTTATTTTATTGTCATTCTATGGTCTGATAGAAGGGCAAAATCCACTAGATAATAAGTTCATTCGTGTTATTACTAAGCCAGGTCTTCTGGCCGGTATCGGGTAATCCTTTTCATCTCAAAGTTTCAGATAATTTTATAGATCTTATTTTCTTAGGACAGACATTGATTTGTGCGTATACAATGACTTCTTAGCCAAAATAGAATCCCTTGAATGATTACCAGTCGATTACCTTTTTCAACTCCTAATGTCAACTCTTGTATCCTATTTTGTTTCAGTTTGTTACATGTAAAAATAGTATCAGCCACAGCGAGGGAGTCTATCTGTTTTGTAGTGCCCTTTTCACGGCACTAAATCGCGTATGTAAAGTAGCGGGTATGGTCACAGTACCAAAAGCGATATACGTAGTAGTCGGCTATTATCAAGTCTCATCTAAAAAATTCAGAGAAATAATTTCGATACGTTAAAAAATAATTTGGGTAAAAGTACAGCTTGTTTTTCCAATAAACAACAGACACGTATATACAAAAATATGACCCGTCTTTATTTTCTTCGGCTTGTGGGTGTTGAGGGTGGCGTAGAGCTTCACAATGGAAATGCCCGAGGGTTGACAATGACTGCTAAAATGGGATGTCTAGCGTTGGTGTGGTAAAGGGGTGGCTACGCGGGTCTCACAGCCTTTCGGCCGATGGACCGTGAGCCACTGTCACGCCCACTTGTTCTCTGTCCCGAGGGTTCTGTTTGACTAACCCTTCTCTGCTATTGACTTCCTTTTTATGTATATAAACCGCCCATGCTTTTTCTTTTGTTATACTTATTTTCTTTGTTCGCGTTAACTGTTTTTCCGGTTTGTCATTTTTGTCGTCTTTTCTTTGTTTCGGTTTAAACGGAAAATCCTACTTCCGCCCGTACGATATGCAACATATCCCCTTCACTAGCACTAGACCAAGGAGATTATTTTAGTATTTGAGGTGGAGCGTCACACTTACCATCAGCTCCTCACTTTACCACACAGATCCCTGTGCTACTCATACACTGAGTTGGCGAGGGCCGGTATCGAACCAGAAACCTGTGATTCCTAGCCGAACGCTCTACCGACTGAGCTAAACCGGCCTTGGTTTCAATTATTCTTATCTAATTCTTATAATTTTTATATATAGGATTCTAATAGGTAGTTGGTATCAGAGAGACCCGGATTGTAACAGCAACAAATATATGATTTTAAACTCCCCTAATTTCTAGAACTGGAACTTAAACAACGAATGCATTATGTCATGTTTAGGGATGCAGTTGGCGTATCTCAGGCACTGCCGGAGGTGATAGCCTGAAGAATCCATAAACATATTGTTTATCCTGACTGAAGTACGAGTTGTCGCCGCGTATGACAATCATTTCATAAGCTCATGAAAATCAACATAAATAAGCATCATCCGTTTATTCTTACAAATGCACTCGGTAAATGCACATCCATCTGTTACATAATCTATGCGGTTGCATAAGATTATTGTCAATCCTCCCTGTAATTCTAAAGGGATGGCCCCTTTTCATGTCACGGCGGGACTTTCCATGGAAGATTACAGAAAGCCCGCGAATACGTGAAGTCACGTGGGACCTGGTTGGTTCCTCAGTTTTCAGTTAGACGTCGGGCAGATAAGGTCTTTCTTGCCTTAGCTGAAGCTCACTGCATACGCGCGCCATGTTAGTCAGATATTTAGTTACATGAGGTGTATAGTTAAGAAATAAAAGTTTAAGAAAAATAACACGGTCTTGTGATTAATGGGTGTCTTGGTAACAGGACTGATTGGAAGAAATGAGCCAAGTGCACCGAGTACCATGACGAAGCCCAAGATGCTTAAGAAGAAAGATGGAAAGATGAACAGCAGAAAATAGAAAAGTAAGAAGTAATGAGAAGGGTATACAACACATCTGCTTACACCTTGTGTTGTTAGTTAAGACCATATTTTAACTCTAAAACGCATCCATATTAGAAGTGCTGAACTACAATCCTAATATTTCATCATGTTCTCTTTTCCCGCTATTTTCAACCGCAAATTCTATTTAGAATTACTCTAAAGACCCGAAGTCAACGCACCAGCGATTTTATAGCCGATGGCTAAGACACCACCCCATCTATTTCTTCTGGTTAGCTGAGCTTGATTTAAAACCAGGAAATTTCAAGCGACTCCTAATGAAGCAAGAAATGCATTTCATAAAGAATGGAATAGCTTAGAATCGGTAGGAGATTTTCAAATGTTTTGTGTGAGAGGAGACCGAAACGTGAATCAATAAATAAGAGGGGGTGGATTACGAAAAATACGCGTTTGCAAGGAAAGTGATAAATAAATAAATAAATAGATATTTTCTCAAAAAAATTAAATCAAAGTAAAAGACGAAATATGGGAAAAAAGAGGGAAAAGAGAATGTTTGGAAAATATTCCTAGAGCAACCAAATAGAGAAGAATATAAAATGTAAAAATAAAAAAAAAATAATAAGAACAAAAAAAATAAAAATCGGGGCATTCGAAACATTTCACCTGCGATTTAACCAGACTTATTACAAGGTCACTTTTTAATATTCTGCTTCTGCAAACTGTGATGTCACTATGAGATTATAAGAAACAAATTTGTCAAAATATTTATTTACTTTGATGGTAATGTAAGATTCAAAGGTTATGACAAAGTCATAACTCGTTGGAACGCAAACTCTGACAAGGGTGGATAGACAAAACATTTAATAGGTATACAGCACATGGATATGACGAGATACATAAAGTACATAGATACATATACAAGAGTAGAGATAATGACACATTCATGAATGGTAAAATACAAGATATTTAGGTATCAAAGACATACCTAAATGTACATAAAAACGTAGTTACGGATACATGACTAAAGGATAGTCATATATCGTATAAGAGACTTACTAGCAGTGAGTGGCCAGTGTTAAGGGCCGAAGCCCCAACAAGAAAGGGGTAGACCGTGTCTAACCCATGTGGTCTCGTAGCTAACAACAGGCAAAGAGAGGCAAATACGAAAATAACCCCACAGTAACATATGGGAAGTTATTACAAAGTATAGGGTCTTCAGAATTTAGGGAGACGTGTTTACCACTGAGCAATATACAGTGTCCTTCATCGGGGGCACTAGGAACCTTACGTTTATCATCGTAAGAAATGGATTCGCGGACTCGATTTCAAATCCTCGAAAAGGTATGAATCAAACTATTTACCCTATAACTATGAATAAATAGTAGGAGAGGTTAGACTCTTTAACCTTGATATGGCAACTGATCTAGAAGAAATAAAACTCTGACCAAACTAGTTGTAGATTAAAACCGGAATTAATTAAGAAATGCTATAACAGTTACATTGGGTTAAGGGCCGGTTTAGCTCAGTCGGTAGAACGTTCGGCTAGGAATCCCAAGGTTTCTGGTTCGATACTGGCCCTCGGCAACTCAGCGTATGAGTAGCACAGGGATCTGTGCGGTAAAGTTAGGAGCTGGTGTGGCGCCCCACCTCAGACGCTAAAATAATCTCCTTGGTCTAGCGCTATTGAAAAAGGGATAGACTCCCTCGCTGATTGGCTGATACCGACATTAGGCCGCCCCGACGACTTTACTTATATATTTTAAACTGTGATCATATAACAGCGTTATCTTCAATTTAATTCAAGTAACGCCAGACCGTTTAAAAAAGCGGTAAAAAAAAAAAAAAAAAAAAAAAAACTTTAACATAAGTAAAATACTAATGTTTTACAGGTCAAAATTGGTTGTATTGTTTAAAATTATGATTATTCAACTATCTGCTATATTTTGAATGTAAAAATTAATAACTGTTTTATCTACTAATAAAATATCAAATTTTAAAATTAGAACTTTACGTTGTCTTCCCGCGTTATTTAACGTTACGAATTTTGACTATTTATTCACAATTAAAATGTGTCAATAACTAAAATGTCTTTTCTTACACATTAGAATACAACTGAATTCATTAAAATCGCTAAAAGAAAACGAGAAATCTTGTACACTTGTTTACGAGACTTAATGCAGTCGCCAAACTTCAATTACGAAACACTATCACGAATGAAAAAAACAACAAACAAAAACAAACAAAAACAACGATGAAAATTAGAATACATCGACTTTACCTTTGCAGAGGGGTAGGACAGCCCCATCAATGGGGCCACGTGTTGGACGTTGGCGGAAACCCGTGATGCTTAAAAACGGAATCCTGATGGCTGAGCTGTCCATGACCTGCAACACTCCACTTTGGCCCTTACTTAGGCAAAACGGTTCAATCGACTTGTCATGTCAAGCCCTAGTACCTATATGATTGTCCAACCCTATTGCCTTTATGGCAATCCCCAATCCTTTTTATCATATATATATATTTACCAACCCCTCCTCACGAGCAGGATGTGACACAAGTCAATTTTTTAAGCGGAGTTCAACAGGTTTGAATTCAGAGTTTTCCTTCTCCTAGACCTGTTGCCTAACAAAGGTTAAAGAGCCCAGTCTGCCCTACTATTTACCCATAGCTGGATGGGGTGTAGGATTCATACCTTTCCCAAGGGTATTAGTGCAAAGTGAAATGCAATTACCACATACAGGATTTGAACTCAGGGCGACGGGTCCATTTCCTATGACTCTAACCATTACACCACGTGCTTCCTTTTTATCATATATGTACTAGAAGGTGTTGGCTAAGGGTCTTCAAGTCCTGCGAATGACGTTTAACTCTGGGTAATTCCATGTCAAATCATCCACGCCATGGCACACTCCTCCCCTTTTATTTTTCTGAAATTTT
Source organism: Doryteuthis pealeii (assembly GCA_023376005.1). Classification (NCBI taxonomy): domain Eukaryota; kingdom Metazoa; phylum Mollusca; class Cephalopoda; order Myopsida; family Loliginidae; genus Doryteuthis; species Doryteuthis pealeii. The sequence goes on from CM042161.1 coordinate 41,441,192, forward strand.
GTCCAAGTGTCGACTGTGGTAAATTTAGCCAATTCCTAAAATGTGAGCTTCCAATTCCAAAATTGGTGGAGCTATATCGGTTTTTAGCTTTCCAATCTTTTTTTTATTTTGGGGGTGGGGGTGTTTGTTGTTGTGAAAAATGGTGACTTTTTGTAACCTATTTTTGTGTGTAAAATGAGTTCTAGGGTTTCCCTACTCCTAAAAATTGGTTTATAAAAGCATTTTTGCCCAAGGAATCTAAAACTGCTATCAAATAATTCTTAAAGTCAACCAATTTTTTGTTATTGATGATTTCTAATTTTTTCATAACAATATCAATATCCCGATGTGGCACTGCATCTACGACAATAATTTTTTCTATTATTATTTTACATATATTGAACATTATTTGTACCGAAAAGATAGTTTGATATTTGTGCAGAATCGAAGCTACAGCTTTTTGCAAAAATTGCTAACATTTTGCACTTGAATTTTTCTGAAATTTTGTACAAGTGTGGACAATCTTAAAGTTAGCCAATCCGCAAAATTTGAGTTTCCAATTCCAAAAATTTGCGGAGTTATGTTGATTCTAAAAATCGACATAACTCTCCAAATTTGGGTGGAGTGTCGCAAAAAATGGCGACTTTTAAAATCTATTTTTGTCAGTAAAATGAATTCTACTCCTACAAATTGGTTTCTAAGAGCATTCCAGGGAATCCAGAAATGCTGTCAAAAAGTCTAAGAATTAACCAATTCTAAGTTAATGATTATTTCTGTTTTGCAAAATTTTAACTGATGTTGTAGCTTCGGTTCTGAGCAGATATCGAACTATCTCTTTGGTACAAATTATGTTCAATATACATGAAATAATAATAGAAACTTTTTTGTCATAGATGCAGTGCCACACTCTGTGTGTGTGTCTGTGTGTCTTTGTGTATACATATATGTAATTTATTTTATTGTTTTGTTTTGTTATCTTCCTTTAAATTACTAACGTGAACTCTCAAAGATAATGAATTGTTTCTTTGACTCTTGCACCGGGTTGATACAGTTTTCCATTCCTTTACCAACCTTCCGTTCTCTGTGACTCTGTTTGTTCGATTATCTCCCCATAAACCTTTTTTGCTGTTGTCTTTAAAGAATTTCTTCTTTCATTCAATTGTTTATTTCAGTTCGTGTTTGCGTGAGCCAAATCGAAGTTTTCAAACCTGATAAGAGATCTTGGCACACAGAAAAAAAAAAAAAAACCAAAAAAACGTAAAGACGAAAGATTTCAACTTCGACTTTCTTTGTCTTTTCTTCAACTCTTTCCGTTTTCATTACTTTTATTTATTAATTATTGTTTGTTGTTTTTCTTATACTTTTTTTTAATACTTATTGGATTTCATTTCTTGTGTACCGTTAGTTTCCTCCTTTTCTGAAGTCTTCCGCTATCAGTTCCACGTTCTTTTCCCTTGTTATCGTGAATTCCACATCCGGTTTGCATCCTCTAGCTGACACGAAAACATTCAGTCGAACTGCAATTACTGCGGCGAAATTGTAATTTATAATTATTCACTGACGAAATATCTGGCTGTCTGGTCAACATTATTTTTGTCTATTCAGCTCTTATTAAGAGATTCTTTCTATTTTCTTAATTTCTATGTTTTTTTAGAATATTTTCGTTTTCTTAGGAAAAAAAAGGTAAAATAATGGCAACAAAACAGGAAATTCGTTACACAGTTGGGAACTGAATCCTATTTATCACGAACCGTATGTTAGACTGATAGAATCGACTCTGAAAAGAGCTGCCCTCACTTTTAACTTTTTTGTTTCTAAAGTGGAGATAACCGTCTTTCGTGTATTGAGTTGAGCGTATTGGTAAAACAGTGCAGTTTGTGTTTTCCGTTTTCATAGCATTTTGCTTTCTTTCATCCTCACATTACAAACATTTAACTAAAGCTTGAAAGGTCATCCTACCGAGTTCAAATACAACAATGTACACACAACAATAATTATCTTAGACCTTGGCTTTTTGATTTAGCGAAGGAATCAACAGTAAAATCAGGCCTATATAGAAATGTGCAGGATTTGAACTCGTCGCCCCGAGTTCAAATCCTGGACGTGGTAATTGCATTTCACTTAGCGCTAATACCCTTGGGAAAGGTATGAATCCTACTCTCCCTCCAGCTATGGGTAAATAGCAGGGCAGACTGGGTTCTTTAACCATGGCTAGGTAACCAGTCTAGGAGAAGGAAAACTCTGAATTCAAACCTGTTAAACTCCGCTTAAGAAATTGACCTTGTGTCGTATCCTGCTCGTGCGGAGGAGTTGGTAAATATATATATAGAAATGTGCACTCGCTAAAACCACTGTTCTTTTTCATTTCACCATGAAATGGCTAGTTATTGGATTTTAATAAACTTTTCGGCAGTAATAAAATTTTCTTCCTCTACATTACTAAGGTGAACTCTCAAAGATAATGAATTATTTCTTCGACTCTTGCATCGGGTTAATCCAGTTTTCCATTCCTCAGGCTTTGAGTGAAATGTTTTGCCTATTATCATTCAGTTATCATGTGTATAAAAGTAAAGTCGACGGGGCGGCCTAAAGTCGGTATCAGACAGTCAGCGAGGGACTCTATCCCTTTTTCAATAGCGCTAGACAAAGGAGATTGTTTTTTTAGCATCTGAGGTGGAGCGCCACACCTACCATCAGCTCTTCACTTTACCGCACAGATCCCTGTGCTACTCATAACGCTGAGTGGGCGAGGACCGGTATCGAACTAGGAACCTTGTGGTTTCTAGCCGAACGCTCTACCGACTGAGCTAACCCGGCCCCTTCAATTATTTATATATTTTTTCTTAGTTCATGAAATTGCATCTTAGGTAATTTACATATTTTTCAATATAGTTCATTGCCGGTTCATTCATTGCTTATACCGTGTCATCGTCAACACCAGACACCATTATAGAGTGCAGTTCAATTTAGAGTCTGACTTTGTATCACCAATTTTTAAAAATGTGAACATAAAAGTTTATTCCTGGTCACACGTATTAAAGTTCTCCGAAATAAGAAGACATTAGATTTTTCCTTCAGAAGTTTTGAACCGATAACGAAAATGTTCTCTCTCGTAAGAATCCAATTGTTTTGCTTTCTTAAACGTTTGGCCAAGAAACACTTGAGATTCCAATCCCTACATTTACATTAGAGTAGCTTGATTTTTGTTAAGTATCTGGCCACCATCCTTGGCCAGTTGTAAATAACTTAAAGTAAATAAGTAAGTAAGTCCCGAGTTATAGAATCCTTTGATAAGTGAATAAGTCCTGTGATATAGAATCCTTTGGAAAGTCAATAAGTCCTGTGGTATAGAATCCTTTGGTAAGTGAATAAGTCCTGTGGTATAGAATCCTGTGGTAAGTCAATAAGTCATGTGGTATAGAATCCTTTGGAAAGTCAATAAGTCCTGTGGTATAGAATCCTTTGGTAAGTGAATGTCCTGTGATATAATACTACGTTCCGTCGTCCGAGAAGATCCGAGTAGTAATGATTAGTATGACCAGAAAAGGCCAGTATAAATAATAATATCAGCAGCAGAGCACAGCCAGTGATTGGACAATATTTGGTCACATGGTAGTCAGCGAATCTATAAGTACAAGTAGCCATCTGGCACACACCTTATATCCACACTTAAAAATATATATATAGCACTCACGAACAGCTCCAGTTGTCTGTTGTTATAATGAATTCCTATACCTAAAATTATATCTCTAACTTGCAAACATTATTGAAGAAATTAGTGTTGTCTGCTAAAATGCACATAAAATCCTCTTTATTGGCTTAAAAATTGTTTTGAACATTTAGAAATTTCAATATTTAAACCAGAAAACGTTGTCATTTATTCTACTAAAATAACACGAATAAAATATAACTGGAATTCAAATTGAAAATATGCATTCCTGTCAGTAGGGAGACCTCCTATATGCTGCTTTTTACCCCATTAATTAATCGGTAAACGTCATAACATTTTAAAAAATTGAAGAAAAAAAAAGAAGATTTTTTATGTTATGAATGAAACAAAAGAAAAAACACAAATATGGATTTTGCTAGGCAAAAATCAATGGATTATTTTATTTAGAATATCCCTTTGAAAAAAAAAACTATTGGGAAAATTTGAGCAACTTGGTACTTATTGTTTAATATATTGTGTCAAATTGCTCCATGTAAGAATAAGAGGATGGTTATATTTTATGACACAAAACTTTGACAAATATATGAAGGTATTATCTTTAGATACATATATTGAAGTCTGTTCCCAAATAAACTTAGATTATATATGAGATAAAAATCAATAGATATACAGATGAGCGTATGAAGGGAAGAATTATAATCTAAATTAGTTTGGGTTTGAGTTTTGTTTAACGGCATATCAACCTCTGTGGGTCATTTAATACCAAAAAGGTTATTTTGGATTTCAGTCTTTAATGTAGTGGTTCGATGGAGATAATTGGTTATGTTTTGTTATATTTTGTTGAAAAGGTTGCTTTTTTTTTATAAAATTTAAAATGTTTTCAGGGTTTGTATTCTTCATGATGTCCCTCAGGTTTCTTGCTTGATAGTAATTGGCGCATATATGTTTAAGTCTGTTACAATTTATAAGGATATGTTTGGTTGTAAGTTGTACTTTGCATGCTGGGCACACTGGGGCATAATCTAAATTAAATGTAATATGTAGAATAATGCGTAAGTTAGAGCAATATTTCATACGCATTAAATGTTTAAAATTATCAATGAAAATATACCCCTATCATCATGATTGTAAAAGCAGCATTAAGACTACGTTAACACGTACATTCACCAGAAAAGATTTCCTCTAAAATCGACACAACCCAGAAAATATAGGCAAGTAATTATTTCTTGCCATTTAAATATTGAATGAAACGTCAGAAGAGCATTGTTACTGAGGGTAACATTCGACCGAGTCGAACAGAAATCCTAGGAAGTCACTGTTAAAGACTTAGTAAGTTGCGCCTCCAAGTTGATAACAGCTGTCGTAATTGTAGTCGTTTTTGTGTGTACGGTGTCTGTTGTAAACGACGTCTTCGACACTGGTGCACTGTGGTCGTTGTGTACGAACAAACTTGCGCGAGTTGACGACTCCCGCCAACAACGGTGAGTACACTCGTCAAGAAAACTTGCCGATAATGTCCATTACAGTTTCGTCGGTGTATTGGACGGAAGAATAGAGTTCATTGACCTTAGAATCTCATTACATTCAAAGTGAACTGGAGAGTGCAGGAATGTTTGTGTTGGTTGATAGCTGATGACAGTCATCTGCTAAAATCATATTGGTCGCCACTGAAAAGGTGCGGTAATGACATCATCACCAAGGGGCCTATATCTCTGATTTCTTCAGTCGACCTATTTCTATCACTGATAATTAGAAATCGGTCCCCAACCGGCTATTAGGTCGGAAGGATCACGACAATTTACGAGTGGAAAAGCGGACTGGATTCAACTATAGTCGCCAGCCAGTTAAGAGCGATTTTATAATTTCTTGAGGAATATTTTATAATCAAAACGGATATTAATAGGTATTATTATCAAAGTATTACAGTATTGTACCACTATCAGCAAAATTATGAATATGTAGGAGTCCGAAAACTAAAACTATAATAAATGACGGGTGATTTGGGGGATTTATTTTATTATAGGTGTGTGGGTGGTTATATGAAGTGTGTCAATCATTTAGAGAAAAAACAAGAAGACACAGTATTACAAACCTCCACCAACCATCCACTAACCATAAAAAGAATATCACAATTTATCAGTCACAGATTATCTGATAAATCATTAAACAGAACTGTTTTCAATAAACCTAAAGACAACAAGACAACACTATATCTATATATATATATATATATATATATATATATATATATATATATATATAAAAGTCGTTGGGACGCCTAATATCGGTATCAGTCATACAGAGAGGGGTCTATCCCCTTTTCACTAGCGCTAGACCAAGGAGATTGTTTTTGCGTCTGAAGTGGAGAGCCACACCTACCATCAGCTACTTACTTTACCGCACAGATCCCTGCGCTACTCATACGCTGAGTTAGCGAGGGCCGGTATCGAACTAGGAACCTTGTGGTTTCTAGCCGAACGTTCTACCGACTGAGCTAACCGGCCTTGTGTGTGTGTGGTGTGTGTGTGTGTGTGTGTGTGTTTGTGTGTACAGAAATAACCTACTCGAGTTTCATCATAAGGATCTTCTGGGTTAAATCCACTGAATTAATCAAGATATTCAACTTTTAAACCAATGCACCAGCGTTCATTAACTGCGAATCTGTTAAAGGCCATAACTATATCATGAAAGTTAGGTGCATTAATCAATATGTTGATTAATTCAGTGGATCTAACACTGAAGATCCTTATGGGGAATCCCGAGTCGGTTATTTCTGTACACACATAATAATAAATCCGCTCAACTTACGTATTGAGCACTTTATATTTGTTTTAACGCTGACTTATCCGGGTAAAACTTGTCTCAATTAGACATTGAAACCAACGCAAAAATTTCACCGGTAAGTTCTTTTTCCTATATATATATATATATATAGTCATCAACAGACACGTGTTTCGACTTATCAAGTCTCTTCAGTGTGGCAAGAAATTTGTAAGCTACCTACAGTCGGGATTGAAATCCGATTGATTCAGCATCAGTCAGACACCTTAACCACTAGGCTATAGTCATCCACAGAATGCGATGGGATTTTAACTGATTTGAATACACACATCTGTATGTATGTAAAAGCCGCCATATAGTGCTTCATCCCCTTTTATAGGAGAGCGTTGCGTTTACGCTTTAGTTGGCGGTCGCCAGCGAATCCCCCCCCCCAAGTGCTCAACCCCAGGGGGATGGGGAGCATATATAAACATATAAAGCGCGTGGTGTAATGGTTAAAGTCATGGGAAATGGACTCGTCGCCCCGAGTTCAAATCCTGGACGTGGTAATTGCATTTCACTTAGCGCTAATCCCTTGGAAAGGTATGAATCCTACTCTCCCTCCAGCTATGGTAAGTAGCAGGGCAGACTGGGTTTCTTTAAACCATGGCTAGGTAACCAGTCTAGGAGAATGAAAACTCTGAATTCAAACCTGTTAAACTCCGCTTAAAGAAATTGACCTTGTGTCACATGCTGCTCGTGCGGAGGGGTTGGTAAATATATATATATTAAACATATATATCGGGACAGAGAGAGAGAGAGAAGAGAGAGAGAGAGAGAGAGAGAGAGGAGAGAGAGAGAGAGAGAGAGTCCCGATGAGACAATTTCTATGAAATCCTTTAAAGCGTTTAACCAAAAGTGATGAATTTGTAAGCAAAAAAAAAAAAAAAAAACGAAAAAAAACCCCGAAGAATACGCCTCATATATTTATTTGCCATTTTATTTGTCTATTCTTTTGATTCAGGGTAGGGGTTGTTAAAAATCATACTTAAGAACATTTATTTTAGTTGTATAATGTTCAATTGAAATAATAAAATACTGTTATTTTTGGATTAGAAGAAAATAATTTTTTCACAAAAAGAAATATCAACAAAGGCCATACGGCATATAATATATAGGGTCATCCACAGACACGTGTTTCGACTTATCAAGTGTCTTCAGTGTGGCTAGAGATTTTGTAAGCAAACTTACAGCCGGAATTGAACTCCTGTCGGTTTTGGTGTCAGTCCGGCACCTTAACCATTAGGCTGTCTTCACTTAGAAAATGGGAAGGGGATTTTAACTGTTTTAATACACACATCGATTTGTGTGTAAAGGCCGTCACAGAGTACTCCATTCCTCCTTATAGAGAAGAGCGTCGATTACGCTTATTTATATAAATAGTATACTATATATATAAATATATATATATGTATATATTATTACGCATAATATATCTATAATATATATATTTATATATATATATATTATTTATATATATTACACTATATATATATAAGTATATATACGCTATATATATATATTTCTATATATTACGCTATATATATATTATAATATATATTTATATTATATATATATTCGTTACGTATATATAATATATATTATAATATATTACGTTACGTTATATATATATATATATATATATTATATATATATATATATAATATATATGAAGTAAATGGAAGTTAATCCGACAGTAATGATTTTAAATTTTTTTAAAAAACAAATGATGTTAATAGTTTGCTGCAGAATCTGTTTCGATCTTTTTAATAAGCGGTCTTCATCGAGAAGCAAACTCGAAGGAAAGGCGGAATGAATAACCGTTAGAAGGAGGTAGACAATATGAAGTAATGGAAGTTAATCCGACAGTATGAAATTAACATTTTTGAAAAAACAAATGATGTTAATAGTTTGCTGACAGAATCTGTTTTCGGCCTTTTAATAGAGCGGTCTTCATCAAGAGCAAACCATGAAGGAAAGACGGAATAAATAACCGTTTAGAAGGAGGTAACAACGAACGCTGGTTTTCGATGTTGGAATTTTGAAAAAAATGCGTATTCTGTGTTAAAAAATAAAATGATGGGTAGATGCACAGATGGAAGGACACATCAGGTCTAACGGATACTGTTCACAGCTCTACTAAATCCTAATTCTACTTTCAGTGTATTGTCTGATCCCGTGATTCTCTAAGCTAACGAGTGTATCATTCCAGATAAACCTGAAGTAAGACCTATCGATCAAACAATTAATAATTTTCCACTTTTTACCGTTATTTTTACTCTACATACTATCTAAATGATAAGTTTGCCTATTTATTATGTGACAATATGTAACTTGCTCAAACACACATTAAAATAATAGGCCATACAATGCAGCGGTGGTTCAAGACGTTTTAAAAAGGGGGTTGTATACAGAGTTGTCTCTCTGTAAGTCTGGTTATTGTACCAATTTTCCTCATAGCTGAAGTCGGGCTAGACAGGGATTCGTACCTTATCTAACGGTGATTCTGCTACGAGATGACAATCTATGAATCCGGAATATTAAATCTGATTGGTTACACTAATTTATGTGCTAATAACCGTTACCCATCGAGAGCATATCTCTCTTTCTCTGTTCATCTATCTGTTGGTTTGATTTCACTACCCCCTCCTCGCTCTCTTTCTGTATATAGTACACACACACACACACACATACACACACACACACATATACATATATATATTTCTCTGTCTTTCTGTCTGTCTGTCTCTCGTATGTCTGTCTCTCTCTGTCCATATATATATAATGTTTGTGTGTGTGTGTGTGTCTTTTTAGGAATTTGTGTATGTGTGTGTTGTGTATATATTTTACACACACACGCGCGCGCGCCACACACACACACACACACACACACACACACACACACACACAATATATATATATATATAGATATATATATATTATATATATAATTAAGTATGTATATAAGAATATACACACGTTTACGCAAACACGTTCACAAAGAAAAAAACAACACACAAACATATATATTTGTATGGGTGTAACTGTATAAATATGCATGATTATATATATAATATATATATATATATATATATATATATATATATATATGTGTGTGTGTGTGTGTTGGTGGTGTGTGTGTGTATGTAGTTGTATTCACTTATCAACCTTGGGTTTACGCACGTGCACACAGGCACACATACCGATACAGGCAAACATTCTACTGCACACGACATACACCAAACCTACTCACAACACACACCATATATCTATAAATGGTATATCCATATATTATATATATATTTATATATATATATATACTATTATATAAGTGCGTATATATCTATATCTATATATATAAATATTATATATATATATATGAATATATATATATATACCTTATGCATACTTCCAGTTACGCAACATGACAATAAATATATATAGCGATAAAGATGCCCATTAAACGACAGGCATACATGTTTAATGCAGTCGGTATTACTCAACCTATCGTTTGGTGACGTTGTGTGTCAATCTATAGCATCCAGGTGACGTCGTCAATAGCGGAAGAAATCGCTAAAAGAATATTCCGGCCGACCCGGACGTTGTTCCCACGCATGCGCTGACGGGAATATCACACGTTTAGCGCAGAATTTTAATCAACTGTTGGGCAACCGAAATATTGTTATTCGTCAAAGTGTTAACAATTCCCTTTTTGACACGTCTCACATAATGTCAGCACGTACGTAAGAACCCCTCCTTTGGCTGACATAAGCATTGTGAGTTTCTTTTGTGTAGTTCGAGTGAAGACAAGTCGTCTAGGAGCCAAAAGCAGAAACTGAAGAAAAGAGAATGGAACAACATTTAAGAGGGGGGAATTTAATGAAATTGTAGCAAAACTCTATATGTACAAAGAGACTTTTTTTGAAACAGGGTGAATTCGACAAAAACGAGAGGGAGGGGAAAAACTAATTTGTAAAGAGTATTTTTTTAAAAAATTGGTACTTTTGTACCACCATATATATTATATATATATATATATTATATATATATATTATAGATATATATATATATATATAAATCTTCAACAATGACTGCTATTTACACAGTAGCATTGCAACCAATAAAGCCTTCATCAGATGAGTGTGTGTGTGTGTGTGTTGTGTGTGTGTGTGTGCTACAGACTAGTGAATTTACACTTTATATGGCCCTAGTTTAGTCTATAAAGTTATAGAGTGCAACTCCTTCTGAATATATTAATTAGTTAATGAGAAACGTTGGAAATCAAAATAAGTGATGAAACCATAAAACATGTATTAAGCGAATATAGCAAACTAATATAACGGGAACACAAAAACTAGGCACACTGGGTGGAGAAGGTGATCCACTGGGAATTGTGCAAAAAACTAAATTTTGACCATTCAACAAAAGGGTATATGCATAACACCAGAATCTTTTCTGAGAATATAAAAACGCATAAAATTCTCTTGGGACTTCGAGATAAAATATTCTCCAAGCCGGAAAGACCAAAACCTAGTATTGATTAAACAAGAAAAAAAAGAAACCTTGTCAACTGGTAGATATTATAGCCCCAGCAGATCACAGGGTGAAGATGAAAAAAACAAAAAAACGAAAAGATAGGTATATAAACCTGGACCTTGCTAGAGAAATGAAAAAAAATGTGGAATATGAGGTTGAAGGTGATACTAATCTAGTTGGTGTACTAGCTAGAACGGTCTCCAAAAGTTATGAAAAACTGAATAGACGGAACTGGAAAATTAAAGGAAGAATTGAGACTATCCAGACAAAATTATTGTTTAAATCGGCTAGAAACTAGAGGATTTCCTGGAAACCTGAAGAGACTTGTTGTTACTCAGATTCCATGAAAGACTTCAACTAACGCTGGTGTGAAAAATGCACCAGGATTAAAATAATAATTAGCTGCAGGCAGCAACAAAATTAATATCATGAAAACAAATGTCAACGCAAAATCTTATAATACGCAGACGTAATAGGCTATGGCTGTGAGAGATGAAACAGTTAAATCCCTTATTAAGCCAATGTGGACGAATTTAATAACTGTTATCAGGATGACTAGTGGACGAGAAGGTAGACAGGTTAATATTTCTTCATTACTGCAGATACTATGTATGAAAATTGAATGGAAGTGAATCCGACAGTCTTGAAAATCAAATATTTAGAAAAGAAACAAACAGATGTTAAATTCGCTGACAAGAAATCTGTTTCGACCTCTATTGAAGTGGTTTCATCAAGAGCGAGTTGTGTATGATAAAGAGAACGGCGAAAGTGGACTGTTATGAGACGAGAGTGGTGCAGATGAAACGTTCAATATTATAGTCGGAAATTTTTTTTTTAATTTAAAAATTTTCTTTTTTTTTTAAAATTTTAGAAAATGCGGTATTCTGTTTGAAAATAAAATAAATAAATTCTTATTTTATTTTAATAAATCAGAAGCATTATAGTCCGGAAATGAGATACTCAAAAGAGTTTGATGATAAATGTGTATAAAAATGTATAAGAAAGTATCAAAAAAGTTCAAAAATCCCAGCTATGAAAATCTCAGATACTATGTAATGTATTTAACCAAACACCTCCGCTACGAACAAATATGCAACACATGTTAATTTTTTAAGTGCAGTACAATTGATTTTGAAATTCAGAATATTCCCTTCCCCTAGAAGAAACCAATCAGAAACCATAATAATCTTTAAGCATAATTTTTACATATAGAGCTTAGTAAAATAACAAAAATCTATAGCCGTACAATGGCTTACTAAGAAAAATGTGTAAAAAAACGTGATATAAAACGCGGTGAATAAATGTCAAAAATCAATCCTTTCCTTGTGAAAAACGATTCGCTATTAATCAATTCTGCCAAATCTTTGCAAAACGTCTTTCAAACACCAAATAAGTTACAAAAATCGGTCTGAAAATAAATAAATAAATAAATATAGTAATAAATAAATATAGAAATAAATAAACAAAACAAAGAAAAGAAAATAAGAAAAAAAACTAACAATAAAAAACAAACATGTACTTGTTAACAAATTGCCTTTAGCATGAACCTTGGCAGGAAAAAGGAAAATAAAACAAAAGAGACAACACTACGACGCTTTGCAAAAACATATTTCTAATTACAAATATCTAAACAGCCAGACTACAAACAATATCACAAAGCAATAATAAATAAAATGAAGGAAATAAAAAAAATGTTTAAGAACCAAAATTTCAGTATAAATTCTGGTCAACTAAAATCTTTTTTTTCTCTCTCTCTCCCAAACTCATTAATGAATCAAAGTTAGCCTGAAGCTATTCTTTTAGCACCGAAAAAAACAAAAGAAAAAAAAGGCGGGTTTTTCTGTTTTTCCTTTCATGAGCTGAAATACGAAAGAAACGCTAAAGATAAATTCATATCAAATAAAAGAATGTGTGGTTGTTGTTTTTCGAATATTGGTATCTTAAGAATGCAGTGATTATTGCCACTAGTTCTTTATTAAAAAAAATAATTAACGTTTTAAAAAAAATATCGGGGTAATATAGAATAAAATCATTATTAAAGACGAGGCTAGAAATAATATAACAAAAATAAAAATATATTTAAGAAAATAAACGGGTGAAAATAATCTATAAATGTTTATATACTTTGATTATTCATTCTCATTCGTATATCTTTTCGGTATATTGCTTCTGTAACTTCTCGTTGCTTTTATCGGCTCTTCGTTTTGTTACGTAATTATTGTCCTCATCTTCCTTATTATCTGTACAACGTTTCGTGGCCAATTTTACACTATTTATAGTCATGTCAGCTGTTTCAGTTGCAATACAATTGTAGTTTCACCCAATATCCATTCATCCCTAATGCAAAAGATTTGCCCTTCTTCGACAATTTTGGAAAAAGTCTTTTTTTTGTTATGATTCCGACAGAGACTTGTTAGGTGTTTTTTTTTTTGTCTCTCTCTGTCTTATTGTCCCCTCCATATTAAAATGGTGTTCACCTCAAAGCCTTCTCTTCAGGTATTTCTTGTCGGACACAGGAACTTCTTTTAATAGGGAGCCATCACGGAAATTTGAACCCAACCCTTTATTCAGCTCACGGTGGTATCCTGTTATCATTCACTAACCATAGCTGGGGTACAAGTGTTAAGCTATGTTAATTATTATTCTATGTTACTGATGCCCCTGACCAGGATTGAACTGCAGTCTAGAGATAACTGTCATTTAGAACTGTCTTAACCTAACTCCTTTATCTACTAGGTTAATGTGTCTAATTGGACAATACAGTGTGAATGTTTTTTTCAATCGCAAAATTACAATTTATTTTGTAAAAACAGATGTTAATAGTGTCTTGGCAGGCATCTTGATCGAAATTGACCGAAAAAAAACATTGTTTTAAATGTATCAAAAATAAATTACATGTGTAATATTATTTTGCTTTTTTACTGATGCTCATTATGTTACTTATCTCGTCGAGAGAGTGAGTGGGCCAACATAGAGACATTAGAGAGAGAGATAGACAGATTGATAGACAGATAGTCTTTACTTACATGTTCTTCTGCCATTATGTTATCGCCTAGTCTGGTTTCTCTTTAATTCTTTGTATCTTCATTGGTCTCTTAACTTGTTGCTTCTTTCTACTTGTCTGGCCGGTCTTCTAACTAAAGGCATGCGTAATTAATTAACAAGGCTTATTGTTTTTGATCAAAGGTTCTATTTGCCCGTTTAACTAACCCATCGCGTGGAGTCACAACCGATGTAGGATACGTCTGTCCACCACCTGAGGTCTGGTTGCAACTGATTAACTAACTAAATCTCACGTGACTTCTGAGAATTCCAACTGTCCAGTAGTTTTTCGTCCCGTGATATGAAAACACTGGCTCCTTAGAATTCTCCTACAGTGTGTTGCAATAATCTATACTGCCACATAGATTATGAACACATTTATTCTCTCCTTCAGATAATAAATGTTATTGTTCATAAAATTGTTTTATAATTTGCTTAAGGTATTGTGTTTATATTGGTCTGATTGTTGGTTTTGAAGGCTATCACGATGCAAGTATAAAGTAAAATGAGGTAATATGATGTTCATTTACACTTTATTTATTCTTAATATTTCGGGATATATATCCTTCGTCAAAATTATTAATACATAGATTAAATCTTATTTATTAAAACGTCTCTATGAAGATTGAGATAGAAACAGCCCATGTTATTAGTGCTTTTAAATCATGCAATGTGTCTAATATATATAATAGAATTAAAAGTTTGCCTAAATATGTAGATAGATTGATGGATTTGAACAAACCATATATACATAATATATATATATATAATATATATATATATATTATATACAGAGGAGAGAGAGAGAGAGAGAAGAGAGAGAGAGAGAGAGAGAGAGAGAGAGAGAGAAAGAAACATGTCTACATTGGCTTGTGTGTGTGTGTGGTGTGTGTGTGTCGGTATATGAATGTAGAGGTGTTATATATTTGTCTTTTCATTGTAGATTTCTTGAATTATGAATTCCTCATTGTGTGTGTGAGCGTGGGTGTATGTTGCGTGTATGTGTGTATGTGTATATGTGTGTGCATTAATCATGATATATTGTGGGTCTACTGTATTATGAACTCTGCTTATTTTGGTTCTGTTATTACTTCTCTGGGTGCAATTAGCTATCAACAGCGCCTCCTTAATTTGAAGGTCCCACATTTCTCTCTCTGGCCACGATTTTTACTGTTATGCCTCTATCCGTGTTATTGCATTTAAAAAAGTGCAGAATAATGGATGCTTCTGTATGTATTGTTTTATACTTACCAACGTTTCCATAACAGTGAGAATACATCTGAACCCATCTGCTAACCTGCAAAGAAAAATATTCAAGCTGCTACCACATGAGGATAAACTAAAACAAACGCACGACTACTATATCCTGGCCGACGACACAAATTCTGTATTCCTTTATTACTAACTCACTCATCAAGATCACTATCCTTTATATATATATATATATATATATATACATATATATATATATATATATTTTACATGTGGTATTGCACACACCAATAATATATCAGTCTCCTCTCCCTCTCTCTCTCTCACTCACTCTCTCTCTCTCTATCTATCTATCTATCTATCTATCTATCTTTTTTTTATTATTCCAGATCAGAGTGGACCTGGGATTAATCTCATTGGAGGGTACTCCACACTCACAGATCTACAGAACTAGAGTTTCAAATTAGATTCAATTAAGTATAATACAGAGTAACACTGCTATTTGGGGGGGGGGGGCATTTTACCTCTCGAAGTATTCCAAGCCCTATCGACAGGGTGTGCTGAGAATTGGCGATAGTGAGTCTCCTCTTGTTTTAACGCTTTTGTCATTATTGTTGAACATTTTTAGTTAAAGAGGGTTGTTATTTTACTTTTTACTAATTCTTTTTTTGTGTTTTTACTTTTTTTACTTTTTTTTGTTCTTTTGCTACTTCTACCATTGGGCCGGGTTAGCTCAGTCGGTAGAGCGTTCGGCTAGAAACCACAAGGTTCCTAGTTCGATACGGTCCCTCTCGCCAACTCAGCGTATGAGTAGCACAGGGTCTGTGCTGTAAAGTAAGGAGCTGATGGTAGGTGTGGCGCTCACCTCAGACGCCAAACAATCTCCTTGGTCTAGCGCTATTGAAAAGGGGATAGACTCCCTCGCTGATTAGCTGATACGATTAAGGACCACCGTGACTTTTTACTTACCATTGCTTGTAAAATCTTGTATAGAAGTGGTGATATATCCAACACTGTCTTCCATTTTTGGCTATTGGTAGTGGTCTGATAATGTGTACCCCAACCCCAACAAATTGTTTTTTTCTTTTGTCCTATTTTTTTCTTTTCCTTCTTTTTATTTAAAAAAAAACAAACTTTTTGTTAAACTGTCGTGTAATGGTTATCGTCTTAAGACATCAAAGCGGTTGATTTATTGGTCATAGGAATTATATTTTTGGTACATATTTTCAGTGTTGTAGAGGCTAGTAATATCTAATGCATAATTATATCCGTTTTGATTTTATTATGCTGTAACGAAATAGAAATAACGAATACCTAGTATCTTTGGTATAGACGAAAATTACAGCTTTATTTGATGGGTGGGATGCTTATATATGAAAATACTGTAGGTGTCTAATTTATATTGTTAAAGAATTGAATATTCAGTTTAGCAGGATACAAAATAATTTTTATGAGTTTTGGGGTTCATCCTAGGACTCAACAGAGAATTAGGTTATAGTGAGTCTCCTCAAATATTTTCAGTATTCTAGAAAATCTCAACACTACCGAGCTTTAGACAATCATGATCCATTCTTACATCTCCAATTTATCTAATCTCCATTTTATACCGTATGGGGCTGATTTCCCGCTTTTTTTTCTATTATCCTTTTCACATCTTTTTAATCAGAATCAATTTCTTCCTAATCTATTTCACTTAGTCTTCCTATTTTATTTCCATCTTCTTCTAACTTTATTTCATTTTCTGCTCCCGTTTCTCCGAGATAAAGATACATATGTATTCAAAACATAAATATATGTATATGCGTCGGTTGTGTGTTTGCCTTCCCCTACTTATTTTTTTTTTGTTCTTTTCTTTATTTCATTTTACGCGGGAAAAAGTTTCTGTGCCCAAAGGTTACGATCTGTTGGGCCGATAACACCAACCTGGCGCCCACCCTGATCAAACGCTCTAATTCAATATGATGATGTATGCGCATGTGCGGTAATTCTGTTGTAAATCACCGTCAGCGATCGGTGGTGTCACGTTGTGTGGAGGTTCCAGGTGCTACGAAAGCTAATTTACTTATATACGTACATACATACATACATACATATATTATATATATATATATATATATATATATAATATATATATATATATGTACGTAGATACATATCCTCTGTTTTCCTTCCCACTACTCTGACTCTTACCTATACACCCCTCCCCCATTTCTTTACATGACTCTTTCACTCTTTTTGCTGTCTATCTTTGTCTACGGCAATTTTGTGAAATTATTTCGAACACAAATCGGTTTTGGAATAACAAAACTAATTATTTTTCCAGCTGAGAGGCATTTCGCTTGCAAATGATTACACAGACATCGGTTAACAGCGATAACCAAACAGTCCCTTGGTGTTTTGGCGGTTTTTCGTTTAGAGAGAATACTTTGCTATATGAATACAGCTGTTTAAAAAGATACATGCGAGAAAGAGAGAATATGATATACTCGACCAGAGAAGGAGTTTTGGGGAGAAAGTGTCAAAGTGAGACACGCGAAGAGTAAGCTAAAGTGAGATATACATTTACACACAGTCACACACACACACACACGCACGCACACATATGATATATAGATATCGGTAGAGCGTTCGGCTAGAAACCACAAGGTTTCTAGTTCGATACCGGCCCTCGACAACTCAGCGTCTGAGTAGCACAGGGATTAGTGCGGTAAAGGAGCTGCTGGTAGGTGTGTCGTTCCACCTCAGACGCAAAAAACAATCTCCTTGGTATAGCGCTAGAGATAAGGGGATAGCCTCCCTCGCGGATTGGCTGATACCGATTTTAGGCCACCCCGACGACTTTACTTACTTTAAACTACATTTAAAGAAATGATATTTGTTTTTTCAACATTTATATCATCATTATCATCATTATAAACAAGTCATGTTTATTCTAATGATTCCTTAACATCTTTCTCACCATTCGTCCTTATCGATCATAGTTCTTGTCAGGTCCACTAGACCGCATCTAGTGTCCGCACAGAGCTGGTGAATATAAGTCTTTGCTGGTTGGCCAACACTGATGGTTCCATGTGTAGTAGTCCTTGCTTCTCCAGCAGTTTCCAATATTTTGTCAGTTTTACTTGGATAGTTTGTTTAATAAAAGTTAGATGATCGTACAGATGCTTTGGCTTCGTTCAGAAATTGCATCTACCCTCGGAAATCCCTAAAAGTTAATAAATATTTCAAATTATTTTCTAGACGAAGAAAGATAGTATTTGTTAAGTTTTTAAATGCCATACTTGGCCAGTTGAAAAGGATTTAAAGTAAGTAAGTCCTGAGTTATGGAATCCTTTGGTAAATGAATAAGTCCTATCCTGCCTATAAGTCCTGAGTTATGGAATCCTTTGGTAAGTGAATAAGTCCTATCCTGCGTATAAGACCTGAGTTATGGAATCCTTTGTCCGTCGTCCACTAAGGTTCAAAGTAAGTATGGCCAGTATGCTCGGTATGCTCAGTTTAAATATTGTTTCAGCAGCAGAGTACTGTCAGTGATTGGCCAAGAGTATGGTTATCGATGAGTCTATAAATAGGAGCGGGCGGTTAGCACACACCTTATAACAGAAATTTCTCAACAGTATATCTTAGCACGACATATTCCCGCGTCAGAGAAGGTTTTAATTCATTTACCAATGAAGTGAGTAAGTGCTTTGAGATGAACACCATTTTATATAGGAGGGGACAATAAGAGAGAGAGAGAGAGAGAGAGAGAGAGAGAGAGAGAGAGAGAGAGAGAGAGAGAGAGAGAGAGAGAGAGAGAGAGAGAGAGACCACCTCATAACAATTCTCTGTCGGAATTCATAACATAAAAAAAGACTTTTCCAAAATTGGTCGAAGAAGGGCAAATCCTTTGCATTAGGGATGAATGGATATTGGGCGAAACTACAATTGTATTGCAACTGAAACAGCTGATATGGACTATAAATGATGTAAAATAAGTCATTATATATATATATATATTATATATATATATATATATATATATATTATTTATTTTTATTTTGCTTGAAGACAATTACAATGCGTATATCGCATAAAATTCGATAATTATAGAAAATGATCATGACAAATGAATCTCGGCAAAGGATTGTTCGGTGTGTAGAACATCGTACAGACTTTAGTATACATCGCTGATGGGACTTAATAAAGTTGAAACAGTCTGTACAATGTTCTACATACCGAATAATTCTTTACCGAAATTCACTTGTCATTATTATCTTATATAATTATCGAATTTTATGCGATATACGCATTGTAATTGCCTTCAAACAAAAATATAAATTATAATATATACTTTATCAACAATGCTTCTAAAAAACAAACTTTCAAAAATCTTATATATATATATATATATATATATATATATATATATATGTTAATATTTTGAAGGCCAATACAATGCGTATGAAAATAAAAACAAAAAGATGTTATTTTTGTCTTATCGATTTCGAAGCATGAGCTTCATCATCAGAGTTTATTTTCAGAAATGGACGTGCTTATGTTTTTATTTGTGTGGTTATAATTTCTCTTCTTATTTCCTTTTCCTCTCCTTTTTTTCTCTTTCTTCTTCTCCTCCTGTATGAATGAAATGGGCGAATAACTGTAATTTCTTATTTCTCTCTTTTTTTAAAAAAGTTTGTGGAGAACAAATGTTCCTAATATCGTACATATATATATATATATATATATATATACAAATGTTCCTAATATCGTATATATATATATATATATATATATATATATATATATATAAACGGTGGACCAGTTAACGTGCCTAGGTAGTAATATCTCATCCACAGAATGCGATGTCAATGCACGCATGGAGAACGCATGGATTGCTATAGATAGATTATTAATCATAATGAAATCTGATCTCACTGATTGGTCAAAGCAACAATTCTTCCAATCCATAGTTATATCAGTGCTACAACACGGCTGCATCAATTAGACCCTAACAAGGCGCTTAGATGATAAGCTAGATGGGGGTTGCACAAGAATCCCGCATGCGGTCTTAAACAAATCGTGGAAACTGTTACAATCTTATGGGTCACCCTTTAGGCCTTCAAGCAAGAGCGCTTGACCAGTGGAATTGGATCATTTGTAATCCTCTGATAATGAATCCTTTGGTTCTTCTGATAAAGAGTCCTGAGTATTGTAAGTCCCTCCTCAATGAGTGCTAGTAGAACTATGGCCAGTATCAGTGTTTAAGTAGTGTATCAGCCATGCAGTATGGCTAGTGATTGATCGGGGGAATAAACCCCGTGATCTCGGCTAGTTTATAAATTCAAGTGGAGAATTGTAGCACACCTTATAACACAAAATATTCCAACAGCCAACAAAAAGCCTCTGTACAGTCACTTGCTCCTATCACACATACCATACGAGTAAGACGAATAAGACATCCTGGATACTGATGGAGAATCAAGGTAACTCAGAAGTGATGTTTTCCTGGTGAAAACTGTACATAGACACGCCAGTGTGGGTCATCCAGCAAGGACCTACATCAATCAGCTCTGTGTGGATTCTGGATACCGAAAAGAGCATCTCCCGAGGGCTATTTCCGATAGGAACGGTTGGCGAGAGATTGTCATGGATATCCGTGCTGCCAGCATGATCTGATGATAAATGATGTTATACACAACGGTTGACAAAAGTTTATAGGTGGGTCAAGATACTTTCACGGAATATGACCAAATAAGGTTTTATTGTTCAACATAGTCCTCCTTGCGGCCCACACATTTCTTCCAACGGTGTTGCAGTGCTTGGTTTTCATTGGTAAAAATAGTCATCAACAACAGATATAAGGTCATCATGTGAATTTCACAGACTATGAACTTTTCAGCCCAACTTCGTATATATTACGGTTATATCTAACCTTAACAGCGGTTGTAAATCGTAAAATCTTTACAGCACTAAATGCACGAAAATGTAACACTACATCACAATATATTATCAATTATAAAAAAAGTAAGGCAGTATGTTTTATACTGCAAAATGTAAAGAGAAAGAAAGAAGGAGAGAAAGAAAGCAAACGGGATATATATATATATATATATATATATATATATATATAGAGAGAGAGAGAGAGAGAGAGAGAGAAATAAAGAAATAGGGAGAAAAAGAGTGAAATAGCATAAAGGAAAGCGAATGTGTGTGAGAGAGAGGGGGAAGAGATTGAAAAAAGGAGAGAAACGAAAGAAAACGGGAGATAGATAGATAGATAGATAGATAGATAGAGAGAGACAGACAGAAAGACAGACAGAGACAGACAGACAGAGACAGACGGAGAGAGACAGACAGAGAGAGACAGAGAGACAGACAGAGACAGAGAGATAGGGAGAAAAAGAGTGAAATAGCATGAAGGAAAGCGAGTGTGTGTGAGAGAGAGGGGGGACGAGATTGAATAAAGGAGAGAAGAAAGAAAACGGGAGATAGATAGATAAATAGAGAGAGAGAGAGAGAGAGAGAGAGAGAGAGAGAGAGAGAGAGAAATAAAGAAATAGGGAGAAAAAGAGTGAAAATAGCATAAAGGAAAGCGATTGTTGTGTGAAAGAGAGGGGGAAGAGATAGACATCAAGGGAGTGCTAAAGAGAGATATAGAGATAGATAAAGTGACCAAGAGGAAAAGAAAGAGTGAGGAAAAGAAAGAAAAAGAGAAAAAAAAACAAAGAAAGAATGAAGAATGAAAAAAAAAGAGAAAGAGAAGAAAAATAACAACTAGAAAAGCGATAGAAAGAGAGACAGAAAAAGAACAGAAAATGAGAGAAAAAAGAGGAGAGAGAAAAAAGAGGAGAGAGAGAAAAATAAAAAATAGAGAGAGAGAGAGAGATAGATAGATAGATAGATAGATAGAGAGAGAGATAGAGAGAGAGAGAGAGAGAGAGAGAGAGAGAGAGAGAGAGAGAGAGAATGAAAGATGAATAATAAATGTATGCGTTTTGTTGGATTGGGACTCAGAGTAACGGAGAGATATGCTCAGAGGTTGCAAAACGAAAAACAAGTAAAAACAAAAGAACGAAAAATGCCACAAAGTAAAGAAGTGTGTGTATGTTGGGTGGGTGGTGGCAAGGGGATAAGTGACGGATGTTTCGTTTTCGTTGTTCGTCTTACAAGAAAGATAAAACAACGAAGGTCGCAGAAGGCATTGAACAGAAAGGCAGGTGGATAAGAAAAAGAGATTGGCAATGATTAGCAACATATTTCGAAGAGCGAGAGATTCACTGTAAAAAAAAAGACGAGAGGCTGTAGTACAAGAGTGACTATTGGAAAACAAAGACATATATATCTTATTATAATGGAGATTGTGTGTTTTTCTGTCTGTAACCGAAACTATATTACTAATCGAGTCACAATTCACATAGTTATTTACATAACATTCTCCATGATTTTATTTATATTTAAACCTCAATTATTGATAAAATAGTTTTACATTATTAATAATATTGACCATATCTACATGATATTTACCGCGTACCCCACTTTTACGGGTCAGGCACAAAGTCCCTATTAACGTGGGACCACCACAAACCGAAGCTCATGGGGTGGCGGGTGAAAAATTGCGTCGATCCCGTCGGCATTCCCCTCAAGGGGGGCGCCTCAGGCACTGGGCAATAAACCCAGCCCTGCCCTTTAAATCAAAGGGACAGGTGTTGCTGGGGGGATGGCCCCTGGGATCGACGCCGTTAATTATATCAATGGTCCAGAGGCCGAAGCCACTGTTGACCATATCTACATGATATTTACCGCGTACCCCACTTGTACGGGTCAGGCACAAAGTCCCTATTAACGTGGGACACCACAAACCGAAGCTCATGGGGTGGCGGGTGAAAAATTGCGTCGATCCCGTCGCATTCCCCTCAAGGGGGGCGCCTCAGGCGCTGGGCAATAAACCCAGCTCTACCCTTTAAATCAAGGGGACAGGTGTTGCCTGGGGGGATGGCCCCCTGGGATCGACGCCGTTAATTATATCAATGGTCCAGAGGCCGAAGCCACTGTTGATCATATCTACATACTGTATTTACCGCGTACCCCACTTGTACGGGTCAGGCACAAGTCCCTATTAACGTGGGACCACCCACAAGCCGAGACTCATGGAGTGGCAGGTGAAAATTGCGTCGATCCCGTCGGCATTCCCCCTCAAGGGGGCGCCTCAGGCACTGGGCAATAAACCCAGCCCTGCCCTTTAATCGAGGGGGCAGGTGTTGCCTGGGGGATGGCCCCCTGGGATCGACGCCATTAATTATATCAACGGTCCAGAGGCCGAAGCCACTGTTGACCATATCAACATACTAATAACATGCAATTGTATTTATATATACAAAAAATAGCAGTTTACAGAGTGAATGGGAAGGCTAATTTGCATATTGATATTAAAAATTTGATTTTAATAAATATGTGCTCAGTATAATTGATTTCTAATTGTTTGGTTTTATCTTAATGAATATTAGCAAAAATCTCTCCAATAAATCTTAAAAGAAATCCACTAACAATATTAACAGTAATTCTATTCTTTACTTCCTAATTTAACTAAATAGTTAAATTATGAAAATTTAGCAATGAAAGACGGGAGTGAAGAAAAAGCAAGTTTTAGTTGTTCTCCTTCTGTTTCAAATCTTTTTATCGGCATCTTATTTAGTTTCATTAGCCTTTCTAAGTTAACATAATATTTTATTACATTAAAACTTAAATACCTGCACCCGGCGGGTGCATATATTTGCTAGTATATATTATATATAGTTTAGTCCGACACGGGGTCGAATAGGGACAAGGATGATTATAAAAAAACTGTGTGCGTTTGTAGGGTTTCATTGTCTTGGAAAATCAGCACTAAAATTATAAGCTTTAAACAATATTGTCGATTTTGCTTTGTTTCATTTATTTGTTAAACGAGATATCAATTCTTTATGGGTTAATGATTGTCGAAAAAAATTATTTATCAAGTCTGGTGCAAGGCCACAGAAATAAAAAAAATACTTGGATTTTTAAAAATACAATGGATATAAAAAGTGAAGTCATCTACCAATTCATAAGTAATATAAGGGGTAAGTACTGCTAGTTAGCTCAGTCAGTAGAGCGTTCAGCTAGAAACCACAAGGTTCCTAGTTCGATACCGGTCCTCGCCAACTCAGTGTATGAGTAGCACAGGGATCTGTGCGGTAAAGTAAGGAGCTGATGGTAGGTGTGGCGCTCTACCTCAGTTGCTAAAAACAATCTCCTTGGTCTAGCGCTATTGAAAAGGGGATAGACTCCCTCGCTGACTGGCTGATACCAACTTTAGGCCGCCCCGACGACTTTACTTTACTTACTGCTAGTTTGACTCTTAAATTTGAATAATTATTCTAAACTTTAATAAAAGTAACTCGACGTCCTATATGTTTAATAATTACCATCTTACAATGTATATGTAATATGGGGTAAGTACTGCTAGTTTGACTCTTTAAATATAAATATTTATCTTAAATAAAAGCGACTCATAGTGTTGTCCATGTGACTTTCTTATCCAATCAAAACCACTCTTCTCAAACAACCTTAGGATCCATTTGCTGCAGTTTATTTTGTAACGGCATATAAACTCTTTATGGTTTATTTAATGCCAAATTTGATTTATTATTAAGTGTCTGATTGCAATCATGACTATATTCTGAATGTTTCATTGCATTATGTTGTAAAGGGAAGTAACCGGATAATCCCTCACGTATGCAAATGAGTACGTATAAAAGAACAACACGAAGATTAGCTCAGTGTGATGTGAGGTGATCTCCACCCACAAAGGTTGTTTTCGTATTCTCGGATGTAAATCCACGTGCTACAACACTTCAGAAGATAAGTAATCTTTACCAATCCTCTTTTACGCTCAGAGACTTTTTTACCTTGCCGGCCGAAAGCCATTTTTTATTTGTATTTATCGTAATAATAAACTATTATTACAACCACTCGCAATCTTCTCGTTAATGTATTTCTAATACATAACACATTACTATTTTAAATTTCACCTTTTATTTGTTTATAATAATTTATTCACGCACAGTTTTATCATATCTTGTATTCTTAACTAATACGAAAAATGCCCAAATTTGTAGGCTTTTAAGTAATCCTATCTAATACTAATAATTCATACAACATTACATGATTTGAAGTAACTATTTATATTTAATAATAATTGTTTGTTAGCATATGAAACCCTAACAGATAACACATAATGTCAGAGTAAACTTGGAAGTAATAGTAACGAAGAGGCTACTTCCCTCTCTCTCTACCGCTCAAGAACTAGAGCCTCACCGCCAATTTAGTGTTATACTCACCATACTTGCCAGAGAATTCTTGTTGAACTGGGGAGGCTTCATATGATAATTGGTTCCAGAATTTAATGACAGGCTTCCCAATTTTGACAAATAACAACTGAAGAAGGCTGGTTGGCACATCGGCTGAAACGTTGTGTACATAACAATAACGATGAAACAAGAAATGATTTTGAAGAGTTCAGAAGTTATGTTTATAACAATAAAGATGAGGACAACAGTCTGAAAAATCGGACATAGCCCTCAGGAGATGCTTTTTTAGTTATTATGCAGGAAACTGAGAGCATGGGAAGCATTTAAGTCAGTCTGTAGTGGCTTCCTTGGTAACACACGCGTACGAAATTACCAAGCCTGTATTAAGAAGTTGCTAAAGACTTATGAGGATATGGGATGCCGAATGTCACTCAAAATTCATTTTCTCCATTCCCACCTCAACTTCTTCCCTCCAAACCTTGGAGCAGTGAGTGATGAGCACGGAGAAAGATTCCACCAAGACATTACGAAGATGGAGAGCAACTACCAAGACAAGTGGAACCCCGGCATGATGGAGACTTCTGCTGGATGCTCTTGCGTGACATCCGGAGGAAAAATACAGCAGATCATCTAAGAAAACACACTTCTAACTGTCTGCGGTACTATGAATAATGTACATTGTGTCATCCAAGTATATTTATTCCGTCAATGTTCTTTATCTATCCTGTTTTATCTGTAATAAGCTGTTGCCACTGTTGAAATAAGCACGTATATACTCTGTATATACTAAAATGAGACTATTTAAAATACAGAAAACTAGAGGGGATAGAGCAGAACTGTTTACAAATTTGAATTTAGCACACCCAAATTAGTAAGGAAAACACCTAATCACATTCTTGCCTCAGACAAAAAATGTTTTTTTGTAAACCAGTGTAATCATGAGAAAAGGAGAAAGAAAGATATAGGTAAAAAAGTGAAAGACAAAAAGAAATACGACTTGCTAATATTTAACAGTATTTGCAAATCATTATCTGATGAATTTAGTACATAGTGAATCGTCTTAATAAATATATAAACACTTTGGCAAAATGATTCTCACGACGGTTTAGAATAGACGGATATATATATATATATATATATATATATGTAAACAAATATAGCTATTTTCAGCCAACAATATTTGGGAGAATATGTGCTTAATTGAAGTCAGACCTAATTAATTAACTTTCAAAAA
>CM042161.1:41472994-41477994 GCA_023376005.1 Doryteuthis pealeii
TCCTTTAAGGCAAGGTTAGATAATCTGTGAAAAGATTATAAATATTCTGTGGAATTAAGATGAATGTTTTATAAGGAACAGCTGATAGATCTCAGACCTAATATACTAGCGTGAAAAGATATTATTGGAGATTAGGGAAGGCCGATTTTCACTTTATTAAAAATATCAATTTACATGAGACACAGAAAGTTGTGTATTGATCTATTAAGCACTGACACCAAAATTTAGATCTTGTACTTGTATGAATTTTGAGGAAATGGCATCAAATATCGTAGATAAAAATGCATTGAAAACACTTTCTTTTGGCTAATAAAAAATTAACAGTTTCAGTATTTAAAGCAGGGAATATTCTCCTATTATATAATCAAAATGAAATGAAATGAAGAAATTTTAACTGAAATTAAAATAAAAATATGTTCTGCCTACACTTATCAGTGACGGTTCTGAAATGCTATTTTACCTCATTGATTAAGTAGTAACAGTGAATACGTAAAAAAAGAAGAAAAAAGAAAGATTAACAGCTGATTTCTTTTTCTTTTAGGAAAAAAAACGAAGAACAAAAAATATAGGAAAAGCATATAATGGTTTACTTATCACACACACACACACACACACACACACCACACATATATATATATATATATATATATATATATGGGAGAAATATGAGGAGGGTTAATCCGACAATATGTGTAGAAAGGTAGACAAACACAGGATGTTATGGAAATTGGATGTTTATTGTCGACGATGCAACGTTTCTCGAAATTTTGAGAATGTCCATCATTGAAGCAAGAACTATATTCAAGTCCTAAAGAAGGTATAATAGACCGAAACGTTGCATCGTCGACAATAAACATCCATTTTCCATAACATCCCGTGTTTGTCTACCTTTCTCCACACACACACACACACACACACACACACACACACACACATATATATAATATATATATATATATATATATATATTGGCAAATAGCTCCATATAAGAGCCCTTAGACGAAAAAGAAGGTCTCGGTTAATGACAAAATGTTTGCACTTATATTCCTGTGTCTCGTATCAAATTTTTTTTTACTAATTTGGAAGCTTCTGTTGTTAATGTGACTGCCCGTTCAAAACATTGAGAATATGAGGACAAATCCGACAAGTCCTGTGTGGAACTTGATTTCCAAAGTTCATTTACAGGAAATCCTTCTCTCTGAATGGTTATTCACAAACTCAATTTTGTGACAGATTTATTGTGTTCAATGCATAGCTTCAAAATTAATTGTTGTTATTTTTCAATCGTTTTGACTGGTTCATTACACCTGAAAGAAGCAAAAAAATATTCATTGAATTATTTAAAAAAAAATACAATCAATACTGCTTTATATTCATTGTAAAATTAGATAAAAACTTTAAAATGATTATATAAATCAGCATAACTAATTTATTCAGTTTTATATGAATAAATTTCTTCTGACCTAATGTCCAAAACTCTTCCCTCACTTCCAGTTCATCAGATTTCAATATTGAGTATAAACCATTTTCTTGCAGTAATGTTCAATGTAATCTGTTGGATTTCAAGTGGTTGTTAGTTCTTTGGATCATATTGGAAATGTACCGTTGCTGATTATGAAACTTTGTATCTTAAACTTCAAACTAGAAAATGGTATACATCTCTACATATTTTCCAAAAATAAATTTGAAAATAAAGTTAGAAAGATATCATTAAATCAACTAGCAAAAATCAACTAGTAAAAATAATTTTTTGAAACATATTGCCTGAGGTCGTGGGAGCTGAAAATTCAATGTCATAGAGTGTGTACCATAAGTATGTAAAATCGTCAAATTTATTAAAGGAGTAAAAAAAAAAAAAAAAAAAAGAAAGAAAGACAATTTAAAATGGAAACAGTTCTGATAAATTTAAATCATATTAGAATAAAACAATCTATATATAGATATATAACACCGGCTATCTATTTATTGAAACAATGAGGATTGTCTAACGTTACATGCTCATATTTTGAGTATATTTATTCTATGTTATGACATTGGATTATGTGTTGGGTAATGTGACGTAAGCAGTGACGTAGTTTTTGTTACAGACAAAAACCGGCAGCGAATCTCCATTATTAATAGATTTAATGTAATGTTACTTTACTAAAAGTGGACAGAAATAAAGTCGTAAACATGTATTCAGCCTATTTAATGAAAAACAATAACTTTGAAAATACAAATTACAATGATTATTAAAATTGTGTTCTTTTAAAATAGTTAAATGATAAGTATTGATAAGTAACATCGTTATTTAGACGGTTAGTGGAGAGAAGGTTAGGGTAGATTTTAAATTTCCCCTCATTAGTCAGAATATTCAGAAGCAACCAACAAAAGTCTCTTTATCTCTGAATGTTTGAGCTTGAAGATTAGTATTAATCTGCGTTATTCGGACTATTGTCCCCATCTTCATAGTTATTTGTACAACGTTTCAGCCGATATAACCTCCGGCCTTCTTCAGGTATTTCTTCCCGAGTTCGAAAAGAAGGTTCCCGAGTCCGAGAAGGTTCCCGAGTCCGACAAGAAATACCTGAAGAAGGCCGGAGGGTATATCGGCTGAAACGTTGTACAAATAACAATGAAGATGGGGACAATAGTCCGAATAACGCAGATAATACTAAAAGTCTCTTTATGGGTATATATATATATATATATATATATATATATATATATATATATATATATATACTAAAGTAAGCTAAAAGTTATCAAAATATGCAAATAGAAAATGTCCTTTTTCATTCATTTTTTAAAAAAAATAGTTGTTTCATGTTGTTCAATAGGAATTTAAAAAAATTATAAAACAAAAGACGTTTTTATATTAAGGACACATTTTTATATTAAATAGTTTTTGTTTAATCAGAAGAGAAATGCAGATATATTTATTTAAATGAAAATAGTTTTTATTTACAAAGTATTTTTTATGTTTATTTAAATAAAATGATATTGTTCAGAAATGGTATCACACAATGTATAAAGTTTATTTTCCACGTGCCTCTCGTACCACAAACGGAAGTGAAAATCAAAAGGTGTTCTTTTCAAAACAGCTCCCAGCTGGGGTGCCTATTCGATACTTTGTCCAGATAGACAAACAAACAAACAGATAGACAGACAGACAGACAATTGGTCTAGTGGTTGGAGAATGACGAACAGGTATCCGTGAACAGAAGTAAATCTTTATTTAGTGATGTTCTGTCTGATGTCTAAATCATCTAGAGCCGTTCTTCTCATAGCCGGTCTGTCGGACCAGTGCCAGTCCGTGGTGTACTATATGATCTACCAATTTTATTAAATGTTTAGTTTAGTTTGTTTAACGACATTGTGGTTATTTTATGTCAACATTTATTGATTTCCAAATGTTTTATTACATTCATAACTATATTTTACTATATATGTACTAATATTTGCAAGCAATAATATTGATGCAATTAATAATAATCCCTAGTAAAAAATTATAGATTCAAGTATTTATACTCAATGCAAATAATTTGCATACACTTATATGATTTCAATTATTACAATTCAATACTAATAACGTTCAAAATGATATATTATTTGACCCATAGATGTGACTCATTCTTGAGAGGGGATCTTTACCCCTCAATGGAGAGCAGAGTCGACATTGATCACTCGCGTCCGTGTATAAGATCATGGGCTTATTCAAATCCGGGTATGTCAATAATGGAATGGCTGTTAATTGGTCTTTTAGCGTATTAAACAATCGTTGACACTCCTCTGACCAATTAAACCGAGCATATTTCTTGGTGAGAGCTATACTGGAAAATGCCGGTATGAATCTTCTATAATAACCTATAGCTCCTATAAATCCTCGGACTTGCCTTACCGTCTTGGGTTCGGGTATAGATCGGATCACCTTGATCTTATCGACGCCAGGTCTTATCCCATTTTTGTCTATGACAAAACCCAAATACATGGTCTCATCTTTCATGAACTGACATTTTGGTAATTTTAATTTCAGCCCGTGATTTTTCAGCCGTTCAAATACAGCTTGCAAGTGCTGGAGATGTTCACTGTGTGCCAAATATGTTGACTTGTATGATAAATAAATGGACTGTATGTACATCTCACAGCGCTGGGTCAATCTTTTCTTGGTAGAGGTCGAGTAATTGTCAGGTTCACTCGTATATATGCACTCTATGAATATGCATATTTAGAATTTGGTATCTATGTCTATTTGCTTGTAAATAACTGAATCCTTCCAGGTACATATATTACATTTTTTGGAAGTGCGTGGTGTAATGGTTAAAGTCATGGGAAATGGACTCGTCGACCCGAGTTCAAATCCTGGACGTGTCAATTATTTCACTTAGCGCTAATACCCTTGGGAAAGGTATGAATCCTACTCTTCCTCCAGCTATGGGTAAATAGTAGGACAGACTGGGCTCTTTAACCTTGGTTAAGCAACCGGTCTAGGAGAAGGAAAACTCTGAATTCAAACCTGTTAAACTCCGCTTAAGAAATTGACACTGTGTCACATCCTGCTCGTGCGGAAGGGTTGGTAAATATATATATATATATTACATTTTTTTTATTTCAATTTTTTAAGGAATTGAAAATTTGAACTAATTTACTTGCATTTCTTTTGATCAACTCTTCCCTTTCTCTTAAAAAAAGAGTTTGACTATTAGAATTTCATTTAGAAATTTGCTTTTCAAAATATGTTTGTAGATTTAAGTTGCTCTGAAGTTGAAATTATTCAAATCTATAAAAATAAAGTTTCTTAAAGAGACTGCAGCTTAAAAATAATTTAAGGTGTAAAAATCTATTTAAAAAAATAACTTCACCAATGCTTGTAGGGCCGGTTTAACTCAGCTAGTATAGCATCCGCGTCGGGACCACAAAGTTTCCGGTTTGATACCGGCCCTCGCCAACTCAACGCATGAGTAGAATAGCTTGGATCTGTGTTATAAAGTGTGGAGTTGATGGTAGATGTGGTACTCTAT
>CM042161.1:41480494-41482994 GCA_023376005.1 Doryteuthis pealeii
ATGACCCATTGAGGATATGCCGTAAAACAAGAACAAATCAAATCAAAAACATACAGAACACACATTTATTGTCATGAGTATTTGTGCACACACACACACACACACACACACACACACACACACACACACCACATACTCACATACTCAATATTTATGTCATGAGTATTTGTGTACGAGTAAATTTATGTCTTACTTATCTTTAAGATGTAAATGCGGATCTCATAGACATCCCTACTTAACCTATTAATACATATCCGTGCACTTTTATCTACACACACACAGGCACACGCTCAGATCATTCAGCTGGTCATGTCAAACCCTAGCAGCAATACGATTGTCCCAACCATATTGACATTTTTATCATATATCTACTAAAAGGCAGTGCTGAGGGTCTTCATGCCCTGGACTGACCATCACCATTGTTCCCATGTCCAATCTGACCCGGAGTGGAAGTACCGATCCCATCTATGGGTTAAATAGAAAAATGTGTTCTTAAAAAAATGAGTATCTATCAAGAATGAGTTTATATCAAAACGTTTCGGCATTAAATGACCTACCGAGATTGATATCACACACACACGTATATATATATATATATATATTATATATATTATATATATATATATATATATATATATATGTGTGTGTGTGTGTGTGTGTGTGTGTGCTCCCAGCTTCTGTTAGTTGAGCTCTCTGGGGAAAATTTAATTATCGATCGCAAATTAACATTAAGTGGTAATACTTTCCTATAAAAAACGGATGTGAGCTCTCTAGAAGCTGTAACATATATACCTATGCATGTATTTATCAGTTAAAATCTACGCCTTGAAAAATCCGCCAGGCTTTTATCCCGGTCGAAGGTAGTCTATCCGCACGTAGGAGACGTGATACGTCGAAACACTGTGTCTGTAGATGACAAAATATATGCACCCAAATTCTTGTTGAATTCTGGTGAAATTTGATTGTCCGTCGTGAATTAAGATTAAATGACATGGCATTCCTATAAAAATGGATGTGAGCACTCTAACGGCTGTAACATATACACCTATGTATATATTTACCAACCCCTCCGCATGGGCAATTTCTTGAGCGGAGTTTAACAGGTGGGAATTCAGAGTTTTCTTTCTCCTAGACTGGTAACCTACCTAAGGTTAAAGAGCCTATTCTGTCCAATTATTTTACCCATAGCTGGAGGGAGAGTAGTTGGATGCAAGGATATTAAAGCAATTTGAAATGCAAACAGCCTCATCCAGGATTTGTGTATATAGCTATGTATGTATTCATCAGTTAAAATCTACCCATTGCCTGCAGGTGGCTGATGGCGAAGTCGTTAAGACGCCTGACTGATGAAAACTCAGTCGGGTTTCTTACCCAGCTGAAGGTAGCCTGCTAAGCCCAGCCACACTGAGGAAACTTGATACGTCGAAACACGGTGTCTATGGATGACACTATATAATATATATAATCACATATTTCTTGAACCTACTAAAAACTTATTAGATATTTTTTGAAAACCTGAAGCCCCTGAACAATTCTATACCTCAATATGTTACATAATTATTAGATGCCTAATATTTATGGCAATGTGTAGAAATCAAAATGGCCGTTATAAGCTACAGCCACGGCCTTGAAGGATGAGTGACGGCGCTTGACCTCACTCTCACCTTGCCTTCCGGGGATAAATCGTGAGAACCGGAAGGCATAGAAGACCCTGTATTCCGGTTTAAGGATAGTAAGTAAGACTCAGTTAGCAAGTAGAGCCGAGCTCGTAGGATGTGCGCAGGTGTCTGGGTTTGGGGGATTTACAAGTTTGTGTTTATTACCTAAAAACTAACAATGACACAGGGCTTCTGATAGGAGAAATCCCTAACAGAAACCAAACCCGAAGTCCCAAGAAAGTCCAGACCTTAGAAGAGACCAGACCAAAGATGTTAGAAAGATAGAACTAAAGCCGGCCAGAAGAAAATACGACCAGAAGTAAGAAGTAAGAAAAGGGTATTACAACAAATATGTCCGCGCAGATTTAATATTCAGTTAGTGTACCGATATTATAATGATAATTAAACCACTACCTATCTTTACTGATTGATAAAAACCACCACCACAGCCTTTTATTTTATTCCCTGTCATGCATCACTGCAGTCTCCAAACCTGTCTACATGACTTAGACTACAGTGAATGTATTACCTGCATAAGAGTTGGCGAGGGCGGGTATCGAACTAGGAACCTTGTGGTTTCTTGCCGACATTAACTGTTGATTAAACTGTACATCGATTTTTTTTCTCTGAGTTGATAACCGTTAGGCCATCCACACATCCATATATTTAAAAAAAAATAAGATAAAAACGAAAAACAACGTGTTATTGACTTCATTTTTGAAACTGAAAATAAACAATCATTAAAAAAAGATCAAATAAAACGCAACGATATTGCCACCGAGAAAACTCGGGGTTAGAAGACACGTAAACATCTGCGTCGTGTATGTAATCTCTTTTTATTA
>CM042161.1:41485494-41492994 GCA_023376005.1 Doryteuthis pealeii
GTTGACCCTCAACCAGAACAGAACTAAAAAAACTTCAACCACTGATGATTAACTTGGTGTCATTCACAGTACGTCTTAGTGTCCTGTAGGTAGATAAGCCCATTAGTTCTGGCTCTGTCCGTAATGAGATCTCTCGGATGAGCAAGAAATGGGTCCCAAAAATTCTGATGTGAAAGCACGAGGTGAAAAGGGGTGACACTTTCAAAACACTTGTGTCCAGTCGAACCCTAAGAATTCCCACTGCTGATTAGTAACTCAAAAATGAAACGTGGCTTCATCACCCAATCAAATCAGCAGCGTCTGTAGGAAAAGTAATATCTTCTGTTTTTTGTTTTATTCTGAGGGAGTAATCATGATAATCTATCTGGAAAAGGAAAAAGCTATTAATGGACAGTACACTGAATCAGAATTGAGGCAACTGAAGGAAGAAATCCAGTTGAAATTCAGAAGTAAACTAAGGGCAGTTGAGCTCTTGTTCGATGATAACGTGCACGTTCACATTGCTCAGGCTGCAGTTGCTGAAACAGACAACTGTGTCTTTGAATTGCTACCCCACTCACTTTACTCATCAGACGTAGTTCTATCAGATTGTGTTAAATTCAAAAATAATCATTTAATTTCTTGTACTATGTAAAATTTGATAATTTATCATAAAAATACATTAATTAAAGATGTAGCCGAATGAAAAATGTATATTAAATAATCAGATTAAATAAAGGATTGTTTATATCATACTATTGTTCAATGAAATATGTACTGAAACTTTGAATAAATAAAAACGTAGAATTAATTAAAAATGTATTATTGAAATTTTACCTTTTAATTTGTTACTAATCTCTTGCTTTTATTCAGTATGAAGATTTAACACCACGATATATTTTATTCAGATTTAATAATTGTATATTTAATACCTGAACATCAAAAAACAATAACGAAAAAATTAAAATACTGCAATTATTTTATAAACAATTACAAAAAAAAAATTATTCCGGGCACCCATAATTTGAACATTATTCAGATTAATTTTGTGTCAGTAACAAAAATCTTTTATTACATTTGATTTAAGATATTGTTGTTGATTTTTGTTTTGTTTTTGTGTTTTTGTATGAGGCAATTGATGGGGAAATTAAAAGAAAATTTTTAATGGTTTTGATATAGAATTTCTGTATCTTTATTTATTGCTTTTAAAGAATACTAAATGTTTGTTCAAGATATTGAAAAAAAATTTTTTTAACGTTTAACAGCTGCGAACGGAACTAAAAAAACTAAACTATTTCTAAGTAAATCTTAATTTAGAAATATCTTCGCCAATATGAATCAAATCGTCATCATTGTTTTCCGAAAGCTAGTTTCAGCAGTGATAGTAAATCTCTCTCTCTCTCTCTCTCTCTCTCTCTCTCTCTCTCTCTCCCTCTCTCTCTCTCTCTCTCTCTATATATATATATATATATATATATATATATATATATATAATTTGTCGTTACATTGTTTTATTTTCGTAATTTCATCTGGACATACATACATACATATACACAGATTGACAGAAAAATTCACTTAATTTACGTGTAGATATAGATTATCTCACATACGTACACACACATGCACGTGCACGGGCTCGCATGTGTACACACTCACACTCACACATACACATATATACCAATACAATTATATATATATATATATATATATATATATATATATATATAGAGAGAGAGAGAGAGAGAGAGATAGATAGATAACGATATGATTGCATATAACTCTTCTGTACATAAACAGAGATAAAAGCAATATATTTGGCTTATAACACACACAAACACACACGAGGGGCTATACACATACATAAATAAAAAATTATGTTAAATTAATTATTTCAACAGACATACCTGTAGCGTTCCGTCTCTGATTTGAAAGTGATGACGAGTTATTTGTAATCGTAAAATACTTATCTTCTATTCCCGTTTTACTTCTCGAGGGTGGAATCTGGTTGTTGGATCTGATGTTGGGTTGGATGGCATTTCTGGCTGTTTGAGACTGGGACAAGTTGGGATTAGCTTGGAGTTATCTTGCCTTGTGACATTCATAGTTTTTTTAAATAACAACACAAGACTTTCTTGTTTTTGTTCTCATCGGTTCATTTATTATATTCCCAAGTGAAAATGACGTGGAAGACAATCTCGCCTTCTTGCGTCTGCCCTCTTTAACAGGTAGGTTTCCAACTGACCATTCATTCTATCCTCTCACCACAGCTCTTCCACACTTTGCCACGTGACATCTATCGAACAGTGAGAAACCGACGTTGTGATGACTCATTGAAAAAAAAAATCTTTTCACTGTTAACTACAGGTGATCTCTTGGATTCCTGGTTTTCCCACCTTATTATGTTACAATAAACACAGAGTCAAACAACACCCATTTCTCCATATATATATATATATATATATATATATATATATATGTGTGTGTGTGTGTGTGTTGTGTGTGTGTGTGTGTATATATATATAATATGATTTGTCCATTCTATATTTACGTAGAGATAACCTAATAACGCGTAAATATTATAGTTGTAGACAAGTAGATATAAACGTATTTCTTTTATATATACAAAACACATACAAATATATACACACATATACACACATAAGTATATATATATATATATATATATATATATATATATATATATATATATATATATATATGTGTGTGTGTGTGTGTGTGTGTGTTGAAAGGAAATTCGCTTCCATTTTCAACTTACATACACATACATACATATATATATATATATGTATATATATATATATATATATATATATTATGTGTGTGTGTGTGTGTGTGTGTGTGCGTGCCGTGTGTGTATGCGCTTGTAGTTGGTTATTCACTACATAAAGATAATGACCAAAATTGTTTGGTGCACGCACCCCCCAAAAATATATATATACACACACACATATATATACAGACAATCACACACAACACACACACACACACACACACACACATATATATATATATATATATATATATATATATATATATATATATATATATATTTCAACAATGTATATGAGAGGAATCATTTTAAGATTTGGATGAATTAACAGTAGATTTTTTTACAGAATTAAACTTGTGATTGTTACGATAAGAAATTAGAGATGAAGAAAGATAATATCTGGTGGAAAGCGAAAGACCAAAACCCGAATATTCTTTTCTCAGTAAATCAGACGCCTTCTTCTCTGGCGACAGTTTAAACAATATATATTCTTAGATGTTCATCTACATGATAGAGAAGCCATCTTTTTTTTTTTACCTCTGTCGAAGTGAAACTAAATGATCATATCAGCCCAAACTGTATTCTTGTTTTGAAAGGATCCTATTTTTTGTCACTGTTAATTTTCATACTTCTGACGATTTGACAAACGTTCTGCTTATGTATTCAAATAAACCTATATTAATCAGGCGTCAAATCAGTGGGGTCTGCTTTTCTCGCATCTCAAGTTGAATGGCTGTTTGTTGTTTGCGTGCGCAATGTGTTAGAATATTATATACATTCTTACACATCAGACACACAAACATGAACACACATTACAACACACACACACACACACACACACACACACATACGCAATATATATATATATATATATATTATTTAAGTAAAATTACACGCAGTTGATTTATATTCTATATGTGTATTATAAATGGAAAATGTACTTATAAATAACCTATAAGCTGTAGCTGAGCTACAGTTAAAACTCGTTTAATAGACCATAAAATAGTTATAGAGCCAAAATATCGACTATCTACAAAGGAAATAGTGAGTTTCAAAAAATGAATTTTAAAGAATCCTGTACAAAGTCATTTGAGAGAGAGAGAGAGAGAGAGAGAGAGAGAGAGAGAGAGAGAGAGAGAGAGAGAGAGAGAGAGAGAGAGAGAGAGAGAGAGAGAATAAATAGTTAAAGTTTATATTTATTTATTTACATTGTGAGTGATGTAACGAACACATTTTTTCATTAGCTCACCACACCACACGGAAGTTTAAGGAAGGACCTAGTTTCAGTTTTTAAAAATTTCATTTTATATAACAACTTGTCTGGTTGGTTATTTAAAAATAATTCCTCGTGGTCAATAATTGTTAAAGTGCTACAAAAGTCTCGCCATGGACCAATGGTTAGCAAGCGTGTTTTGCAAGTTGCATAACATATGTTCGATCTTAGCTGAGTGCTCACAATTGTGCCAGGTTAAGCTATCATGATTTTCAAGGCGTGCTCTTATGCCTAATCCTAATTATTTGGCCTTTATGTAAAACCTAGTAAAAATCTTACTGGTGAGTTTCCTTTGCTAACGATCGCCTAAGCGTCTCCTCAGTTTCTTTCCTTTACAATCTTCACGTTAATTTCAATCGATTTAAAAAAAAAATAAATGAATAAATAAATAAAGTTCGGATGTTTTTTTTAAATATTTGTTTATTCTTTATATGACTTATTTTTCTCATCTTCAGGTGTTCTAATTGTTAAATATCTGGCAGCCATCCTTCGTTCCAGATGTAATGAATAAGTAAGCAAGCCAATAAGAATCCAGTGTTAACGTATTCCTTGTAAGTCCTTCGTCCAAGAGAATCCGAATGTCAATGAAATAAGCTCAGATTTGTGGCTCTATTAATACAGCATAAGCAGCAGCAGCAGTGCCAGTGATTGGACAATAGAAATCTACCACAGGTCACGTGGTAGTCAACGAGTCTATATTTAGGAGTAACTATTTGCCCCATGCCTTATATCATAAATAATTCAACACTAATGACAAGCAATATTATGAGATGCATGAAATCACTATTATATTCATAAGAGTTCTCTAGATTGGTTTGGTGTAGTTTCTTCGTTTAATAGCATATCAACCTTTGTGAGTTATTTACTGGCAAAGACA
The DNA here is from genome assembly GCA_023376005.1 of Doryteuthis pealeii. NCBI lineage: Eukaryota > Metazoa > Mollusca > Cephalopoda > Myopsida > Loliginidae > Doryteuthis > Doryteuthis pealeii. The sequence goes on from CM042161.1 coordinate 41,490,415, forward strand.
TTCTTTTAGAAGAACAGTAGTGGTACTATTTAACTCATAGCTGGGGGATAAAGTGGTTCCTACCTTTCGCAAGAGAATTTGTCCGAAAGTAAATGTAATAGTAGGACTAGTGTTTGAACTTACTATGAAATTGAAGTCCAGCATGTTAACCACTATGTTCCATTTCCATTTCATTTATCAACATAAAATGAAATGTGTCTTTTATGTAGACTGTAAATGCTCTTATGAGATGCGTGAAATCACTATTATCTTTGTAAGAGTTCTCTAGATTGGTTTGGTCTATTTAACAGAGTATGAAAATCTTATGTGTTAATTAATGTCGAAATACAATTCAGTTGTAAATGTTTGATTATAATCATGACCATTCAAATTTCCAGGCACCCATTGCAATAATTTTGTAATCACACATTTTTATTTGTCGATAATAATAATAATAATATAATAATAATAATAATAATAATAATAATAATAATAATAATATCACCTTATCCCAGCAAGAAGACCAGACCTAGTTTTGATAAAAAAAAAGAAAGAACTTGTCAACTGGTGGATTTTGCAGTTCCAGCTGATCACAGGGTGAAGCTGAAGGAAAATGAAAAAAATGGACAAATATCTGGACTTTGCCAGAGAACTGAAAAAGTTATGGAATATGAAAGTGAAAGTGATACCAATTGTAGTTGGTGCACTTGGAATGGTCCTAAAAGGATTGGAAACGGGTTTGGAAAGTTAGGAAATCAGAGGAAGGATTGAAACCATTCAGAACACTGCACTGCTACAATCTGTCAGAATACTCAGAAGAGTCTTGGAGACCTGAGGAGATTTGCTGTCACTCAGACTCCAGTGAAAGACCATCAGCTAACGCTGATTTGAAAACTCAAAAGGAGTAAATAATAATAATAATAATAATAATAATAATAATAATAATAATAATAATGTATTGGTATTGCTAAAATATACTAAACATGAAAGGGTAAAACATAAATACAAATAAACATAGTACTATGTTGACAGATCTGAGTGTCATTGTCGGCAGGTGCTCTCTTAACAGCCCACATACGGGTCGATCGGCATCTTGCGTATGTTGGCTGATATATTTTCAGCTACACAAACAAAACACAAATCAACAATGTATCTGAGACACACCGAAGAAAAAATAGATAGAAAAAAGATAGCGAAAAAACTGTTATTTTAAAAGAAACCCAACAAAAGAAACCACAGGAAAAGGCTGATCCAAATCTAGGAAAAATCCGCTAAATATCATTCAAGCCAAACACTTGCAGAGTAATTTAAGGAAAGACTGGCTTACTGAACTTGAAATACTAGAAATATGTGGACAGTTAAGTCGAGAAGAATATTTTCAAGAAGAAACATAAAAACACAAAATACTGAAAACCAAACCATCACGTAATCTTACATTATAATAATTCTACATGATATAGAAAGTCTATATGTGTCAAGAAAAAGGTGTGGATTGCGCAGATGCGTCAATTCAAGGACTTTAGGAACACACAAAAAAGAACAAAGAAAAACGAATTACAGAAAACAGTAAAAGCAATTAAAACATGAAAAATGACAAAAACTAGAAAACAGAATGTGAAGAAAAATTACTATATAGATACTTCAAGTGACAAACTGGGAAAATACGCCTGAGAAGATCTGGATATGGCTAAAAAATGATAAAGAGAATAAGCCCATCTCAGCTAGAAGACCAGACCAATTATTGATCAACAAGGAAAATAAACTTGTCAACTGGTAGATTTTGCAGTCCCAGCAGATCACAGGGTGAAGATGAAAGAAAACAAAAAGACAGACAAATACCTGGACCTTCACAGAGAATTGAAAAAGCTGTGGAATATGAGGGTGAAAGTGATAACAATCTTTGTTGGTGTACTTGGAACTGTTCCCAAAACATTAGAAAACCGATTGGAGGAAATGCATATTAGAGGATGAATTGAAACTATCCAGACAACAGCATTGTTTAAATCGGCTATAATACACAGAGGAGTCCTAGAAACTCGAGGAGACTAGCTTTCACTCAGTTATCACTGAAAGACCATCAGCTAACGTTGGTGTGATAAAGTCACAAGGAGTGAATAATAATAATAATAATAATAATAATAATAATAATAATAATATTGCCGTCCCGGCCGACCACCGAGTAAAAATGAAAGAAAGCGAAAGAATTGACAAATACTTAGACCTTACCAGAGAACTGAGGAAACTGTGGAATATGAAGGTGAAGGTAGTAACAATCGTAACCGGTGCCCTTGGAACGATTTACAAATTTGGGTGAACTGGAAATCAAAAGATCCGAGACCATCCAAACTACAGCACTGTTGGGATCGGCTAGAATACTCAGAAGTGTCCTGGAGACCTGAGGAGACTTGCTGTCACTCATAATCCAGTGAACCACCAGCTACTACTACTACTACTACTACTACTACTACTACTAATAATAATAATAATAATAATAATAATAATAATAACCGTATCATATATACTTGGCGAAAAAAGTGAGGCAGCAATGCTTTAGTCTGCTTCGAATAACCCAATATATATATATATATATATATTATATAT
>CM042161.1:41497994-41520494 GCA_023376005.1 Doryteuthis pealeii
AGATGCAGCAGAAACGTTTACAGGTGCGAACTACGGAGATGATCTAGCACTTTTATAAAATACAACTGTTCAAACCGAATTACTGCTGCATAGCCTAGAAAAAGCTTCAAGTGGCATTGGTCTACATTTGAACCCAGATGGAATAACGTTCCCATATAACAAACAAGATGCAGCCATTTCCACACTAGACGGTAAGCGTCTGAAATTAGTTAAGTAGTTCATTTGCCTAGGTAGTAATATCTCATCTACTGAAAGGGGTGTCAATATATGCACAGGAAAGGCATGGACTGATAAAACAGATTATTGATAGAACTGGAACTTTACGATTAGATATAACACATTACTCAATAAGTTCCGGGCCTAACGAATAAAACAACAAATTTTAGGTAAAATTCAAGCTTATTCATCAACATAGTCTCCCTCTAGGGTTATACACTGGTTCCAACAATTCAATGCCTTTTTTGTAGAACGATTTGTCTTTCGCCTCAAAATACGCCTCAGTTTCCGATATCACTTCTTCATTGGAGCCAAATACCTTTCCCTGTCTTTTGAGGTCTGCAAACAGCCAGTAATCGCTGGGGAGCACATCTGAAGAATAGGGTGTGTGATTCAAAGTGCAATTTATGTAGTATAGCAGTACGATTTTGATTCTAACGAAAAACTAAAATAAAAGTAAAAGCTTAATCGGAACTACACATGGATGCTGCGTGCGGTTCTGAACAAATGCTGGAAGCAACATCCCTAAAAAAGGCAGCTATACGACCACTTTCCGCCTGTCACACAAGCCATTCGTGTAAGATAAACAAGACATGTTAGACACTGCAGGAGAAACAAGGACGAGCTCATTAGTGGCATTTTTATTTGGGCACCTACACAAGGACATAAAAGCAAAGAATTACATCGCTCAGCTAAATGCGGATACACAATGCTGCGCAGTGGACTTAACAGGAGCGATGGTCTATACAGACGGGTGGCGAGAGAGTCATAGAGACCAATGCTGTCAGCACGACTTGAAGATGATGACAAAGTAAAAATTGCAACCAATTTTGTAAGTTTTCGCATGAACATGGGAGAATTATAATAGTTTCTCATGCGATTTTGAAACACACAAAAGTCAATGGTTTCAGCTTAATACAATCGAGTGAACAGACTAGAATTTACCCTACCTTGTCTAGTCACACTGATGATACGTGAAACTGCAAAGCAGGACTATATAAATGACTATATATATATATATATATATATATAATTATGTTATATATATATATTATATATATATATATTATATATATATATATATATATATATATAATATATATATATATATATATATATATATATATATATTATATTATATTTTTTGCTTGAAGGCAATTACAATGCATGTATCGCATAAAATTCAATACTTTTTTTTAAATATAAAAATGAACTCGACAAGTGTAATCCCGGTAATGGATCGCTCGGTGTGTAGAACATCGTACAGACTGGTTCGCAGGGATTGTTCGTTGTGTACTGTGGCCGAGGCAATAAGGTCTTTGACTATACCTGCTGAGGTCCCAGTTTCGATTTCTGTCGGAGGGAAGTCGTTAGTATACATCGCTGATGAGACGTAATAAAGTCGAAACAGTCTGTACGATGTTCTACACACTGAGCGATCCTTTGCCGGGATTACTCTTGTCAAGTTCATTTTCTATAAAAAAAAAGTATCGAATTTTATGCGATACATGCATTGTAATTGCCTTCAAGCAAAAATATAATATATACTTTATTCAACAATGCTTCTAAAAAACAAACATTCAAAAATCTAATATATATATATATATATATATATATATATATATATATATATATATGTATATATGCCATTAGTTATACGGAAGTTATCATAGGTTTCAAGGAAAATTGTCGGAGAGACAGAATGTCTAATGCGATCGACAAGACAAATTCATCGAATATTTGCGGACTGCTATATATATATATATATATATATATATATATATATATATATAGAGAGAGAGAGAGAGAGAGAGAGAGAGAGAGTGAGAGAGAGAAAGAGAGAAAGGTAGAGAGAGAAATAGAAAGAGTGAGAGAGTGAGAGAGTGAGAGGGTGAGGGTGAGGGACAGACAGACAGAAAAGATTTTATCGTTAAATATTGCAAACCAAAAAGCGAACTTTGAATTTCATTGTTATTATTCTCTTATTTTCACCTTATATATGTGCACTTAGTTTGAAAATTGGATCGGCGACAAACCCAGTCAGTAAGTGGCGGTATCAACGGTATTGAGCATTATTTACTGATAAATGTATGAAAAGTAAAATGGATATGAATCCGACAGTATGTGTAGAAAGTTTGTAGAAAAAACAAGATGTTAATAGTTTTGCTGACAGAATCTGTTTCGATCATATAAAGCGGTCTTTATCAAAGCAACTATGTATAATAGGAAAGACGAAATAAATAGATCGTTAATCACGAGGCACAAAACGCTCTCGATCAGGGCTAGAATTTAAAAAAAAATTTAAAAATGCGTATTCTATGTTAAAAATAAAATAAATTTTATTTTTAAAAATTAGAAGCATTTTTATCATTAAAAAAGCTCAAAAGAGTTTGAAGTAAAGAGTATATACAAATATCAAAATGATAAATGTATCAAAAGATATCATGAATATTAGCACACACACACGAACACACACAAGGACATGCTACTACTAACACACTCGTCTACCCGGATATTAATAGCATGTCAAACCCTCAAAAACACTTCAATTTTTATAGGTCTTCTATAATGCTCCCTTTCAAAAAATCTATAAACAATTTCTTCAAATAATACATTTTCTACTGACGATGACCTAAGGTCGAAACTAGTTGAGAATAAACAACATACAAGAAATATTCCTGTTTGTCTTATTACTATTGGTTCATACTATATATATATATATATATATATATATATATATATATAGAGAGAGAGAGAGAGAGAGAGGGGAGAGAGAGCGAGAGAGAGAGAGAGAGATAGAGGGGTAGAGAGAGATATGAAACAAAGATTATATCAAATTGATGGACATGGACAATTTTAGATTTAGGTCAGCAAGGCTTAGTACAAATTAAAACCTGATTTTTTGATTATTACTATTATCGTCTATCACCTTGTTTATATACAACAAAATGAATTACAAAGTCTATCAAGAATATACTATAATAAGATTATCCTATTAAGGTGCTTATTTATACATTGAATTTAATAGAGTTGTCATATCATCTCTTACAGTGTACCATTCACTTTATTATTAACAATAGTTCATTCTAAAAATCTATTTAATTGATACAAAGGCAGTTTTCAGAATTAGTCATCAGTAGGTGAGTTAGGGCACATTGATTCGTTTACAGGGTCAGGATCATAGAAGGAAACAACGAATAACCTCACCATAGGTTTTGGGAATATCAAGCACATAGACATTCAAGTTTAACTTATAATAATGTCTCGATGCACAAGTTATTATATATATATATATATATATATATATATATATATATATATATAGTTAAAAATTAATGGTAAAAGGAATGAATGGATGAAATAAAAATGAATGAAATGATGGGATAAGTGAAAATATGAAAACAATACATTAATCAGAATGGGTAATGATATTTCAGAAGTTAATATAAATCAAAATATTTTTACACTTTTAATTATCATCGTAGATGGACATTTTGCTTCATATATATATATATATATATATATATATATATATATATATATATATATATATAAGAAAACAATAGACACATTGTTTAACAAACATACTTAATAGATTATCTATTGTTGCATGAACAGTACTAAAAACTTTTAGCATATTCTAGAATAAAAAAGGGAAACTATAACAAACATATATAGATGTAACTGCCACGATGAAATTAGAGTTTTCTTTGAAAGGTAATTTTCAGATGGTAATGGGGGATATAAGGCCTCTGCTAAAACAAATTACTGGACAATAATGATAAAAGGATAAAAGGTTAGTGCCCCTGAACTATATTAAAATATTTATGCTACAACGTTAACCACAGCTTTACCAACAGAAAATATTATCTTAATATATATATATATATATATATATATATATATATATGTGTGTGTGTGTGAGTGTGTGTGTATATATGTGTGTGCGTGTGTGTGTATGTGTATGTGCGTGTGTGTGTGTATGTGTATATATATATATATATACATATATATATATATATAATATATATTATATATATGGCAACTAAGAGAGAAAATGGGCAAATAACCTATGATAAAATGGGATATTGTGAAAAAGATCAAATTTACAAAGGAGGAGATAATAGCTGCAGATTATGTCTGGAATAAATAAACAAAAATCATCCATCCGCGAAAAAGCAGTAAGTAATTTTTAAAACAAAATACATAAAATAAAAAGTGATTGATAATTGTGCGTTTGGTATGAAATGGTAAGTGTACATATTTCTAATATTTTAAGGTTTTAAACCTGATCTGCCATAATAGTATCGAACACTTGTGTATGCAAAATTTCTCTGTATATCCCTATCTCTCTCTCTCTCTCTCTCTCTTCTTTCTCTCTCTCTCTCTCTCTCTCTCTCCTCTCTCTCTCTATATAATATATATATATATATATATAGTCATCCACAGCACCGACTGACTTTTCACCAGTCCAGTTTCTTAACCCTTCGACCGTCTGCAGCTGCCAGTAAGGAGAGTTTTAACTGATAAATACATACATCAATATATATATATATATATATATATATATATATATATATTACGATTATTAGAGAGCTCGAATCCGTAAATAACAGACGAACCTGTCTTTTTTTTAAGGTAACGATGAAAATCATTTGAAGTCCCTCCTAGAGAGCTCTCTCTCTCTCTCTCTCTCTCTCTCTCTATATATATATATATATATATATATATATGAATGATGTCTTTATATATTGCGCTATCTACACTGCTATAGACCATATTTCTTTTATTCTTTTATTGACTATCTGATATTTTCAACGTCGCTGGTCATAATGCACTTCGATTTTGTTATTGTTCTAGCCCTTCTTTCTCCAAGTAGATCCGAATGGTTTGACAATTCTATTCCCATCGTCATGGAGTTCTTCGCGTTGACCGTATCCGGTCTTTTGGATACCACCCTAAAACTGTACTGGTCTACCTGTCGTCTGTGACACTTGCAACGTTAACGGCCCTGTGGTACGGCTGATTTTAGTATTTTTTTTTATCACGTCTTTGATTCTGTTGCACATAGAGCATATACAGGCAGTATAACAGAACTTAAAACCACATATTGCAACGAATATTTTCATGTTTTCGCCATCATCAGGCGATCCTACATTCTGAAGAAGAGTGTGTCTTACAATGTGGTGGAAAGCGGAAAGCACAGAATATAAAATGGAATTTGATTTATATTTCAGATATGAGAAGTTGATAGAAAAATAGATTAAACAAGAAAAGACATCTTGACGAGTGTCTTTGGAATGCACACTTTTATATTAATAGTTAGATCATTATTTTAGTTAGTAATATTTGCTGAGTGGTAATGTGTTCGATTCTCATCGAATGCCTCAGTAGAAAATTTATATATATTATTCGTAATATTTTAACCGAATAAATATTAACATTTAATATTTTAATTAATATTTTATATTAACATTTATATTAACATGTTTATATTAACATTTATTAATATTTTATATTAACATTTAAAATTAATATTTTAACCGAATTAAATATTAACATTATTATTTTAGTTAGTAATATTTGCTGATTAGTAATGTGTTCGATTCTCATTGAATGCTTCGTATTTTCAACCTTCGGTTAAAAACTAAATAGAGCTCACTAAATGACAAGAATATTTTCCGTGTTTAAAAGTTTAGTGAATTTCTTTTTTTTGACAATTTTCTGTACATTAATTAGATTTTATTTGGTATATATATATTTACGAACCCCTCCGCACGAGCAGGATGCGACACAAGGTCAATTTCTTAAGCGGAGTTTAAAAGGTTTGAATCCAGAGTTTTCCTTCTCATAGACTGATTACCTAGCCATGGTTAAAGAGTCCAGTCTGCCCTGCTATTTACCCATAGCTGGAAGGAGAATTGGATTTATACCTTTCCCAAGGGTATTAGCGCCATGTGAAATTCCAACAGCTTCGTCCAGGAATTGAACTCGCGTTGACGAGTCCATTTCCTACGACTCTAACCATTAGACCACGAACCTCCATTTTTATTTGGTATAGGTGCCGTTAACTATGTCAGGTAGTATAGAATTTAAAAAAAAATAAATAAGCGGTACCTCTGTAAAAGAAGAGTAATGGAAAATAAATGTAAAGTAAATGATATAAGAAAGGTAACCTTTTGCTGACTTCGTTAGCAAGTCTCTGATTGGTCGATCGAATCGTGAGAACAGGAAGTAGAGTTATAGATTCAGATTTAGCTAGGTGTTTGGAGAAGACAGACATGGCGTCTCTACGAAGATGGCTAGTTCTCAACAACTCGGGAATTTGAAGACGTAAAATATCCTATTTCTCTGAATGTTTGAGATGAGGCCCGAAGACTAGTACTATCTGCGTTATTCGGACTATTGTCCCCATCTTCATTGTTATTTGTACAACGTTTCGGCCGATATACCCTCCGGCCGTCTTCAGGTATTTCTTGTCTTAAAATATCCTCTTGTGTTCGTTGATAAGACCAGAAAGGACATAAAGATGCAAAAAAAACGACTGGGTGGGAAAGGTGATTCACTGGGAATTGTGCGAGAAATTCAATTTTCCCCATATAACCAAAAGGTACGACCTTCACCTTCATGTTCCACAGTTTTCTCAGTTCTCTTTCTTTCATTTTCAGTCGGTGATCAACCAGGACTGCAAAATCCACGAGATGACAGGTTTTCTTCTTGTTAATTGGCCCTTGGTCTGATTTCCTACATGAGATTTGATGATCCGTCTCTATCTAAAAGTCCCAGAGAATTTTATGCGTTTCATTCTCCAGGACAGACTTAGGTTTGTGCAAAACAAAAATGGCCTTGTGTCAAACTAAGTTTTATAAATGACTACTCAGTGTTGAAGCTATTTGTTTGAGAGAAACTCTCTGTTTTATTGATAGCTTGTTTTTTTTCGCTGCCCCTCCATTGATCAGGATAATGTACCCGAGGCGTCATAGATTTCCATCATCTCAGCTGATGATATCTCTTCCTACCAAAGATGTTGACCAATCTCACTCATAATTATAATTTTTTTTCATAAAGTAGCTGGACCCATAAGCTTATCTCTAGATTAGGCATTGGCTTTTTTTTTTATTCGTGATTCTCTATTCGTTGGACATTTTAATTCCTTTGTTTTGGCTAACAGTATACTTTTGATTGCCTACAGTTTAAAAAGACATATCCCATGTAGATTATCTTCAGTATTCACGATAGACACTAATCGCAGATTAATTTCTCGATAAGATTTTTTCTGTTAGTCCGATATAATCTACTCGAATGTTTTCTCTCTTTAATTTACATATAGAGGAAACAAACAGATACATGTATATAGACACATTATAAATAAGTCTCTCTCTCTCTCTCTCTCTCTCTCTCTCTCTCTTTATATATATATATATTATATATATATATATTTATATATTTATATATTGAAGAAGATGCTGGCAATCTGTCATGGATTTAAGTGTCTATCTGTCACATACTACAGAAGACATTCACAAATACAAGGGTTGCTGTGTACATGGCTAAGACTGTACGCTGACCGAATCTCCTGCAGTGGGTTGGGTCCCTTTTAAAATACTGATGAATAAAGTGTGACACTAGGGTTTGAACACCGATTGCCAGTAAATGGTTGCTTGGTTGATTGATTTTAACGGCACATCAACCTGTCTGGGGTTATGTCAGGCCTAGCTTTTGGGAAGTAATATATGTTGTGTATCTATATTTACATTTTTGTAGTAATTGGTTTTAACAATGTATTAGCACTATTGGGAATCATGTTGTATGGTATATAGACACATTATAAATCTCTCTCTCTCTCTCTCTCTCTCTCTCTCTTTATATATATATATATATATATATATATCTTAATTACCTGTAATTAGAAATTAACTAAGTGACTCTTCCCTTGTTTTTTCCTTTGGTCAAATGAAAATGTTTACTCCAGTTTAAATAACTTATTTGGACAGTTTGGGTGAACTTTAAATTAATGAAATCATTTCATCATGTGATTCTTCCAACAATCTAAAACCGGGCTCAATGGGTGACCCAACGGGTCACGTTTCTTTCTAGTATATATATATATATTGAAGAAAATGCTGGCAATCTGTCATGGATTTAAGTGTCTATCTGTCACATGCTACAGAAGACATTCACAAATAAAAGGTTTGCAGTGTACATGGCTAAGACTGTACGCTGACTGTATCTCCTGTAGTGGGTTGGGTCCCTTTTGAAATACTGAGATTCCAGTACTGGAGCACTGGGTTGTGAGGAGTGCCACGTTATTTGCATTACTCCCAGGCCCACTCTGACATGGAGTGGTAGTACCTATTAGGGTACCATCTATGGGTCAAATAAATCTGCAGATTATTTGTATTAGATCAGAATACTTGATACCATTTAATTGTGTGTGAATTAATTGAATTATGTATATTTACTTGTTCACTAAGTATCATCATTAATTAATTGAAGATTTATAACTGTTTATAAACAACTGATTTAGTATTCGATAGATATCCCTGAAATTATACCACTGTATAATAGTTTGAAAGAAACAATAAAAAAAACTCTTAATAACTACTACATCAGAAATGTACATGTTGAACATCGTCGGTATTTAATTGAGAGAGTGGGAAACTCGTGTGATAGAGAGAGAGAGAGAGAGAGAGACAGACAGACAGACAGACAGGGTGACAGAGAGACAGAGAGACAGAGACAGACAGAGTAACAGAGAGACAGAGACAGACAAACAGACAGAGAGAACAGAGTGACAGAGACAGACAGAGTGACAGAGAGACAGACAGAGACAGACAAAGTGACAGAGAGACAGAGACAGACAGACACAGAGTGGACAGAGAGACAGGGAACAACGACAGACAGAACAGACAGACAAAGTGACAGAGTGACAGAGAGACAGAGACAAACAGAGTGACAGACATGACAGACAGAGACAGATACAGACAGACAGAGGTGACAGAGTGACAGATACAGGAAGACAGACAGAGAGACAGAGTGACAGAAGAGACACAGAGACAGAACAGAGTGAAAAGAGAACAGAGAGGACGGAGCAGAACCAGAGAGAACAGACAGAGTGACAGAGAAGAACAGAGAGAAATAGAGTACAGAGAGGCAGAGACAGACAGAGTGACACAGTGACAGGAAGACACGACAGACAGACAGACAGACAGACGCAGAGTGGCAGAACGGACAGAGAAGACAGAGACAGAGACTGATACTTACTTTGTTGCATCATTTCTTCCTGCCATCTTGTGTGGCGATTTCCTTTTCTTCTCTTCTCTGGCCGTCATCCTATCGTCTAGTAGACTTCTTACTAAGGGATTCTTTTTTAAGGGTTAACCTTTTAGTCATGCAATTAATTGACTCACAAGACTTTTATTTTCTTGATCAGGATTTTTATCCATTCTGATTCGCCCGCGCGGGGAGTTAACAACCCCAGCCAAACGTCAAGTTGAAACTAATTCTAACTAGTTACGTTTTTCTCGCTAGATTCGCGCCTCTCTATGGGTCATTGGGGTCATCTAAGGAAATCTACCCGCCTACGCTTTCCAACTCCAACGAACCTATTTCAAACTAACTACAGAGTCTTGTCAATAATTATGGCTAACTACAAAATTATATAACATAAATATAAACATAGAATGCAACATAATTCCCTAACCTATATGTTCAAAATGACCGTAAAACGCATTGATATGCCTTTAAAATCAATAAACAAATGCGGGTGTAGCTATATTATGAATACCTGCCGTCAGGGTGTGTTCATTTACCTTAGGTGTAAGTATGGGATAGAAGATGGAGAAGCGCTGCCATCCCTCGAATTCCCCCCAAAGCAACCACGATATCGCTAAGAACTACAGAGGCATAACTCTTACTGCTATAGCAGCTAAGATATAAAGCCTTCTTCTCAATCGCATGCGATCCGAAATAAAACAAATCATTAGGAAAAGCACAACCGGATTTGGTGAGATTTGAATGGTATAGCCAGGGGCTGGAGACCCTAAAGTCATTCCGTTAGGACAATTCCTGCTGTAATACTTAATACTTTCATTTTGGACAAACATCGGTGCCATGAGAGGGGTTACCACTTTTGCATGCCGAGCGGATTTCAAGATCCAGGGTGGGGTCGGTTGACTGATGGATACAACGAATTTATATTCATACTAGAAATATAATGATGACAGGAAATTGAAATCGACGAGTCCATTTTCCACCGACTCTACACTAGCCCACGCGCCTCCATATATATATATAATTATAAAAAAAATTATCATTTTATTCATGAAAAGCAAAAAATAATATTGCATGTTATTTAGTATGTATATTGGTCAACAGTCTTAATGATGTAAAACAATTTTATTAATAACTGAGATTTAAATAAAATAAAATCATTGAGAATGTGAGTAAATAACAAGGGAATTGTGATTTGTATAGTAATATATTTCGGTTACAGACATAAAAACTCACAATCTCCATTATAATAAGATATGTAGCTGTCGACGGCCGAGAGGTTAAGGAACCGGGCTGATGAAAAGTCATTTCGGGTTTTGCTCCTAGTCAGAAGTAGTTGCATTCCGAGGGTGTCTCGATAAAGAATCCACAATTTTATCTTACAACCTCTTCCATTATGATGGTTACTATAACGAATTCTAGTCTTGTTCATAAATTTTATTTTGAACGGACATTGAAGCAAGCAATATGGCCGATGAGCAAATAATAACCAGCAAGTGATCTACAGATGTCTTTCTATAAGTCAATGAAACAGGCTGAGATTGGCAAATCGGAACAAAATCCCTTACCTTTCCTCTTTACTTAATAAACTCCTGATGTCCCTCCTATTTCAGTAAGGAGGGCGCCAGAGTGGCAGTGGCCTCCTTCATTTAATCTCCGCCCTTTATAAAGAAAAGAAAAAAAGAAGAAAAGAAAAGAAAACAAAAAAAAAAAAAAGATGTGAAAGACACGCTTTAACATTGGGCCTTTAAATTTATCTTCTGTCAACGATGTTCATTTGCGAGAAGTGGCTGCGCTGATTTGGAGCCAATCCTGAAAATGTATGATAAGAGAGACACGCAGGCAAATCTCGTTAGACGGGGGAAATTGAAGAAGTGTAGAGGGTGGATTTGGGGATGGAGAGAGAGAGAGAAAGAGAGAGAGAGGAGAGAGAGAGAGAGAGAGAAGAGAAGAGAGAGAGAAGAGTGAGAGAGAGAGAGAGTGTGGGGGGGAGATAGACACAATAGTTGATAGATTCAATGAACGAACGAACCGTTAGGAAAATGAAGAAGAAAAAAAATAAGAAGGAAAATGAAAAAAGAAATTTGGATTGGAAATGGAATGAAGGCGATTAGGAATCTGTGTGAGGTGGCTTGGCTGGCGCTTGCTGCTGCTGCTGTCTGCTGCTTGTGTGTGTCCTGTAGATAAAGAGATGTTGAATCGAGTGAAGTTTTTTTTTTTTTTTTTCTACTTTTAACAAAGCAAACAATAAAAAAGAAAAAAAAAAGAATGAAATAGAATAAATAAATGAATTTTTAAAAAGAAAAAGATATACGGGGGAAAATTGAAGGGAAGGGAAAATGAATTGGTAATCGTAAAGATATACATAAAATATTTGGTGAAAATGAAGAAAAACTGTAAGGATGAGTGAAATATTGGAAGAGAAAGAAAGAAAGACAAATAAGAAAGAAGAATCGAAAGTGAAATGAGAATGATTTGCAACCAACCTGGTTACTTAAAGGACCAAGAAATAAAGAAAGAAGAAAGAAAGAAAGACGAAAGATATGTAATACAAAAAAGGCTAAAAGAGGATATAAACTAACCAAATAGTAAAGATACAAATAAATTAATGAACAAATAAATAATGGATTATATACTATGATAAAATGGTGACTGGAAAAGAGATAAAAATAAAGAAGAAAAAGAAGATACCACTATAATCGTTGACTTGAAATAATCTGAGAGATAAATAATAGCTATAAATAAATATAGAACGAAAAAATGGAAATTTTGATATGATTATCCTAAAATATGGACGAAAAGAATAAATTTGTAATCTTAAAGGCAGTGAAAATTGAAAGTTTTTGAAATAAGCAATATACATTAAAAATCGGATTTTTTTTTTTTGAAAAAAGATTACATCCAAATACGAGAAACCCAAAACTGGCAAAAAACCTTTTAATTTAGGTTTATAAAGGATTTTAATGGAGACGGGAAGAAGCGCGTGCTGTAATGGTTAAGTCATGGGAATGGACCGTCGCCCAGTTCAAATCCTCGACGTGGAATTCATTTCACTTAAGGATTTTTCCTTCTTTTTTTTTTTCTTTTTTTTTTTTCAACTTTAAAAGCGCTACATTATATAAATATAACCGTTGGGTGGGGGGATAAAGGTAATGTGAAATCCCCTAACTATTCCCTCCAACTTAATGGTAAATAGAGAGCAGACTGGGCTCTTTAAACTTGGTTTTATGGGCCAATCGGTCTAGGAGAAGGAAAACTTTCTGATATTCCAAAAACCTGTTTTGTACTCGCTTAAAGGAGAATTGAAATCTTGGTCACATCTGCCTCGTGCGGATGGGGTTTGTAAATATATATATGTTGAGAACAGGAAAATAGAAGGAAAAGGGGAAAATAATAGAAAAAAAGAAGAGGAAAAAAAAGAAAATAAAAATCGTGAAGAATAAAAATTGTTTGGGGAGAAGGAGATTTTTTTTGGGTTTAGGAGAAGAGTAGAAGGTGGAAGAGAGAAGGAATGAAATGTAATGGGAAGAAAAGAAAAAGAAAAAGAAAAAAAATGAAGAGGGCCGAGGGAAAGAGGAATGTAACAAGAGGAAAAAGAAGGAGAAACNGGCTCGTATGGCCTTGCTTTCCTCGGCGTTATGAATAAAGCAGAATTGCTACTTGATGAAGCAAGGACAAGATAATACCTTATTTTTGAAAAATAAACACAATCTATTGAGACCTGGCCAAAATCCTCGGCCGTATGGCAATGAAAAGCAATCGGAATGCCGGCTTTTTGATCATAGGCAAACGTTTATCTAAATTTTGCGCCAATTGTCTACGCTATCATGAGTTTTCGATTCTTTTGGTTGTTTTGTTGTTTTTTTTTTCTATTATTTTCACTTTTTTTTCTTTTATTTTTTTTTCTTGGCATGGATGCAGAATGCGATGCGGTGACGAGATCAAGGGAGATAAGAACGGGGAAAATGTTTTCCGAACCGATTTTCTACTCTAAACTAACCACAATATTTCTTATTTTTTCATTTTATATTTTCACCCGTCAATTTGCTGTTTAATTTCTCCCTTTCCTTTTTGCCCCTCTTTATTTTACTTAGTTTCTCGAAACTGAAATATATATACTATATGTACGTAATGCAACATATTATATATAATATATATATATATATTATGTACGTATGTATATATATATATATAGTATGTAGCGTATGTATATATATATATATATATATATATATATATGGTATGTATATATAATATATATATAATATATATATGTATGTATATATATATATGTATTATATATTATATTAAGTATGTATATATATTATTATATATATAATTAAAATATATATAAATATATAATTATGTAAAACCGGTTGTTTGGGAATGGCTTTTGCCGGATAATTTGGGAGAATAAGGCTTAATTGGAGTCGTACCTAATTTTGAAAAATTAATAATTATAATGAATTAAGGCGGGAATACCTTATTTAAATGTATGAGCTAAAAAATCGAGAAAAAATCATCTCTGTATGTACATTTTCGGCCTATGCCTCAATCAAGCAGGCTATAGATCGGAAGACCGCCCTGTGCTGAGATTGATCTCGATTTGTTTAGCCATAACTTTAATAGATATTTCCCGCCTAAATTCATTATTAATTAATTAATTTTCAATTAGGTACGACTCCAATTAAAGCACTTATATATATAACTATTATGGTAATTATATATATAGTTTAATATATTATATTGTGTGTGTATGTATGTACGTATATATATATAATATATATATATATATATTATATGAAGTATCGTATGTGTGCGTGCGCATATATCTATAGGTAATGTGCGTATGTGTCAATTTGTATGGTGTACGAATGTGCGTTTGCTATATATTTGGTGAATTAAAAGTAAATATGAGTGACCATATATTGCATGATGTAGTGCTTGTGCATTTTTTTCTCCCCTTCCTATTGTTGCCCGCCGGTCGTTTATTGGTTACTTAGTTCTCACGGAATAATTTATTATATTAAGTATATATTATATAGATATTATATATATTAATAAATATATATTATGTTATGTATGAGTTACTACTATATATTTATATGAGGTAGTATTTTTTATTATATATATATGTGTGTTGTATGTGTTACGTATAGATATATATATTAATTATTATTTATTTTGTATAATATATATGAATGTATGTATTTGTGCGTGCGCATATATTTCTATAGGTTATGTGCGTATGTTGTCAAATTTTGTTATTGTGTATTGTGGCGTTTGCATAATATTTGGGAATTAAAGTAAATATGACGTGACCCATATATATTTTTGCATGTTGAGTGCTGTGTGTGCAGTTTCTTCCTTCCTTTGTTGGCCCTCTCTTATTTTACTTAGTTCTCAACGGAATTATTATATATCGTTATTTATATATGATATATATATAATAATGTATGTATAGATATATATAACGTATGTATGTATGTATACTGATAGGTATATATTATAGTAGTATTTATATATATAATATTAGTAATTTAGGTGAAATGTAGGTGTTTGTGCAGTGTGACATATATCATAGGTATGTTTGCGTATAATTCGTTGAATTTGTATGTATTAATGTGCGTTGGGTGCTATTATATTTGAGGATTAAAAGTAAAATGTGACGTGAACGCAATATATATTGCGTGTGAAGTGCTTGTGCATGTTAAATGTGTGTGAGTGTATAATAGATGAGTAGCGCATGATGTGAATATTGGTGTAATTGTGTGCAATTATACAAGTTGAGATGTAATGCCCTGAATGGTGTGTATTATGTCGGGATGGATACATAATGGTTGTGTGATGATAAGTACTTAATATCATAAGTGTGTGAATGTGGATAGTTTAATCTATATATATAATTTATTTATTATAATTATTATTATATTTTATTATACTATGTTTATATATATACTATTGAAGCTAAAGTGAATTTTAACCATAAATGAGTCCCAACCTCTATAATATCCAACCTATTCCTTAGTGTTGCATAGCGCCTTCTTTACCGGCACTACATGGGTATATTTTATATACTTTTCTTACTACTTCTTCTCTGGTCGTATCTTCTTCTGGCCGGCTTTTGCTATTGTCTGATCGTCTATCATCTATCTTGGTCTGTTTATTATCTTCTAAGGTCTCAGTCTGTCTTCTATTGAGAATTCTGGCCTGGTTTCTGTTGTAGGGATTATCTTGTTATCAAGAAGGCCCTGTGTCATTGTTTGTTTTTTGGTAATAAACACAGACTTCGATTTTATGTTGATGCTTACTTTAATCATAATCCCAGACCAAAGAACAATGCGCTGCGGATTCCTTACATCTTGCGCTAGCTCGCTTTCTAAGTTTCTACTCTTACATTATAACTTGAGATTGCTTACTCCTTAAATTAACCGGAAGGGGGGCTTTCTTAATCGGTGTTTCCGATTCTCCACGGTCTATCTCCCGCAAAGGCCAAGGTCAAGTGAGGTCAGCATTGTCACTCACTCTCAAGGCATCAGCCTGTACTGATCGCCATAATGATTTCTACACTACCTAAAAATGTATTAGGGAATCCAAATATTATGTACACCAGCACCTAAACAACAACAAAACAACCTATACTAACTCTCAAATGTAGCGCTGTAATAAAAAATATGGATAAAATGGGACTTAAAGGTCAAAATTAGTGACACACGTTATGTTCTTCACTACTTGAAAATTTAAAGTCCCAGGCCATTTTCTCCCTTGTAGTGGCAGTCTTAAGTAAACTTGTATCTCAAAAGTGAGTAAATTTTGATTGAATACAATTTATGACGATTAACATGGACGATATCCTAAGTATGTTTCTGTATCAATACCTATAAATTATTATCTGTTTATAAGATTATCATACATTGGGAAATCTCCTCGCGGACGTCATGCAAAATTTTAATATCATTCATGAGAAAATCTCTCTGAAATCGAATCCTTCCCTACACATTTATTCTTATGAAAGAAAGACTGTATTCTTTTCTTGTTTGACATATATATATATAATATATTATATATATATATATATATATATATATTATATTTTAGTCTTAGTTCGGTAGTAGCGTTTCGGATAGGTTTTTCCTTAAGTTCAATACCGGGTACCTCGCCAACTCAGGTCGTATGTGTAGCAACAGGGAACTGTGTGGTAAAGTTAAGGGAGACTTGATGGTAAGGGTGTGCGCTCTCCCTCATGACATTTCCAATAACAATCTTCCTTGGTCTGGACTAATTGAAAAGGCATAGACTCCCTCTGCTGACCTGGCTGATATCTGACTTTAGGACGGGCCCCCGACGACTTTTAGGCTTGTTACGGGAACTTATATATATAATATTATAATAATATATTTTATATTTATATAATATATATATCCGTCTATTCTTAAACGCGTCGTGAGAGAATCATTTTTGCCAGAGTGTTATATAATTTAAGCCCGATTTCAACTTTGTCTAATTCATCAGATATGGATTTGCAAATACTGTTAAATTATTTAGCAGTCGTATTTCTTTTTGTCTTTCACTGTTTTTTACTATATCTTTCGTTGTCATCCTTTTCTCATGATGTACCACTGGTTTACAAAAGAACATTTTTTTGTCTGAGGGCAGAGAAATGTGGAAATAGGTGTTTTTTGTACTAATTTGCTGGAATTCAAATTTGTAGACAGTTCCTGCTCTATCTGCTCTTCCTAGTTTCTGTCTTTAAAGTAGTGCTCATTTTGTATATACAGAGTATATTACGTTACTTATTTGAACAGTGGCAACAGCTATTACAGATAAACTGGATAGATAAAGAACATTGACGAATTAAATATACTTGGTCTGACACAAAATGTACACAATTCATAGTATCACAGACAGTTAAGAAGTGTGTTTCTTAGATGATCTGCTGTAATTTTTCTCCGGATGTCACGCCAAGAGCATCCAGCAGAAGTCTCTTCATCATGCCGGGGTTCCAACTTGCCTTGGTAGTTGCTCTTCGCATCTTTGTAATTGGTATTGGTGGAATCTTTTCTCCGGTGCCTCAGTCACTGTCACGTGCTGCCAATGTTTGGAGGGAAAGAAATTGAGGTGGGAATGGAGAAATGAAATTGAGTGACATTCGACATACCCATATTCCTCATAAGTTTTAGCAACTTCTTAATGACAGGCATTGTAATTTCGTACGCGGGTGTGTTTTACCAAGGAAGCCACTTACAGCTGACTTAATATGCTTCCCATGGCTGCTCAGTTTCCTGCATAATAACTAAAAAAGAATCTCCTGAAGGGCTTATTCCCGATTTTTCAGACTGTTTGTCCTCATCTTTATTGGTTTTATAAACAAAACTTCTGAACTCTTCAAAATCAATATTCTTTGTTTCATCGTTATTGTTAGTACACAACGTTTCAGCCGATGTGCCAACCAGCCTTCCTTCAGTTGTTATTTTGTCAAATTGGAAGCCCTGTCATTAAATTCTGGAAGCCAATTATCTATGAAGACTCCCAGTTCATAACTAAGAAATTCTCTGAAGTATGGGTGAGTATATATCACTAATATTGGCGGTGAGGCTCTAGTTCTTTGAGCGGTTAGAGGAGAAGGAAGTAGCCTCTTCGTTACTATTACTTCCCAAGTTTACTTCTGACATTATGTGTTATCTGTTGGGTTTCAGTTATGCTAACAAACAATTTATTATTAAATATAAATAGTTCTTCAAATCATGTAATGTTGTATTGAATTATTAGTTATTGATAGCAATTACTTAAAAAGCCTACAAATTTGGGCATTTTTCTGTATTAGTTAAGAATACAGAGATAATGAATAAAACTGTGCGTGAAATAATTATTATTAAACAAATTAAAAGGTGATAATTTAAAATAGTAAATTGTGTTAATGTATTAGAAAATACATTAACGAGAAGATTGCGAGTGGTTGTAATATAGTTTATTATTACATATGAATACAAATAACAAAAATGCTCTCTCAGCCGCAAGTTTGTAAAATAGTCTCTGAGCGTAAAAAGAGGATTGGTAAAGGATTACTGTATCTTCTGAAGAGTTGCAGCACGTGGGGTTTACATCCGAGAATATCGAAAACAACCTTCGGGGTGGAGTCACCGTCAACTCAGCATCACTGAACTAATCTGTGTTGTTCTTTTATACGTACTCATTTGGCATACGTGAGGGATTATCCGGTTCTTTCCTTTACAAAACATAATAATGAAACATTCAGAAATATAGTCATAAGATTGCAAATCAGACACTTATGATAAATCAAATTTGGCATTAAATAAATAAAGAGTTTTATATGCCGTTTACAAATAAAACCACAGCCAAACATTTAGAAATGGATCCTAAGGGTGGTTTGAGAAGCGTGCTTTTGAAGATTGGATAAGAAAGTCACTGGACAACAACTGAGTCGCCTTTAATTAAGATAAAATATTTTATATTAAAAGAGTCAAACTAGCAGTAAACTTACCGCCATATTACATAACATTGTAAGATGGTAATTATTAAACATATAGGACGTACCAGTACTTTAGTTAAAGTTTAAATAATTATTCAATTTAAGAGTCAAACCTAGCAGTAATGGTACTAACTGAGTTAGCTTTCAAGTCGGTAGAAGCGTTCGGCTAGAAACCCAAGGTTCCTAGTTCGTACGGCGGTTCCTCACCAATAACTCAGCGTATGAAGTTAGCACCAGAGATTCTTGTACTGTAAAGTAAGGAGCTGGATGTAGGTGGTGCGCTTCCACCTCATTGCTAAGAAGACAATCTTCCTTGGTCTACGCGCTAGTGAATAAGGGGATATGACTCCCTCGCTGATTGGCTGATACCACCTTTAGCCGCCCCGTCGACTTTTACTTTACTTACTGTATTTGGACTCTTAAATTTTGAAAATTATTTCTAAACTTTAATAAAAAGTAACTTGACGTCCCTATATGTTTAATAATTAGCCATCTACAATGTATATGTAATATGGGGGTAAGTACTGCTAGTTTTTGGACTCTTTAAATATAAATATTTATCTTAAATAAAGGCGACTCAGTGTTGTCCCATGTGACTTTCTTATCCAATCAAAAGCCACGCTTCTCAAACACCCTTAGGATCCATTTCTAAATGTTTGCTGTGTGTTATTTTGTAACGGCATAAAACTCTTTATGTTTTTATTAATGCCAAATTTGATTTATCTTAAGTGTCTGATTGCAATCATGACTATATTCCTGAATGTTCATTGTATTATATGTTGTAAAGGGAAGTAACCGGAATAAATCCCTCACGTATGCAAATGAGTACGTATAAAAAACAACACGAAAGATTAGGTTCAGTGTGTATGTGAGGGTGATCTCCACCCCCGAAGGTTGTTTCGTATTCTCGATGTAAACCCACGTGCTGCAAACTCTTCAGAAGATAAGTAATCTTTACCAATCCTCTTTTACGCTCAGAGATCTTTTTTACCTTGCCGGCTGAGAGGCAATTTTTGTTATTTGTATTCATTGTAATAATATAACTATTTATTACAACCACTCGCAATCTTCTCGTTAATGTATTTCTAATACATAACACATTACTTTTTTAAATTTCACCTTTTTATTTGTTTATAATAAATTTATTCACGCACAGTTTTTCAATATCTTTGTATTCCTTAACTAGATACGAAAATGCCCAAATTGTAGGCTTTTAAGTATTGCTATCTAATACTAATAATTCATACAACATTACATGATTTGAAGTAACTATTTATATTTAAATAATTAATTGGTTTTTTAGCATATGAAACCCTAACAGATAACACATAATGTCAGAGTAAACTTGGAAGTATAGTAACGAAGAGGCTACTCCTTCTCTCTACCGCTCAAGAACTGAGCCTCACCGCCATTTAGTGTTATACTCACCATACTTGCCAGGAATTCTGTTGAACTGGGGGAGTCTTCATATGATAATTGGTTCCAGAATTAATGACAGGCTTCCCAATTTTGACAAATAACAACTGAAGAAGGCTGGTTGGCACATCGCTGAACGTTGTGTACATAAACAATAAAACGATGAAACAAGAAATATTTTGAAGAGTTCAGAAGTTATGTTTATAACATAAAGATGAGGAACAACAGTCTGAAAAATCGGACATAGCCCTCAGGAGATGCTTTTTTAGTTATTATGCAGAAACTGAGAGCATGGGAAGCAATTTAAGTCCAGTCTGTAGTGGCTTCCTTGTAACACACGCGTACGAAAATTACCAAGCCTGTATTAAGAAGTTTGCAAAGACTTATGAGGATATGGGATGTCGAATGTCACTCAAAATTCATTTTCTCTTCCATTCCCACCCAATTTTCTTCCTTCTCCAAACATTGGAGCAGTGAGTGATGAGCACGGAGAAAGATTCGTCACCCAATACATTACAAAGATGGAGAGCAACTACCAAGGCAAGTGGAACCCCGGCCATGATGAGAGACTTCTGCTGGATGCTCTTGCGTGACATCCGAGGAAAAATACAGGGCAGATCATTAAAGAAAACACACTTCTAAACTGTCTGTGATACTATGAATTGTGTACATTGTGTCAGCCAAGTATATTTATTCCGTCAATGTTCTTTATCTATCCAGTTTTATCTGTAATAAGCTGTTGCCACTGTTGAAATAAGTACGTATATACTCTGTATATACTAAAATGAGACTATTTAAAAGACAGAAAACTAGAGAGGATAGAGCAGAACTGTTTACAAATTTGAATTCAGCAAATTAGTAAAAAACACCTATTCACATTCTTGCCTCAGACAAAAAATGTTCTTTTGTAAACCAGTGTAATCATGAGAAAAGGAGAAAGAAAGATATAGGTAAAAAAGTGAAAGACAAAAAGAAATACGACTTGCTAATATTTAACAGTATTTGCAAATCATTATCTGATGAATTTAGTACATAGTGAATCGGCTTAAATATATAAACACTCTGGCAAAATGATTCTCACGACGGTTTAGAATAGACGGTATATATATATATATATATATATATATATATATTTAATAGTTAAAGTCGTAAAGTAAGTCGTCGGGGCGGCCTAAAGTCAGTATCAAGCCAGTCAGCGAGGGAGTCTATGCTCTTTTCAATAGTGCTAGAACCAAGGAGATTGTTTTGGTGTCTGAGGGAGCGCCACACCTACCATCAGCTCCTTACTTTACCACACAGTTCCCTGTGCTACACATACGCTGAGTTGGCGAGGACCGGTATTTGAACTAGGAACCTATCCGAACGCTCTACCGACTAAGCTAATATATATATATATATATATATATTATATATATATATATATAATATATATGTCAACAGAGTCAGTTTCTCTTCTAGATAAGTTGTAGGTAGGAAGGATTCGATTCAGGAGATTTTCTCATGAATGAATTAAAAATTTTGATGGTCCGCGAGGAGATTTCAATGTATGATAATCTATATACAGAATAATATTTATAGTATTGATACAGAAAATACTTAGATATCGTCCATGTTAATCGTCATAAATTTGTTTCAATCAAAATTCTCACTTTTGAGAATACAAGTTTACTTAGACTGCACTACAAGTGAGAAATGGCCTGGGCTTAATTTTTCAGTAGTGGACTTGTGTCACTAATTTGACCTTTTAAGTCCCTTTTTTTTTTTATTACAGCGGTACATTTGAGTTAGTATAGTTGTTTTGTTGTGTAAGGTGCTGGTGTTACATAATAATTGGATTTCCTAATACATTTTTAAGGTAGTGTAGAATCATTATGGCGATCAGTACAGCTGATGGCCTTGAGAGTGAGTGACAATGCTTGACCTCACTCTGATCCTTGCTGGCGGGATAGACCGTGAGAATGGAACACCGATAGAAAAGCCCCCTTCCGGTTTAAGGAAGTAAGCAACTCAGTTAGTAAGAGTTAGAAACTTAGAAGCCGAGCTAGCAAAGATGTAAGGATCCGCGCCGCATTGTCTGGTCTGGGGATTTATGAATAAGTAACATC
>CM042161.1:41522994-41527994 GCA_023376005.1 Doryteuthis pealeii
ACAGACAGACCCGTAGATATGTTTCTACATTCAAACTGCATACAGATGCCACCATGTACGCACTCAGGAATTTGATTTAAAGCGGAGTGCGTTCAGATTTTATGCACACATCTTTACCTTTATAGATTGAATTCTAATATTGTTTGAATACATTATCTGTTTTTATAAATGTGTTTATATAAATTTGTTTTACTTATTAATATACCAAAAACTTACATTCGTGAGTGCTGCCACTTGGTGCCATCTAGAGGACTTTATGTTAATGATAGATTAATATGAGAAGTTTAATGATTTTGTTTGTGTCTACGTGAACAATTAATTTTAGTTATTTATTTATTTCTTTTAAGACCGTATTCATTA
This sequence comes from Doryteuthis pealeii, assembly GCA_023376005.1. NCBI lineage: Eukaryota > Metazoa > Mollusca > Cephalopoda > Myopsida > Loliginidae > Doryteuthis > Doryteuthis pealeii. The sequence continues at coordinate 41,523,355 of CM042161.1, forward strand.
TGGATATGTAATCATCAATACCTAAGAAATATAATAGGTAATGGTTCGTGGCCCAATCTACACGGGATTGGACTGTATTTTATATAAATATATATATATATACTATTGGAAATAATAAATAAACTTCAGAAACGCTGTGCCAAGTGTCTGCTAATCTAGCTTGCTAACCATTAAACCACATGAGGTGCGCAAGTTATTTACTAAGCGTCGCTTAGATACGGCACAAGGTCAAAAGTATGGGGCACCCAGTGAGAATCGAACTCACGAACAATGGTCGGTGAACCTAGCTTGCTAATCACTGCACCACGTGAGGTACGAAAAACGAAGAAATATATTTGGTTCTGAGAGCAAGATGTTCATCATGATCATCATGATAATCATGTCCTGTGTATGACGTTAAACTGCATCTAGGGGTGGAGTTCCAATTCTGCAGCTCTGATGAGTGTGGAGTACTCATTCATCACCATTACTCCCAGTTCCACTCTGATACAGAGTGGTAATATCTGTTAGCGGCACATCTATGGATTAAACAGAAGAAAAAAACTGAGTCTAAAAAATTTGAAAACCCAACACACTTGAATACAGCAAAAACCATCGTCCAGGAATTCGGTTTGACATTTCCAATTCCTACGATGATAACCATCACGCGACCATGCTTCCACATACAGACAACGCACGGACACACACACACACACACACACACACACACACACACACACACACACACACACACACATATATATATATATATAATATATATATATTATATATATAATATATAAAATATAACAAAAAGACTTAGAATTTTTGCATCATGTCTATTTCAGGAAGCTTAGATAAAGTGTCAACTCTCCCAAATCATCAGATGCGAATGATGTATTTCTTTATTACGGAACACTTCCTCGTCTCCTTAAGAGAGTCTTCTTGAGAATATTTATTTCTATCTCCCAAAATGAAATACATCAAGAGAAAGTGTTAATATGCAATTATAGGTAAATTTTCAACGAGTTTGCAGGTTCTTGTGTCGCTTCCACCCCACCTCGATTATATTAGTGTAGGATCGAATACTGTAAATATTTAAACATACGTATTTTAACTTCGTCATGAAGATCTTTCTATTGATACAATGAATTTAACATTGGAACAAAAATGGATTCCTATGATACTTGTTAGTTGGGGGTGCGTGGTGTAATGGTTAGAGTCGTAGGAAATGGACTCGTCGATCTGTGTTCAAATCCGCGACAAGGCTGGTTACATTTCACATAGCGCTAATACCGTTGGGGAAGTTATGAATCCAAATATTCTTCCTCTAGCTATGGGTAAATAGTAGGGAAGGCTGGGCTCTATAACCTTGGTTAGGTAACCAGCCTAGGAGAAGGAAAACTCTGAATTCAAACATGTTAAACTCCGCTTAAGAAATTCACCTTGTGTCACATCCTTCTTGTACGGAGGGGTTGGTAAATATATATATAACACTTGGTTTCACAACTAAACAAAAGATGTAAATATGAACGTACAATGAATACAATTTTCTAACGTCTAGGCATAAAATAACCCTAGATGGTTTGACATGCCGTTAAAACTAACCAATCAATCAACCAACCAAAGTAGTCTACTTGGAGATATTTTCCTTAAAATTCAAAACTCTATTATACGACAAGAAACATTCTCTTAAAAATTAAAAGTAAGCTCTATATCACAACAAAAATCGGAAAATAAATTCCGTTTAACTAAAGCAAATGCAAGACAAAATTATTTTAGTAACTGAGTGGTGAATACATGGAATAAAATACCATCGCCAATAGTGAATGCCTCATCTCTAAACTCCTTCAAGGCAATGTTAGATAATCTGTGGAAAGATTATAAATATTCTGTGGAATTAAGATGAATGTTTTATAAGGAACAGCTGAAATGTCTCAGACCTAATATACTAGCTGAAAAAGATATTGTTGGAGATTAGGGAAGGCCGATTTTCACTTTATTAAAAATATCAATTTACATGAGACACAGAAAGTTGTGTATTGATCTATTAAGTACTGACACCAACATTTAGATCTTGTACTTGTATGAATTTTGAGGAAATGGCATCAAAGGTCGTAGATAAAAATGCATTGAAAACCCTCGCTTTTGTAACATTTGGCTAATAGAAAAATAACAGTTTCAGTATTTAAAGCAGGGAATATTCTCCTATTATATAATCAAAATGAACTGAAATGAAAATAAAAATATGTTCCGCCTACACATATCAGTGACGGTTCTGAAATGCTATTCTACCTCATTGATTAAGTAGTAACAGTAAATACGTAAAAAAAATAAGAAAAAAGAAAGATTAACAGCTGATTTCTTTTTCTTTTAAAAATATAGGAAAAACATCTAATGGTTTACTATATTACACACACACACACACACACACACACACACACACATATATATATATATATATATTATATATGTATATATATATATATATATATGGAGAAATATGAGGAGTTTAATCCGACAATATGTGGAGAAAGGTTGACAAACACGGGATGTTTATGGAAACTGGATATTTATTGTCATTGAAGCACACACACACACACACACACACATATATATATATATATATATATATATATATATATATATATATATATATATAGGCAAATAGCTCCATATAAGAGCCCTTAGACGAAAAAGAAGGTCTCGGTTTATGACAAAACGTTTGCACTTATATTCCTGTGTCTCGCATCAAAGTTTTCTTTACTAATTTGGAAGCTTCTGTTGTTAACGTGACTGCCCGTTCAAAACATTGAGATTATGAGGACAAATCCAACAAGTCCTGTGAGGAACTTGATTTCCAAAGTTTATTTACTGAAAATCCTTCTCTGTGAATGGTTATTCACAAACTCAATTTTGTGACAGATTTATTGTGTTCAATGCATAGCTTCAAAATTAATTGTTGTTATTTTTTAATCGTTTTGACTGGCTCCTTACACCTGAAAGAACATAAAAAATATTCATTGAATTATTTAAAAAAAATGCCATCCGTACTGCTTTATATTCATTGTGAAATTAGATAAAAACTTTAAAATGATTATATAAATCAGCATAACTAATTTATTCAGTTTTATATGAATAAATTTCTACTGACCTAATGTCCAAAATTCTGTTTATAGCTTCTTCCCTCACTTCCAGTCCATCAGATTTCAATATTAAGTATAAACCATTTTCTTGCAGTAATGCTCAATGTAATCTGTTGGATTTCAGGTGGTTGTTAGTTATAGTTAGTGGTTGTCATATTGGAAATATACAGTTGCTGATTATGAAACTTGTTATCTTAAATTTCAATTCAAGAAAATGGCTTACATCTCCACATATTTTCCAAAAATAAATTTGAAAATAAAGTTAGAAAGATATTAAATCAACTAGCAAAAATAATTTTTTGAAATATATTGCCTGAGGGGATGGGAGCTGAAAATTCAATGTCATAGAGTGTGTACCATAAGTATGTCAAATCATCAAATTTATTAAAGGAGTAAAAAAGAAAAAAAAAGAAAAAGAAAGAAAGAAAGAAAGAAAGACAATTTGAAATGGAAACAGTTCCGATAACTTTAAATATTATATTAAAATAAAACAATCTATATATAAATATATAACGCCGGGCATCTATTTATTGAAACAATGAGGATTGTTTAACGTTGCATGCTCACATTTTGAGTATATTTATTCTATGTTATGACGTTGGATTATGTGTTGGATAATGTGACGTAAGCAGTGACGCAGTTTTTGTTACAGACAAAAACCGGAAGCGAATCTCCATTATTAATGAATTTAATGTAATGTTACTTAACTAAAAGTGGACAGAAATAAAGTCGTAAACATGTACTCAGCCTATTTAATGAAAAACAATAACTTTGAAAATACAAATTACAATGATTATTAAAATCGTATTCTTTTAAAATAGTTAAATGTTGTATAAGTAACATCGTTATTTAGACGGTTAGTGGAGAGAAGGTTAGGGTAGATTTTGAATTTCCCCTCATTAGTTAGAATATTCAGAAGTAACCAACAAAAGTCTCTTTATGGGTAATATATATATATATATATATATATATATATATATATATATATATATATATACTAAAGAAAGCTAAAAGTTATCAAAATATGTAAATAGAAAATGTCTTTTTTCATTCATTTTAAAAAAAATTAGTTATTTCATGTTGTTCAATAGGAATTTTTTTAAAATTATAAAACTTTAAACGAAAGACGTTTTTATATTAAGGACACATTTTTATATTAAATAGTTTTTGTTTAATCAGAAGAGAAATGCAGATATATTCATTTAAATGAAAATAGTTTTATTTACAAAATATTTTTTATGTTTATTTAAATAAAATGATATTGTTCAGAAATGGTATCACACAATTTATAAAGTTTATTTTCCACGTGCCTCTCGTACCACAAACGGAAGTGAAAATCAAAAGGTGTTCTTTTCAAAGCAGCTCCCAGCTGGGGTGCCTATTCGATACTTTGTCCAGATAGACAAACAAACAAGCACATAGACAGACAGACAGACAATTGGTCTAGTGGTTAGGAGAATGACGAACAGGTATCCGTGAACAGAAGTAAATCTTAATTTAGTGATGTTCTGTCTG
>CM042161.1:41532994-41537994 GCA_023376005.1 Doryteuthis pealeii
CATTAAGTGGTAATACATTCCTATAAAAAACGGATGTGAGCTCTCTAGAGGCTGTAACATATATACCTATGCATGTATTTATCAGTTAAAATCTACGCCTTGAAAAATCAGCCAGGCTTTTATCCCGGTCGGAGGTAGCCTACTAAGTCTATCCGCACGTAGTAGACGTGATACGTCGAAACACTGTATCTGTAGATGACAAAATATATGCACCCAAATTCTTGTTGAATTCTGGTGAAATTTGATTGTTCGTTGAGAATTAAGATTAAATGGCATGGCTTTCCTATAAAAACGGATGTGAGCACTCTAACGACTGTAACATATACACCTATGTATATATTTACCAACCCCTCCGCATGGGCAGTATGGGACTCAAGGCCAATTTCTTGAGCGGAGTTTAACAGGTGGGAATTCAGAGTTTTTCTTTCTCCTAGACTGGTAACCTACCTAAGGTTAAAGAGCCTATTCTGTCCAACTATTTTACCCATAACTGGAGGGAGAGTAGTTGGATGCAAGGATATTAGAGCAATTTGAAATGCAAACAGCCTCATCCAGGATTTGTGTATATAGCTATGTATGTATTCATCAGTTAAAACTACCCATTGCCTGCAGGTGGCTGATGGCGAAGTCGTTAAGACGCCTGACTGATGAAAACTCAGTTGGGTTCCTTACCCAGCTGGGGGTAGCCTGCTAAGCCCAGCCACACTAAGGAAACTTGATACGTCGAAACACGGTGTCTATGGATGACAATATATAATATATATAATCACATATTTCTTGAACCTACTAAAAACTTATTAGATATTTTTTTGAAAACCTGAAGCTCCTAAACAATTCTATACCTCAATATGTTACATAATTATTAGATGCCTAATATTTATGGCAATAGTGTAGAAATCAAAATGGCCGTTATAAGCTACAGCCCACGGCCTTGAAGGATGAGTGACGGCGCTTGACCTCACTCTCACCTTGCCTTCCGGGGATAAATCGTGAGAACCGGAAGGCATAGAAGACCCTGTATTCCGGTTTAAGGATAGTAAGTAAGACTCAGTTAGCAAGTAGGAGCCGAGCTCGTAGGATGTGCGCAGATGTCTGGGTTTGGGGATTTACAAGTCTTGTGTTTATTACCTAAAAACTAACAATGACACAGGGCTTCTGATAAGGAGAAATCCCTAACAGAAACCAGACCCGAAGTCCCCAAGAAAGTCCAGACCTTAGAAGAGACCAGACCAAGATGTTAGAAGATAGAACTAAAGCCGGCCAGAAGAAAATACGACCAGAAGTAAGAAGTAAGAAAAGGGTATACAACAAATATGTCCGCGCAGATTTAATATTCAGTTAGTGTACCGATATTATAATGATAATTAAACCACTACCTATCTTTACTGATTGATAAAACCACCACAGCCTTTTATTTTATTCCCTGTCATGCATCACTGCAGTCTCCAAACCTGTCTACATGACTTAGACTACAGTGAATGTATTACCTGCATAAGAGTTGGCGAGGGCGGGTATCGAACTAGGAACCTTGTGGTTTCTTGCCGACATTAACTGTTGATTAAACTGTACATCGATTTTATTCTCTGAGTTGATAACCGTTAGGCCATCCACACATCCATATATTTAAAAAAAAAAGATAAAAATGAAAACAACGTGTTATTGACTTCATTTTGAAACTGAAAATAAACAATCATTAAAAAAGATCAAATAAACGCAACGATATTTGCCATCGAGAAACTCGGGGGTTAGAAGACACGTAAACATCTGCGTCGTGTATGTAATCTCTTTTTATTAAAAAAGAAAATCCATTGAAACATATCATAGAGCCATTTGCCTATGTTGACATTAATCATACATTCTATTTATCTGTTTTGTAAAATATACTAATTTGTGTAGCGAAATTGTAGAATGATGAAGATAACTTTACTCACAGTATATTGGCCCGATATCTTCATTTTACACCTGAGCTTTCATGGCACGACTTTATTTGGTATATGCACTAAAACGAAAGGAATATGTTCTCTTACACTCACACATGCTCACACATAGACACATACACAATAACGTTGACGCCAACACACAAACACACACACAGACACACTCACGCGCACATACACTTCACTTGAAGCTTCTTCTTCTTCTTCTTCTTCTTCTTCTTCTTCTTCTTCTTCTTCTTATTATTATTATTATTATTATTATTATCATCTTCTTCTTCTTCTTCTTCTTCTTCTTCTTGCTATTATTATTATTATTATTATTATTATTATTATTGTCTTCTTCTTCTTCTTCTTCTTCTTCTTCTTCTTATTATTATTATTATTATTATTATTATTCCTTTTGAGTTTTCACATCAGTGTTAGCTGATGGTCTTTCACTGGAGCCTGAGTGACAGCAAGTCTCCTCAGGTTTCCAGTACTCTTCTGAGTATTCTGACAGATTGCAGCAGTGCAGTGTTCTGAATGGTTTCAATCCTTCCTCTGATATCCAAACTTTCCAAGCCCTTTTCTAATCCTTTTGGGACTGTTCCAAGTGCACCAACTACAATTGGTATCACTTTCACTTTCATATTCCATAACTTTTTCAGTTCTCTGGCAAGGTCCAGATATTTGTCAATGTTTTCATTTTCCTTTAACTTCACCCTGTGATATGCTGGCACTGCAAAATCAACCAGTTGACAAGTTCTTTCTTTTTTGTTAATCAACACTAGGTCTGGCCTTCTTGCTTTATTATTATTATTATTATCATTATTATTATTATTATTATTATTATCTTCTTCTTCTTCTTCTTCTTCTTCTTATTATTATTATTATTATTATTATTATTATTGTCTTCTTCTTCTTCTTCTTCTTCTTCTTCTTCTTCTTCTTCTTCTTCTTCTTCTTCTTCTTCTTCTTATTATTATTATTATTATTATTATTAATATTATTGTCTTCTTCTTCTTCTTCTTCTTATTATTATTATTATTAGTACTATTATTATTATTTTCCCGTGACAATGTGGGTGGAGAGATGATGATGATATTTGTCTATTAAAATTTCCCACCTTCCCCTCCACGGGAAGATTTCTTCGTCTTTGACAGCTGTTTATTGTCAAACAAAAGGAGAAAAAAACAGAAGAGGGTAAATATTCTACAATAGCTTAATATTCATTTCGCAATTGTCTAAGAACTTCCTTATGACAATCACAGACACAAACACACTTCACTTGAAGAAGCTTTATGACACCGTTCCTTAATAATGGTGGTTAATATACATAAAAACTGAAAAGTCCAAACATACGAAGAACTATTTATTCTTTTATAGATAAACACATCCTCTGAATATTTATTTTTTTAATATTACCTAACTTACATACTTACAAAGATAAGAGGTGTGCGACAAATCTAAAAGTGAACAAAACGAACAGTCATAAATTATCTTCCAAAGAATTTGTGACGGAGAACGAGAAAGGAAAAAGAGCAAGACATTGTCTTGCCTGCCGGGATCGAACCCGCGTCCTCCCGCATGCAAAAACAAATGCGATTTGGGCACTGGACGGATGCGAGGTTCGACTGATGTACCCGGATGTTTGGGTAAATATGTCCATAAATAACAAGTGAGTCGAACGCTGGACTGTCAGCAGCGGTAGAAGCAGTCGACGACGACGACGAAGTGCTTTGCGAACGACCCAGTAAAGAAATGGATTTTAGTCCAACAGAAACAAAACTAAATAGGAAATGCGATTTTGAACTGTTAAAGATTATTTCCACTACGACGACGGATTTTCCAGCTGCTAGACGAAGACGAAGAATGTGTTGACCAAAAGAAAGTCTGGCTTGTGAGAAGACGGTGAACTCGCTTGTTTTTGGTCCCCCCTCAGCTGAAACTTCTTGATTCGAATATCTATTTCCCCCCCCCCCATATATTTTCTACCCATCTATAGAATTACGACGTCCAAAGAAATCTATGAGGACATTGTACAGATACTTTCTGGGGAAACCCCTTTTTATGCAACTGTGAGGAATTAGGCTCCAGAATTCAAGCGGGGCAGGGACAGCATGAAAGTTGACCCTCGACCAGAACAGAACTAAAAAAACTTCAACCACTGATGATTAACTTGGTGCCATTCACAGTACGTCTTACTGTCCTGTAGATAGATAAGTTCATTAGTTCTGGCTCTGTCCATAATGAGATCTCTCGGATGAGCAAGTAATCTCCATGATGGGTCCCAAAAATTCTGATGTGAAAGCACGAGATGAAAAGGGATGACACTTTCAAAACACTTGTGTCCAGTCGAACCATAAGAATTCCCACTGCTGATTAGTAACTCAAAATGAAATGTGGCTTCATCATCCAATCAAATCAGCAGCGTCTGTAGGAAAAGTAATATCTTCTGTTTTTTTGTTTTATTCTGAGGGAGTAATCATGATAATCTATCTGGAAAAGGAAAAAGCTATTAATGGACAGTACTCTGAATCAGAATTGAGGCAGCTGAAGGAAGAAATCAAGTTAAAATTCAGAAGTAAACTAAGGGCAGTTGAGCTCTTGTTCGTTGATAATGTGCACGTTCACATCGCTCAGGTTGCAGTAGCTGAAACAGACAACGGTGTCTTTGAATTGGTACCCCACTCACTTTAATCATCAAACATAGCTCTATCAGATTGCGTTAAATTCAAAAATAATCATTTAATTTCTTGTACTATGTAAAATTTGATAATTTATTATAAAAGCACATTAATTCAAAATGTAGCCGAATTTTCAATGAAAAATGTATATTAAATAATCAAATTAAATAAAGGATTGTTTATATCATACTATTGTTCAATGAAATATGTACTGCAACTTTGAATAAATAAAAACGTAGAATTAATTAAAAATGTATTATTAAAATTTTACCTTTTAATTTGTTATTAATCTCTTGCTTTTATTCAGTATGAAAATTTAACACCACGATATATTTTTTCAGATTTAATAATTGTATATTTAATATCTGAACATCAAAAAACAATAACGAAAAATTTA
>CM042161.1:41542994-41545494 GCA_023376005.1 Doryteuthis pealeii
TTAGAAGAGTCCTGGAGAATTGAGGAGACTTGCTGTCACTCAGACTCTAGTGAAAGACCATCAGCTAACACTGATGTGAAAACTCAAATGGAGTGAATAATAATAAGAGATAGATTGTAGTTGTCAAGAAAGGAAGGGGGAAGAGGTCTTTGCCAACATAGAGGAATGCGTAGAAACCACAATCCAACAACTTGAAGATTACACAAGGAAGAGCAAAGACAAATTTACTTATGCGGCAACAATAGTAGAAACGGCAGATGGACAAACAGAAAAACGACAAAGACTAGAAAACAAAAATGGGAAGAAAACAATTATATGGACGCTTCAAACGACAAAAGATGAGGTTGCACATGGAAAGACTTGGACATGGTTAAGAAAGGGAAACCTTAAAAGAGAAACTGAATCACTTATAATTGCTGCACAAAATAATGCCATAAGGACAAACTACATCAAAGCGAAAATTGATAAGACCCAACAAAATAGTAAATGTAGACTTTGCGGTAATAGAGATGAGACTGTTAACCATATACTCTGCGAATGTAGCAAACTAGCACAGCGAGAATACAAAACTAGACACGACTGGGTTGGGAAGGTGATCCACTGGGAATTATGCAAGAAATTAAATTTTGACCACACAACAAAAATGGTATATGCATAAACCAGAAATCGTTTCTGGAACGAAACGCACAAAATTCTCTGGGACTTTGAAATTAAAACGGATCCCCTTATCCCAGCAAGAAGACCAGACCTAGTGTTGATTAACAAAAAAGAAAGAACTTGTCAACTGGTGGATTTTGCAGTGCCAGCGGATCACAGGGTGAAGTTAAAGGAAAATGAAAAAATTGACAAATATCTGGACCTTGCCAGAGAACTGAAAAAGTTATGGAATATGAAAGTGAAAGTGATACCAATTGTGGTTGGTGCACTTGGAACAGTCCCAAAAGGATTGGAAAAGGGCTTGGAAAGTTTGGAAATCAGAGGAAGGATTGAAACCATTGAGAACACTGCACTGCTGCAATCTGCCAGAATACTCAGAAGAGTCCTGGAGACCTGAGGAGACTTGCTGTCACTCCAGTGAAAGACCATCAGCTAACACTGATGTGAAAACTCAAAAGGAGTAAATAATAATAATGTATTGGTATTGCTAAAGTATACTAAACATGAAAAGGGTAAAACATAAATACAAATAAACATGGTACTATGTTGACAGATCTGAGTGTCATGGTCGGCAGGTGCTCTCTTAACAGCCCACATACGGGTCGATCGGCATCTTGCGCATGTTGGCTGATATAATTTCAGGTACACAAACAAAAAACAAAACACCAATGTATCTGAGACACACCGAAGAAAAAATAGATAACTGTTATTTTAAAAGAAACCCAACAAAAGAAACCACAGGAAAAGGCTGATCCAAATCTGGGGAAAATCCGCTAAATATCATTCAAGCCAAACACTTGCAGAGTAATTTAAGGAAAGACTGGCTTACTGAACTTGAAATACTAGAAATATGTGGACAGTTAAGTCGAGAAGAATATTTTCAAGAAGAAACATAAAACACAAAATACTGAAAACCAAACCATCACGTAATCTTACATTATAATAATTCTACATGATGATATAGAAGTCTATATGTGTCAAGAAAAGGGTGTGGATTGCGCAGATGCGTCAATTCAAGGATTTTAGGAACACACAAAAAAGAACAAAGAAAAACGAATTACAGAAAACAGTAAAAGCATGAAAAATGACAAAAACTAGAAAAAGAAATGTGAAGAAAAATTACTATATAGATACTTCAAGTGACAACTGGAAATACGCCTGAGAAGATCTGGATATGGCTAAAAAATGATAAAAGAGATAAGCCCATCTCAGCTAGAAGACCAGACCAATTATTGATCAACAAGGAAAATAAAACTGTCAACTGGTAGATTTTGCAGTCCCAGCAGATCACAGGGTGAAGATGAAAGAAACAAAAAGACAGACAAATACCTGGACCTTCACAGAGAATGAAAAAGCTGTGGAATATGAGGGTGAAATGATACAATCTTTGTGGTGTACTTGGAACTGTTCCCAAAACATTAGAAAACCAATTGGAGGAATGCATATTAGAGGATGAATTGAAACTATCCAGACAACAGCATTGTTTAACTCGGCTAGAATACACAGGAGGAGACTAGCTTTCACTCAATTATCACTGACCATCAGCTTAAGTTGGTGTGATAAAGTCACAAGGAGTGAATAATAATAATAATAATAATAATAATAATAATAATAATAATTGCCGTCCCGGCCGACCACCAAGTAAAAATGAAAGAAAGCGAAAGAATTGACAAATACTTAGACCTTACCAGAGAACTGAGGAAACTGTGGAATATGAAGGTGAAGGTAGTACCAATCGTAACCGGTGCCCTTGGAACGATTTACAAAGCTCTGGAAAAGAATTTGGGTGAACTGGAAATCAAAAGAACCGAGACCATCCAAACTACAACACTGTTGGGATCGG
>CM042161.1:41550494-41602994 GCA_023376005.1 Doryteuthis pealeii
CTAGACTACGTACTACGAACGTCATTAGATCTAATGAAAGAAAAACGCTTCACGTAAAAAAAAAAGGCGAGATGCAGCAGAAACTTTTACAGGTGCGAACTACGGAGATGATCTAGCACTTTTATAAAATACAACTATTCAAGCCGAATTACTGCTGCATAGACTAGAACAGGCTTCAAGTGGCATTGGTCTACATTTGAACCCACATGGAATAACGTTCCCATATAACAAACAAGATGCAGCCATTTCTACACTAGACGGTAAGCGTCTGAAATTAGTTTAGTCGTTCATTTGCCTAGGTAGTAATATCTCATCTACTGAAAGGGATGTCAATATATGCACAGGAAAGGCATGGACTGATAAAACAGATTATTGATAGAACTGGAACTTTACGATTAGATGTAACACATTACTCAATAAGTCCCGGGTCTAACGAATAAAACAACAACTTTTAGGCAAAATTCAACCTTATTCATCTCCTTCTAGGGTTATACACTGGTTCCAACGATTCAATGCCTTTTTTGTAGAACGATTTGTCTTTCGCCTCAAAATACGCCTCGGTTTCCGATATCACTTCTTCATTGGAGCCAAATATCTTTCCCTGTCTTTTGAGGTCTGCAAACAGCTAGTAGTCGCTGGGGGCTACATCTAGAAAATAGGGTGTGTGATTCAAAATGACATTTATGTAGTATAGCAGTACGATTTTGATTCTAACGAAAAAATAAAATAAAAGTAAAAGCTTAATCGGAACTACACATGGATGCTGCGTGCGGTTCTGAACAAATCCTGGAAGCAACATCCGTAAAAAAAGGCAGCTGTACGACCACTTTCCTCCTGTCACACAAGCCATTCGCGTAAGATAAACAAGACATATTAGACACTGCAGGAGAAACAAGGACGAGCTCATTAGTGGCATTTTTATTTGGGTGCCTACACAAGGACATAAAAGCAAAGAATTACATCGCTCAGCTATATGCGGATACACAATGCTGCGCAGAGGACTTAACAGGAGCGGTGGTCTATACAGACCAGTAGCGAGAGAGTCATGGAGACCAATGCTGTCAGCACGACTTGAAGATGATGACAAAGTAAAAATTGCAACCAATTTTGTAAGTTTTCGCATGAGCATGGGAGAATTATAGTAGTTTCTCATGCATTTTAAAATGTGTGTACTGCATTGGAAATTAATTTTGTTTAAGGATGGTTTGTATTGTTTTATGCATAGAGCTTCTAGTATTTAGAGTTTTTGTTTATTTTTTTCTTTGTGCAGAATGTGTGTATTTTCCGTTAGAATATTTCATTCTTAACTAAAATTAATTTTCAATGCAGTACACACGTTTTAAAATGACTATAACACCTTTCTCATCAATCCTTCTCCTTCCAGCCACTACATTGATATAATTTTAAAAAAAAGACACCCCTGATGATGGCACATCGAAGTGCCGAAAGTACTCGGGACCTGAACTTTGGTGGACTAAACCATGAATTCCACCCAAATATTAAAAAGTTAGCCAGAAAACTCGAACAGATCAAAAATAAAATTGTTAAACAGGAGATGTGTCTTTTGTTTAATTCTACATATATATATATATATATATATATATATATATATATATAGAGAGAGAGAGAGAGAGAGAGAGAGAGATATGAAACAAAGATTATATCAAATTGATGGACATGGACAATTTTAGATTTAGGTCAGCGAGGCTTAGTACAAATTAAAACCTGATTTTTTGATTATTACTATTATCGTCTATCACCTTGTTTATATACAACAAAATGAATTACAAAGTCTATCAAGAATATACTATAATAAGATTATCCTATTAAGGTGCTTATTTATACATTGAATTTAATAGAGTTGTCATATCATCTCTTACAGTGTACCATTCACTTTATTATTAACAATAGTTCATTCTAAAAATCTATATAATTGATACAAAGGCAGCTTTCAAAATTAGTCATCAGTAGGTGAGGCAGGGCACATTGAGTCGTTTACAGGGTCAGGATCATAAAAGGAAAAAAACGAATAACCTCACCATAGGTTTTGGGAATATCAAACACATAGACATTCAAGTTTAACTTATAATAATGTCCCGATGCACAAGTTATTATATTTATATATATATATATGTAAAAATGGAATAGGAATTGAATCCGACAATATGAGGAAAAATGAGTAAAGAAAAGAAATGTAGATGGATAAAAAATGAATTTAATCGATATCACTTTAATCGATATCACTTACACATGTCTTTCGGTCAGTTTATCAAAATGTATACGGATTACGCTATTATTATTATTATTAAAATAATCAGATGAAATTGAAATCTTATTATAATGGAGATTGTGTGTTTTTCTGTCTGTAACCGAAACTATATTCCTACTCAAGTCACAATTCTCTTAGTTATTGACATCACATTCTCCATGATTTTATTTTTATCTAAACCTCAATTATTAATAAAATTGTCTTACATTATTAATACTGTTAACTATGTTTACATACTGACAACATGCAATTATATTTATATATACAACAAAATAGCGGTTTACAGTGTGAACGGGAAGGCTAATTTGCATATTAATATTAAAAAATCGAATTTAATAAATATGTGCTTAGTATCATTGATTTCTAACTGTTTGGTTTTATTTTAATGAATATAAGCAAAAATCTCTTCAATGAATCTTAAATGAAATCCATTAACAAGATAAAATAACTGTCATTTTATTCTTTACTTCCTCTTATAACTAAATACTTAAATAAGAAAAAATAACAATGAAAGACGAGAGTGATGGAAGAGTAAGTTTCAGTTGTTCCATTTTTTTATTATACTCCCTCTGTTTCAAATCTTTTATTATACTCCCTCTGTTTCAAATCTTTTTATCTGTATTCTTATTTAGTTTCATTAGCCTTTCTAATTTAATACAATATTTTATTACATTAAAACTTAAATACTTGCACCCGGAGGGTGCATATATTTGCTAGTAATGATAATAATAATAATAGGAAAAGTGTAAAAATATTCCGTACACAGAAAGATTTTTTTACGACCTTCATCAGCGTGAACTTTTATTTTTTGTTTTTTATTTTTATAAAAAATCTAAATTTTATTTTCATAAAAAATCTGCAGCTGCCAGTAAGGAGGGTTTTAACTGATAATTAATTAAGATACATCAATATATGTATATATATTACGATTACTAGAGAGCTCAAATCAGTAAATAACAGACGAGCCTGGTTTTTTTTAAGGTAACAATGAAAATCAATTGAAATCCCTCCTAGAGAGCTCTACTGGGTTTGGGGAGCATATATGTCATCCACAGAGAACTTGTTTCGACGTTTCACGTCTTTTCAGTGGGGCTAGACTTTGCAACTGCTTCTAGTCGGTAGCGTAACCCGACTGACTTTAGCAACTATATATATATATATATATATATATATATATATATATGAATGATGTCTTTAAATGTTGCGCTATCTGCACACAAAGTGTTCGTTATCTGCTATAGACCATATTTCTTTTATTCTTATATCGACCGTCTGATATGTTTAACGTCGCTGGCCATAATGCACTTCGATTTTGTTATTGTTCTAGCCCTTCTTTCTCCATGTAGATCCGAATCGTTTGACAATTTTATTCTCATCGTCATGGAGTTCTTCTCGTTGGTCATTTCCGGTCTTTTGGATACCACCCTAAAACTGTACTGGTCTACCTGTCGTCTGTGACACTTGCAACGTTAACGGCCCTGTGGTACGGCTGATTTTAGTACTTTTTTATCACGTCTTTGATTCTGCTGCACATAGAGCATATACAGGCAGTATAACAGAACTCAAAACCACATATTGCAACGAATATTTTCATGTTTTCGCCATCATCAGGCGATCCTACATTCTGAAGAAGAGTGTGTTTTACAATGTGATGGAAAGCGGAAAGCACAGAATATAAAATGGAATTAACGGAGTTTAATAGGTTTGAATTCAGAGTTTTCCTTCTCCTAGACTGGTTACCTAGCCATGGTTAAAGAGTCCAGTCTGCCCTGCTATTTACCCATAGCTGGAAGGAGAATTGGATTTATACCTTTCCCAAAGGTATTAGCGCCATGTGAAATTCCAACAGCTTCGTCCAGGAATTGAACTCGCGTTGACGAGTCCATTTCCTACGACTCTAACCATTAGACCACGAACCTCCATTTTTATTTGGTATAGGTGCCGTTAACTATGTCAGGTAGTATAGAATTTAAAAAAAAAAAATAAGCGGTACCTCTGTAAAAGAAGAGTAATGGAAAATAAATGTAAAGTAAATGATATAAGAAAGGTAACCTTTTGCTGACTTCGTTAGCAAGTCTCTGATTGGTCAATCGAATCGTGAGAACAGGAAGTAGAGTTATAGATTCAGATTTAGCTAGGTGTTTGGAGAAGACAGACATGGCGTCTCTACGAAGATGACTAGTTCTCAACAACTCGGGAATTTGAAGACTTAAAATATCCTATTTCTCTGAATGTTTGAGATGAGGCCCGAAGACTAGTACTATCTGCGTTATTCAGACTATTGTCTCCATCTTCATTGTTATTTGTACAACGTTTCGGCCGATATACCCTCCGGCCTTCTTCAGGTATTTCTTGTCTTAAAATATCCTCTTGTGTTCGTTGATAAGACCAGAAAGGACATAAAGATGAAAAAAAACAAAAAACGACTGGGTGGGAAAGTTGATTCACTGGGAATTGTGCGAGAAATTCAATTTTCCCCAAATAACCAAAAGGTACGACCTTCACCTTCATGTTCCACAGTTTTCTCAGTTCTCTTTCTTTCATTTTCACTCGGTGATCAACCGGGACTGCAAAATCCACGAGATGACAGGTTTTCTTCTTGTTAATTGGCCCTTGGTCTGATTTCCTACGTGAGATTTGATGATCCGTCTCTATCTAAAAGTCCCAGAGAATTTTATGCGTTTCATTCTCCAGGACAGACTTAGGTTTGTGCAAAACAAAAATGGCCTTGTGTCAAACTAAGTTTTATAAATGACTACTCAGTGTTGAAGCTATTTGTTTGAGAGAAACTCTCTGTTTTATTGATAGCTTGTTTTTTCGCTGCCCCTCCATTGATCAGGATAATGTACCCGAGGCGTCATAGATTTCCATCATCTCAGCTGATGATATCTCTTCCTACCAAAGATGTTGACCAAATCTCACTCATAATTATAATTTTTTTTCATAAAGTAGCTGGACCCATAAGCTTATCTCTAGATTAGGCATTGGCTTTTTTTTTATTCGTGATTCTCTATTCGTTGGACATTTTAATTCCTTTGTTTTGGCTAACAGTATACTTTTGATTGCCTACAGTTTAAAAAGACATATCCCATGTAGATTATCTTCAGTATTCACGATAGACACTAATCGCAGATTAATTTCTCGATAAGATTTTTTCTGTTAGTCCGATATAATCTACTCGAATGTTTTCTCTCTTTAATTTACATATAGAGGAAACAAACAGATACATGTATATAGCCACATTATAAATAAGTCTCTCTCTCTCCCCTCTCTCTCTCTCTCTATATATATATATATATATATATATATATATATATAGCCACATTATAAATAAGTCTCTCTCCCCCCCTCTCTCTCTCTCTCTCTCTCTCTCTATATATTATATATATATATATATATATATATATATATATATATATATATATAAATGCTGGCAATCTGTCATGGATTTGAGTGTCTATCTGTCACATACTACAGAAGACATTCACAAATACAAGGTTTGCAGTGTCCATGGCTAAGACTGTACGCTGACTGTATCTCCTGCAGTGGGTTGGGTCCCTTTTAAAATACTGATGAATAAAGTGTGACACTAGGGTTTGAACACCATTGCCAGTAAATGGTTGCTTGGTTGATTGATTTTACCAGCACATCAACCTGTCTGGGGTTATGTCATGCCTAACTTTTGGGAAGTAATATGTTGTGTATCTATATTTACACTTTTGTAGTAATTGGTTTTAACAATGTATTAGCACCATTGGGGATTATGTTGTATGGTATATAGACACATTATAATAAGTCTCACTCTCTCTCTCTCCCTCTCCCTCTCTTTATATAATATATATATATATATATATATATATATATATATATATATATATATATATATATATATCTTAATTACCTGTAATTAGAAATTAACTAAGTGACTCTTCCTTGTTTTTTTCCTTTGGTCAAATGAAAATGTTTACTCCAGTTTAAATAACTTATTTGGACAGTTTGGGTGAACTTTAAATTAATGAAATCATTTCATCATGTGATTTTTCCAACAATCTAAAACCGGGCTCAATGGGTGACCCAACGGGTCACGTTTCTTTCTAGTATATATATATATATTGAAGAAAATGTTGGCAATCTGTCATGGATTTAAGTGTCTATCTGTCACATACTACAGAAGACATTCACAAATACAAGGTTTGCAGTATACAGGGCTAAGACTGTACGCTGACTGTATCTCTTGCAGTGGGTTGGGTCCCTTTTAAAATACTGAGATTCCAGTATTGGGGCACTGGGTTGTGAGGAGTGCCACGTTATTTGCATTACTCCCGCTATACTCTGACATGGAGTGGTAGTACCTATTAGGGTACCATCTATGGGTCAAATAAATCTGCAGATTATTTGTATTAGATCAGAATACTTGATACCATTTAATTGTGTGTGAATTAATTGAATTATGAATATTTACTTCAGTCGGTAGTGCGTTCGGCTAGAAACCACTAGGTTCCTAGTTCGATACCGGCCCTCGCCAAGTCAGCGTATGAGTAGCACAGGAATCTGTGTGGTAAAGTAAGGAGCTGATGGTAGGTTTGGCGCTCCACTTAAGATGCAAAAACAATCTCCTTGGTCTAGCGCTAATGAAAAGGGGATAGACTCCCTCGCTGATTGGCTGATACCGACTTTAGGCCACCCCGATGACTTTACTTTTTTACTTGTTCGCTAAGTATTATCATTAATTAATTGAAGATTTATAACTGTTTGTAAACAACTGATTTAGTATTCGATAGATATCCCTGAAATTATACCACTGTATAACAGTTAAAAAGAAACAATAAAAAAAACTCTTAATAACTACTACATCAGAAATTTACATGTTGAACATCGTCGGGTATTTAATTGAGAGAGTGGAAACTCGTGTGGTAGATAGATAGATAGATAGATAGACAGACAGACAGACAGACAGAGTGACAGACAGTGGCAGAGAGACAGAGAGATAGAGACAGACAGAGTGACAGAGAGACAGAGACAGACAGACAGACAGACAGAGAGATAGAGACAGTCAGAGTGACAGAGTGACAGAGAGACAGAGAGACAGAGACAGAGAGACAGAGACAGACAGAGAGAGACAGAGACAGACAGACAGACAGAGTGACAGAGAGACAGAGACAGACAGAGTGACAGAGAGAGTGACAGAGAGACAGAGACAGACAGACAGACAGACAGACAGACAGAGAGACAGAGAGATAGAGACAGACAGAGGGACAGAGAGACAGACAGACAGAGACAGAGAGACAGAGACAGACAGAGAGACAGAGAGACAGAGAGAGACAGAGTGACAGAGAGGCAGAGAGACAGAGAGAGACAGAGTGACAGAGAGACAGAGAGACAGAGACAGACAGAGTGACAGAGTGACAGAGAGAGACAGATACTTGATACTTACTTGTTGCATCATTTCTTCCTGCCATCTTGTGTGGCGATTTCCTTTTCTTCTTCTCTGGCCGTCATCCTCTCGTCTAATAGACTTCTTACTAAGGGATTCTTTTAAAGGGTTAACCTTTTAGTCATGCAATTAATTGACTCATAAGATTTTTATTTTCTTAATCAGGATTTATTTAATCCATTCTGATTCGCCGCGCGGGGATTTAACAACCACAGTACAACATCAAAACTAATTCTAACTAGTTACGTTTTTCTCGCGAGATTCGCGCCTCTCTAAGGGTCAGTTGGGGTCATCTAATGGAAATCTACTCACGCTTTCAACTCCAATGAACCTATTTCAAACTAACAACAGACTCTTGTCAATAATTTATGCTACTACATAAATTATATAACATAAATATAAATATAGAATGCACATAATTCCCTAACCTATATGTTCAAAAAGACCGTAAACGCATTGATATGCCTTTAAAATCAATAAAGAAATGCGGGTGTAGCTATATTATGAATACCTGCCATTAAGGGGGCTGTTCATTTACCTTAGGTGTAAGTATGGGATAGAAGAATGGAAGAAGCGCTGCATCCTCCAATTCCCCGCAAAAGGCAACCTCGGTATCACTAAGAACTACAGAGGCATAACTCTTACTGCTATAGCAGCTAAGATATATAACGCCCTTCTTCTCAATCGCATGCGACCCGAAATAGAACAAATCATTAGGAAAAACCGGATTTGGTGAGATATTAAATGGTATAAGCCAGGGGCTGGAAACCCTAAAGTTATTCCGTTAGGACAAGTCCTGCTGTAACACTACTGTAATACTAATACTTCACTTGGACAACATCAGTGCCGTGAAGAGGGGTTACCACTTGCATGCCGAGCGATTTCAAGATCCAGGGTGGGGTCGGTTGACTGATGGATACAAAAAAAATTATATCATATAGAAATACAAATGATTAACAGGAAATTGAAATCGACGAGTCCATTTTCCACGACTCTAACCACTAGCCCACGCGCCTCCATATATATATATATATATATATATATATATATATATATATATTATATATATATATATATATATATATATATATATATATATATATATATATATATATTTCCATCCATCCATCCATGCACACACACACACACACAGACATATATATATATATATATATATTATATATATATATATATATATATATGAGGAAAAATGAGTAAAGAAAAGAAATGTATGGATAAAAATGAATTTTATCGATATTACTTTTAATCGATATCACTTACACATGTGTTTCGGTCTGTTTATGAAAATGTATACGGATTTACGTTATTATTATTATTAAAATAATCAGATGGAGTTGAAATGATGATGATAATAACAATAGGAAAAATGCATAAAATGTTCCGTACACAGATTTTGCCGACCTTCATCAGAGTGTTATATATATATATATATATATATATATATATATATATAATATATATATATATATATATATATATATGCAGATAGATAGTTAGATAGATAGATAGATAGATAGAAACTGGCTGAACTATCTGGATAGATATAGAGACTCACAGGTAGATGATTATATATATATATATATATATATAACACAGAGAGAGAGAGAGAGAGAGAGAGAGAGAGAGAGAGAGAGATGATTTTGCAATATTGCACACATACATATTATCAGAACATTAAAAAGACAGAAAGACGGACAGACATACAGACAAACTGATGTGTAAAATGAGAAGACAAAGAATTGAAAATGAAATGTTTCAATGAAAACAAATTGGCATACTTTTTTCTTAAGTTATCAAATAATCGCAAATAGCAACATCTATAAAACAGGAAAGAAAAAAGAAACCAAAGAAGAAAAAAGGGGGGGGGAGAAAAGAAGAGAAGATAAAAGATGGTGAGAATAAAAATCGAGAAGAACAAACTTTAGTGAAATTCTTTAGATTTTGGCTGATGATGAAAGTTTTACTTAAACCCCCAAACATACAGACAACACAATTTGTGATATTGTGTATTATCAAAACAGCAGAATTTCTATATTTCTATTAAAACATACCACCACGATCCTTTTTCTCCATCAGTGTCCTGCTTCTCCATCAGTGTCCAACATGTCTTATTCGTCTTATTTGGACGGCTTGTGTGATAGGAGGTAAGTGGCCACACAGCTGCTTTTTTCTGGTGAGCAGCTTCCAGGATTTGTTCAAGGCAGCATGCAGCATCCTTACATAGTTCTCATCTATCTTTTTCTCGTAGCATTTCGTGGTGTAGTCATACAGTAGTACTTATACGATTGCAGGTTGGATGAATTTATAAGTGGTTATTATTCTTAATTCTCAAGAGTTTCGAAGACTTTAGCTCTTAGTTTAGTTTTTAAACAATTTGGAGAATTTTCAAATTTAAAAAAGAATTGCTATTTTTAAAATTCTCAATTTTATATATACTAGCAAATATATGCACCCTCTGGGTGCAAGTATTTAAGTTTTAATATAATAAAATATCATATTAAATTAGAAAGGCTAATGAAACTGAATGAGAATTCAGATAAAATATTTGGAACAGAGGGGGTATGATTGAAAAATAGAACAACTTTGAAACTAACTCTTCCATCATTTTCCCTTACTCCCGTCTGTCTTTGTTAAATTTTCCTAATTTAACTATTTAGTTAAGATAGAAAGTAAGGAATAATATTACAGTTATTTCTTCTTGTTAATGGATTTCTTTTAAGATTTATTCCTGAGATTTTTGCTCATATTCAATAAGATAAAAACAAACAATTATAAATCAATAATACCTAGCATATATTTATTAAAATCAAATTTTTAATATCAATATGGAAATTAGCCTTCCCATTTACACTATAATCCGCTATTGTGTTGTATATATAAATACAATTGCATGTTATTTGTATGTAGATATGGTCAACAGTCCTAATGATGTAAAACAATTTTATTAATAATTGAGGTTTAAATAAAAATAAAATCATGGAGAATGTGACGTAAATAACTAAGGGAATTGTGATTTGTATAGTAATATAGTTTCGATTACAGACAGAAAAACTCACAATCTCCATTATAATAAGATATGTAGCTGTCGACGGCCGAGAGGTTAAGGAACCGGGCTGATGAAAAGTCATTCGGGTTTTGCTCCTGGTCAGAAGTAGTTGCATTCCGAGGGTCTCTCGATAAAGAATCCCACAATTTATCTTACAACCTCTTCCATTATGATGGTTACTATAACGAATTCTAGTCTTGTTCATAAATTTATTTTGAACGGACATTGAAGCAAGCAATATGGCCGATGAGCAAATAATAACCAGCAAAGTGATCTACAGATGTCTTTCTATAAGTCAATGAAACAGACTGAGATTGGCAAATCGGGCAAATCCCTTACCTTTCCTCTTTACTTCAATAAACTCCTGATGTCCCTCTATTTCAGTAAGGAGGGCGCCAGAGTAGCAGTGGCCTCCTTCATTTAATCTCCCGCCCTTTATAAAGAAAAGAAAAAAGAAGAAAAAGAAAAAGAAACAAAAAAAAAAAAAAGATGTGCAAGACACGCTTTACATTGGCCTTTAAATTTATCTTCTGTCGAACGATGTTTCATTTGCGAGAGTGGCCGCGCTGATTTGGAGCCAATCCTGAAAATGTATTGATAAGAGAGACACGCAGGCAAATCTCGTTAGAACGGGAAATTGAAGAAGTGTAGAGGGTGGATTGGGGCGGGAGAGAGAGAGAGAGAGAGAGAGAGAGAGAGAGAGAGAGAGAGAGAGAGAGAGAGAGAGAGAGGGGGGAGGGAGGAGATAGACACAAAATAGTTGATAGATTCAATGAACGAACGAACCGTTAGGAAAAATGAAGAAAGAAAAAAATAAAGAAAGGAAAAACTGAAAAAAAGAATTTGGATTGGAAATGGAATGAAGGCATTAGGAATCTGTGAGGTGGCTGCTGCTGCTGCTTGCTGTTGTTGTCTGTAGATGAAGATGTTTGAATCAGTGAAGTTTTTTCTTCTTCTTTTAACAAAGCAAAACATTAAAAAAAAGAAAGAGAAAAGATGAAATAGAAATAAATAAATGAAATGTTATTATCAAAAGAAAAAATACGGTGAAAAAAATTTAAGGAAGGGAAAATGAATTGTAATCGTTTAAAGATAACAAAAATGAATTTTGAAATGAAAAATAAAATTGTAAGGAAATGAGTGAATATAGAGAGAAAAGAAAGAAAAGAACAAATAAAAGAAAGAAAGAACCGAAATGAAATGAAATGATTGCAACCAAACTGTTAACTTAAAAGGACCAAGAAAGAAAGAAAGAAAGAAAGAAAGAAAGAACGAAAGAAAGAAAGAAAGAATATGTAATACCAAAAAAGGGCTAAAAGAGGAATATAAAGACACTAAAATCAAATAGTTAAGATACAAATAAATAAATGAACAAATAAATATAGAATTATATACTATGATAAAATGGTCGACCGAAAAGAGATAAAAAATAAAGAAAGAAAAAGAAAGATACCACTATAAATCGTTGACTTGAAATATCTGAGAGATAAATAAATAGCTAAATAAATAAATAAATAAATAAATAAAGAACGAAATGGGAAATTTTGATAAATGATTATCCAAAATATGAGTCGAAAAGATAAAATTGTAATCTTAAGGCAGAATATGAAAATTGAAAGTATTTTGAAATAAGCAAAATACCATTAAAATCGGATTTTTGAAAAAAGATTACATCCAAATACGAGAAACTGGCAAAAACGTTTTATAGGTTTATAAAGATTTATATGGAGACGGGAAGAAGCGCGTGCTGTAATGGTTAAAGTCATGGGAAATGGACTCGTCGCCCCGAGTTCAAATCCTGGACGTGGTAATTGCATTTCACTTAGCGCTAATACTCTTGGGAAAGGTATGAATCCTACTATTCCTCCAACTATGGGTAAATAGTAGGGCAGACTGGGCTCTTTAACCTTGGTTAGGCAATCGGTCTAGGAGAAGGAAAACTCTGAATTCAAACCTGTTGTACTCCGCTTAAGAAATTGACCTTGTGTCACATCCTGCTCGTGCGGAGGGGTTTGTAAATATATATATGGATTCGGGAAAATAGAGAAAAGGGAAAGAGAAAAGGGAAAATCGTGAAGAAATTGTTGGGAAAGGAAGGATTGTGGTTTTAGAAAAGTAGAAGTGAAGAGAGAGGATGAATATAATGGAAGAAAAATAAAAATAAAAATGAAAGAGGCGAAGGAAGAAGAATGTAACAGAGAAAAAAAGGAGAACATGCAAAAAAAGAAGAGGTAGAATGGAACAGAGGAAAAGAAGAAAGACTGATGAAAGAAGGTAAAGAAAAAGAGGGAATTGAATATAGATAAAAGAAAATAGAAATGAAAAATATGATGAAGGAAGTGGAGCAATGAAACAGAGGAAAAGAAGAAAGACTGATGAAAGAAGGTAAAGAAAAAGAGGGAATTGAATATAGATAAAAAGAAATAGAAATGAAAAATATGATGAAGCAAGTGGAGCAATGGAACAGAGGAAAAGAAGAAAGACTGATGAAAGAAGGTAAAGAAAAAGAGGGAATTGAATATAGATAAAAAGAAAGAGAAATGAAAAATATGATGAAGGAAGTGAAGCAATGGAACAGAGGAAAAGAAGAAAGAGAAATAAACAAAAGGAAGTAAGAGGAAAATATAATACAACTAAATTATTGAAAAGAAATGAAAAAGAAAGATACTACAAAGGAATAAGAAAGAAACATAATCTATGATCAAATGACATGAAAAGGTCTATAAAGAAAGAAAAAGAAGGAAAAGGAAAGATGCTACAATCAAATAGTTGACTTGAAAGTGCTAAGAAAGAAAGGATAAAGAAAGAATAAATAGTAAGAATTTAATAGAGAAGAAGAAGAAGAAGAAGAAGAAGAAGAATTGCTGAAAAGAGACAGAAAGAGAGAGAGATACGGATAGGGGGAGAGAGACGTAGGGAGAGAGAGAGAGGGTGAGAGAGAGAGAGAGAGACTTAAACAATAGAAGAAGAAGAAGAAGAAGAGGAAGAAGAATATCAGATTGCTGAAAAGAGGGGTGAGACGGAGAGAGAGAGAGAGAGAGAGAGAGAGAGAGAGAGAGAGAGAGAGAGAGAGAGAGAAGAGAGAGAGACTTAAACAATAGAAGAAGAAGAAGAAGAGGAAGAAGAATATCAGATTGCTGAAAAGAGAGGGGTGAGATGGAGAGAGAGAGAGAGAGAGAGAGAGAGAGAGAGAGAAGACTTAAAAAGAAGAAGAAGAAGAAGAAGAAGAAGAAGAAGAAGAAGAAGAAGAAGAATATCAGATTGCTGAAAAGAGAGGAGTGAGACAAAAAGAGAGAGATACGCAGAGGAGAGAGAGAGAGAGAGAGAGAGAGAGAGAGAGAGAGAGAGAGAGAGAGAGAGAGAGAGAGAGAGAGAGAGAGACTTAAACAATAGAAGAAGAAGAAGAAGAAATGAAAATTAAAAAAAATGTGGTATAGAAATTAGGAAGAAAATTTGAATATAGCAAACGAGAAACGAACGAAGAAAGTCTAAAGAAAATAGATGCAAAATAGAAAAACAAAATGGAAGTTGAGAAAGAATGCGTCCGAAATAAAGAGAAAGGAGAAGAGAAAAAAAAAGTTTCAGAAAGAGAGGAAAGGTAAATCAATGAGAACTAATAAACTGGTAAAGTTGGTGTCGAAAAATGGACAACAAAAACGAAGTCGAAAGAAGGAAAGAAAACGTGAATGATTTGCGTCTTAGGCCTTTATATATGGGATTAACACAATCATTGTATAATGGCCCTGACAGACAGTGAGTGATTCGTGCGAATGTGAATGGGACACAAACCAAAATAGGCACTTCCTCGCGTGGGCTAATGCATTTAGTGAGAAACGTGTGGCCGGGCGACCAGCGTTAAATAGCCTCATACTGAACTTGTTGTTGAAGTTATTTAACATAGAACACTCGTTCCGATTTGTATTAATATTTTCAAGCTCGATAGAAAAATGGCAGAAATTGACAATAACAGAAAATCACTAGTGGCCCCCGTGACAAACAAATCACACTTTTCTTTTCTTTTTTTTCTATTAACTTTTCCCTCTTTTCTTTTCTTTTAGTGGAACATATGAATCAATTGTGAAGACCGAGCGGAACCGAATTGTTCCGAAAATAGCCGATTGAGTTCATTTTCACGGAGAGCTGACAATAACCCCGAAGAGAAATGATGGAAAACTGATTGCTTAAAAGTTTGCTCTTGTCTTTTAAGGAATTGAATTAAATTTCTATTCGTTGCATGTTGCATCATTTATCTTTTTTTGAATTGGTGGTTTCGCTAAATAACGTATAAAGTATACAAAGCGAACATCTTAAATTTTATGGGAAAAAATACAGAATTATTATTATTATTATTATTATTATTATTATTATTATTATTATTATTTATCTCCTTTTGAGTTTTCACATCAGTGTTAGCTGATGGTCTTTCACTAGAGTCTGAGTGACAGCAAGTCTCCTCAGTCTCCAGGACTCTTCTGAGTATTCTGGCAGATTGCAGCAGTGCAGTGTTCTGGATGGTATCAATTCTTCCTCTGATTTCCAGACTTCCCAAAACCTTTTCCAATCCTTTTGGGACCGTTCCAAGTGCACCAACTACAATTATTATTATTTACTCCTTTTGAGTTTTCACATCAGTGTTAGCTGATGGTCTTTCACTGGAGTCTGAGTGACAGCAAGTCTCCTCAGGTCTCCAGGACTCTTCTGAGTATTCTGGCAGATTGCAGCAGTGCAGTGTTCTGAATGGTTTCAATCCTTCCTCTGATATCCAAACTTTCCAAACCCTTTTCTAATGCTTTTGGGACTGTTCCAAGTGCACCAACTACAATTGGTATAACTTTCACTTTCATATTCCATAACTTTTTCAGTTCTCTGGCAAGGTCCAGATATTTGTCAATTTTTTCATTTTCCTTTAACTTCACCCTGTGATCCGCTGGCACTGCAAAATCCACCAGTTGACAAGTTCTTTCTTTTTTGTTAATCAACACTAGGTCTGGTCTTCTTGCTGGGATAAGGTGATCCGTTTTAATTTCAAAGTCCCAGAGAATTTTGTGCGTTTCGTTCTCAAGAACAGATTCTGGTTTATGCATATACCATTTTGTTGTGTGGTCAAAATTTAATTTTTGCATAATTCCCAGTGGATCACCTTCCCAACCCAGTCGTGTCTAGTTTTGTATTCTCGTTGTGCTAGTTTGCTACATTCGCAGAGTATATGGTTAACAGTCTCATCTCTATTACCGCAAAGTCTACATTTACTATTTTGTTGGGTCTTATCAATTTTCGCTTTGATGTAGTTTGTCCTTATGGCATTATTTTGTGCAGCAATTATAAGTGATTCTGTTTCTCTTTTGAGGTTTCCCTTTCTTAACCATGTCCAAGTCTTTCCATGTGCAACCTCATCTATTTGTCGTTTGAAGCGTCCATATAATTGTTTTTCTTCCCATTTTTGTTTTCTAGTCTTTGTCGTTCTTCTGTTTGTCCATCTGCCGTTTCTACTATTGTTGGTCGCCATAAGTAATTTGTCTTTGCTCTTCCTTGTGTAATCTTCAAGTTGTTGGATTGTGGTTTCTACGCATTCCTCTATGTTGGCAAGACCTCTTCCCCCTTCCTTTCTTGACACATACAATCTATCTCTATCATCTCTAGGGTGGAGAGCCTTGTGCATGGTCATTAATTTTCTCGTCCTTTGGTCTATCTGTCTGAGTTCTTCTTTTGTCCATTTTAAGAATGGTCCTGAGTATCTTATAATGGGGACAGCCCAGGTATTAATTCCTTTGATCAGATTTCTGCTGTTAGTTTCGTTTCTAGAAGTTTTCTAGTTCTCCTGAGATATTCTTTTTTAACTTTTCCTTTCATTTCTGCTTGCATGATATTGTCCGCTTCCAAAATTCCTAAGTATTTGTAGCTTTCATTTTCATCAAGAGATTTTATAGTTTCCTGATTTGGTAGTTGTATTCCATTTAATAGTTTTCTTTCACCCCTTTTTATTACAAGCATAGCACATTTTTCGATTCCAAATTCCATCCCTATATCCTGGCTATATATCCTAATAGTTTGTACTAGGCTCTCCAATTCTTTTTCATTTTTTGCAAAAATTTTAATGTCATCCATGTACATAAGGTGGTTGATCTTTTCTTGTGAATTACTAAATTTGTATCCCCGGTACATTTTTTCAGTATATGGTTTAGCGGCATCATTGCAATAATAAAGAGTAGTGGTGATAATGAGTCTCCTTGGAAGATACCTCTTTGGATTTTTACTTCTGCCAGGGATTGTTTTCCAGCTTTTAATTGAACTCGCCAGTTTTCCATGGCTTTTTTTAATGAAGTTTATAATGTTGTTGGAAATTTTATACATTTGTAGGCATTCTAAAATCCAGGTATGTGGGACCATGTCATAGGCTTTTCTGTAATCGATCCAGGCCATTGCAATATTTTTCCGTTTATTTTTGACTTCTTTAAGAATGTATTGGTCTATATAGAGTAAGTCGTGGGTTCCTCTTTTCCCTTGCGACATCCTTTCTGTTCTTCTGGGAGAAGTTTCCGCCAATTGAGTGAAAAGTATACTTCTTCTCTTACAACAGCAGTTAGAATTTTCCACATCATGGGTAGACAAGTTATTGGTCTATAATTGCTCGGACATTTCCTTTTTGTGGGTCTTTCTGGATTAGTGTAGTTATTCCTTTTGTCATCCATTCGGGTATTTCCGTTTCTTGTAGGCATCTGTTCAGTTGCTGGGCCATTCTTTTGTGGATAGTCGTAAATTTTTGAACCAGAATCCATGTATGCCATCATGGCCTGGTGTTTTCCAATTTGTTACTTTCTTGAGTACTGATTTAAGCGTAATTACATGAACACTGGCAACAGGTCCTTCCTCAATTTCCATCAGTTCATTCTTAATATCACTTATCCACTTTGACTGTTTATTATGTTCTTTCCTCATCCATATATCACTCCAGAACTTTTCTGCTTCTGTTGCATTTGGGTGTTCACTAATGTTTGTTTTTGCTCCATCAATTTGTTCATAAAATCTCTTTTCATTGTTTTGGAAGGTCCTATTTTGTTTGTACTGTTTAGTTCTCTCTCGATATCTTTTGAGTCTTCCTTCTATAGCCGATATCTTTTGTTTTACTTCTTATTATTATTATTATTATTATTTACTCATTTTGAGTTTTCACATCAGTGTTAGCTGATGGTCTTTCACTAGAGTCTGAGTGACAGCAAGTCTCCTCAGGTCTCCAGGACTCTTCTGAATATTCTGGCAGATTGCAGCAGTGCAGTGTTCTGGATGGTATCAATTCTTCCTCTGATTTCCAGACTTCCCAAACCCTTTTCCAATCCTTTTGGGACTGTTCCAAGTGCACCAACCACAATTGGTATCACTTTCACTTTCATATTCCATAACTTTTTCAGTTCTCTGGCAAGGTCCAGATATTTGTCCATTTTTTCATTATTATTATTATTATTATTATTATTATTATTATTATTATTATTATTATTATTTACTCCTTTTGAGTTTTCACATCAGGGTTAGCTGATGGTCTTTCACTAGAGTCTGAGTGACAGCAAGTCTCCTCAGCTCTCCAGGACTCTTCTGAGTATTCTGACAGATTGCAGTAGTGCAGTGTTCTGAATGGTTTCAATTCTTCCTCTGATTTCCAAACATTCCAGACCCTTTTCCAATCCTTTTGGGACTGTTCCAAGTGCACCAAGTACAATTGGTATAACTTTCACTTTTATATTCCATAACTTTTTCAGTTCTCTGGCAAGGTCCAAGTATTTGTCCATTTTTTCATTTTCCTTCACCTTCACCCTGTGATCTGCTGGCACTGCAAAATCCACCAGTTGACAAGTTCTTTCTTTTTTGTTTATCAATACTACGTCTGGTCTTCTTGCTGGGATAAGGTGATCCGTTTTTATTTCAAAGTCCCAGAGAATTTTATGCGTTTCGTTCTCAAGAACAGATTCTGTTTTATGCATATACCATTTTGTGTATGGTCAAAATTAAATTTTTTGCATAATTCCCAGTGGATCACCTTCCCAGCCCAGTCGTATCTAGTTTTTTATTCTCGTTGTGCTAGTTTGCTACATTCACAGAGTATATGGTTAACAGTCTCATCTCTATTACCGCAAAGTCTACATTTACTATTTTGTTGGGTCCTATCAATTTTCGCTTTGATGTAGTTTGTCCTCATGGCATTATTTTGTGCAGCAATTATAAGGGATTCCGTTTCTCTTTTGAGGTTTCCTTTACTTAACCATGTCCAAGTCTTTTCATGGGCAACCTCTTCAATTTGTAGTTTGAAGCGTCCATATAATTGTTTTTCTTCCCATTTTTGTTTTCTAGTCTTTGTTGTTTTTTTCTGTTTGTCCATCTGTCGCTTCTATTATTGTTGGCCGCCATAAGTAATTTGTCTTTGCTTTTTCTTGTGTAATCTTCAAGTTGTTGGATTGTGGTTTCTACGCATTCCTCTATGTTGGCAAGACCTCTTCCCCCTTCCTTTCTTGACACATAATCTATCTCTAACATCTCCAGGGTGGAGAGCCTTGTGCATATTATTATTATTATTATTATTATTATTATTATTATTATTATTATTATTATTATTATTATTAATTTTTACTAGTGTTCTCTTTCTTCTTGTGAAAAGTGTACGTTATCTGTTGACAAAGATGAAAGTTAACCACATAATAAGTGAATGCAAGAAACTGACACAAAAGGAATGCAAGACTAGGCATGTCTGAGAATTGTGAAAGATGTGACCATGCTGACAAATGGTAAATGCACAAACCAGAATCTGTCCTAGAAAATTAGATCCATAATATTTTCTGTGATTTTGAGATACAAACAGTTCGACCAATCGAAATCTAGTGTTAATAAAAACAAAAGAAGAACTTTGCCATTCCAGCAGCCCATAGAAAAATAAAATAAAAAAGCAAAACGATGGAAAAGTACCAGGACCTAACCAGAGAGCAGTAAAGCTGTTTAACATGAAGAGGACGGTGATACCTTTTGTAGTTAGAGCCTTTTCAATTTCTATCTGATATAAACAATCAGCTACCGTACACGGTTTCAATAATTTTAAACTAATATATATAATTTATACACAGCTATATAGCCCACCAACAAATAGTGCTGGTGCTGCTGCTGATGATGGTTGAATAACTGAATACATATATATGTATTTATATTATATGTGGATATATTACAAAGAGAGAGAGGGAGGGAGAGAGAGAGAGGGAGTGAAGAAGTGCTACATGCATGCAAGCATGCACACACACATATATATTGTGTTTTTATATATGTATTGTGTAGAGAGAGCAAGAGTGAAGGAAATATACAAGCACACACACACATACACACACATATATATATGTATATATATATATATAGAGAGAGAAAGAGATAGATAGATAGATAGAGAGAGAGAGAGAGAGAGAGAGGAGAGAGAGAGAGAGAGAGAAGAGAGACAGAGAGATATAAAAAATGACACTGTGTGTGTGTGTATGTGTGTGTGTGTGTGTGTGTGTAAGTAAGAAAATGGAAATACATGCGACAGATATGTTGAAAAGATGATTGGAAGAAATATATATATATATATAGTTTGCTATGAAATTTATTGCTGTTATTATTCAATGCTTGTTTCGATCAAATTTCGTTCATATGCACAAAATATTCCTTTAGAATTATTTCAAATATAGTCGTCGGGGCGGCCTAAAGTCGAATCAGCCAATCAGCGAGAGAGTCTATCCCCTTTTCACTTGCGCTAGACTTAGGAGATTATTTTAGCGTCTGAGGTGGGGCGCTTCACCTACCATCAGCTCCTTACTTTACCGCACAGATCCCTGTGCTACTCATACACTGAGTTGGCGAGGACCGGTATCGAACCAGGAACCTTGTGGTTTCTAGCCGAACGCTCTATCAAAAGAAAAGAAACAAAATACCCGGCATGCAAAAGTGATCTTGTTCAGGACAAGACCTTTTTAATTTTTTTAAAAGAAGAAAAAAATTCAAAATTGATTACGTCATAGATGATTTAAAAAAAAAATCTCAAAAGCGTTTCCTGGTTTAAAAATATGGATTTTTTTAACCGTATAGGTTTTGAAAATTTGAAAAGAAAGTTTTCCTTGTTATGAAACGGTGAAATTTAGAAACCTTTTAAAAAATAATAGTAATAAGCCTCGCTGTTATATATTTTGATGAAAACATTTTTTGGCGTTTAAGAATTTTTAAAACATCTTAAAAATAATAATAACTGGTTTACAAAGAAATTGAGGCAAGCACAAAAATAACTGTTTTAACCTAATTTGGGGGTGCTGAATTCAGATTTGAAATCCGTTTGTACTCATTACCTCTAGTTTTTTTTAGATATGCATACTGTACATTTTGTATACATACTGTACATAAAGGCGTATACGCATTCAGAGTTAATTTCTAATATTGTGTGACTTATGTCTTCTTTTTTAGTTATTATGCAATAAATGTAAGTGATAGCATTACATTATATATATATATAGCTATATATCAAGACGGATTTGACAGTTAAGCGTAGCCAACACGTCTCAATCAACAGCCCGTAGTGCGCTGGCAGTCAGCAGATCATCTAAGAAAACACATTTATAACTGTCTGTGGTATTATGAATTGTGTGCATTGTGTCATCCAAGTATATTTATTCCGTCAATGTTCTTTATCTATCCTGTTTTATCTGTAATAAGCTGCTGCAACTGTTGAAATAAGCACGTATATACTCTGTATATATAAAATGAGACTATTTAAAATACAGAAAACTAGAGGTGATAGAGCAAAACTGTTTATAAATTTAAATTCAGCAGACCCAAATTAGTAAAAAACACCTATTCACATACTTGCCTCAGACAAAAAATATTTTTTTGTAAACCAGTGTAATCGAAGGATATATCATATTAATTATATTTAATAATAATCGAAGCTTGCACTATTTCCTTTTAAAACAATATACAAAGAACGGGTTTCTATAAAATATCACCATTCTTCGTAATTGATGCTAATACATGTCAACATCCAATATTAAAAAAGAAACAACTATCTTTTATTTTTCAGATTTGCGCAGATTTTATTTAAATTCAAATTTGGACAATTACACCCATATATTTTTTTAATACTTGTACGTTCTATTTCAAATGTAAAACTAAATCAATTGAATTTTATCTAATTCAATTTAATTTGATTTATTATATGTACTATTTAAAATTAAACAAATTAAATCTATCGCACAATATGCTGTTAAATTACTTAATCTAAAATCAAATCTTCCTCATTTTAATCATTTCAAATTTAATTTATTCAAAAGTTTTGCTTGTTTACAAAAATATAAAGAATAAGAAAAAATAATTTGTAAAAATTTAAGCACCCAAACTTTATCAAACAAAAGTGTTTTCACCAAAATATATAACAGCTCGGCTTATTATTTTTTCAAAGATTTTTAAACTTCTCGGTTTCAAATAAAGAAAACTTTCTTTTCAAATTTTCAATATATATATATATATATATATATATATATATATATATATATATATATATATATATATATATATGTATGTCGTGATATTTTGCTTTAGATACTTAATGCCTGTATCAGCAAGGTATCCTGTCAGCTGGTTAAGAAAGGAGAAAACAAATACAAATCAATTTCAAAGAAAAATAAACGATGAAAATAAAATGCAGAAAAATGTTAGTAAACAAGCAATACTTTTTAAGAGAGTAAATTCTGTTGTCACAAATATGTGACTATTTGCTGCATCAACCCTTCCATCTTCACTCACTGCATCTTATGGACGTTTTTTTTAATGCTTTTTTCTTTTCTGTCTTTCTTTTGATACACATTTTTTATTCAATAAGCACTGAGATATTTCATCATCTTCCTCTGTAATATCCCGCTTATTTTTCGTGACAAAAACAAATAGTAATCAATCTCATAAAAAAGAACTTAGCATTCAAATCTCTATTAGCTTTCCTCTTCTGTAATATATATATATATATATATATATATATATATATTATATATATGTGTGTGTGTGTGTGTGTGTGTTATATATATATATACACACACACACATATATATATACACACACACACACACATATATGTATATGTGTATGTGTGTGTGTGTGTATATATATATATATATGTGTGTGTGTATATATATATATATATGTGTGCGTGTGTGTGTATATATGTATATATATATGTGTATATATATATGTGTGTATATGTATATATATATATATATATATATATATATATGTGTGTAATATATATATATATATAATATATATATATATATATATATACCAAAACGAAAGAAACCTGTTTTTTTCAAATCGATATATATATATTATATATATATACACACACACACACACACACACACACACACATATATATATATATATATATATATATATATATATATTATATATATATATATACCAATTTAAAAAAAACCAGGTTTCTTTCGTTTTGGTATCCAATATGTTACTTGTTTACTGAGGTTGTGTTCTAAATTTTTTTTCCAGAATATTCGGCAAAATATCAATTTTTCATTTACAGAATGTTACGATTACGATTTTCTCTTACCGTCAGATATCAGCTTTAATATTTATAGACATGCGTGCGCATGAAAAAAAAAAAAAAGATAAAGAAAAAAATGTCACCATGTACTGTGCGAAAACATTTCTCTCTGTTTCTATACAACATACTTTGCTTCAGTTGTAGGATTTTTTTCTACCTTTCGCATAAAAAGAAAATAAAGAATTTATATATTCTTTTTTTCTTCTTTTTACCAATTTCAGGAAACTGATTTAATCCACTGTCTTGTTTGGAGTGAGGTGTTCTTGGTTTGTTTCATTGATACACACTTTTTTAAAATATAAAATTCCGGTTTTATTCCTTTTTCCTCTTCGCTTTCATTATCACTAATTCTTATTTTTTGTCGAGTATTGTTTTTCGTTTCTTTATTTCATATCAACTCGTTACCTTTTTATTTTTATCTGGCAATTTCTTTTTCTTCTGTTATGATTCATACCTTTTAGATGATGGCTCTTCTCTGAAATGTTAAAAAGAAATATTTTATTATTACATATATTCCTCTAGAGAATTCACATAGATTCTATCGAAGTATTCCTTAGCCTTCCTCCTGCTTAAATATTTTACCTGATGGTACCAAACAACTGCTAAATATAACTGGATGCAAAAAGCAACATAGTAAAATATATTATGTTTGTTATATTTGTAATATATTATGTTTGTTATGTTTATAAAATATTTTAATACGTTGGAGAATATAACAATAATATTAGAGATCAATAACAAGTAATTATTTATTAAACATGGTTTTGTTAAAATCAGTATGCAAATTAACCACACCATATATTAACAGTTATGGGTAAATAGCTGGGCAGACTGGGTTGTTTAACCTTGGCTAGGTAACCAGTCTAAGAGAAGGAAAACTCTGAATTTAAACCTGTTAAATTCTGCTTAATAAATTGACCTTGTGTTACATCCTGCCTGTGTGCTTGCTAAATATAATATGTGTTCTTATTTAATTTTGTTAGTTTTTCTTATTTTATATATTTCATTACATTAAAACTTAAATACATAGTTGCTAGTTGCCCTGTCGTAAGACTCCCCCAATGGGGCCACCTGTTGGCCGTGGGTGGCGACCTGTTATGCTTAAGGATAGAACCCAGGTGTATGAGCAGTTCATGACTTGCAATACTTTGGCCCTATCGTGTGCTAGACGGGCGTTCGGAGAGGCCCACTCCGATCAATCAGCTGGTCACGTCAAGCCCTAGCACCTATATGATTGCCCCAACCCTATTGTCATCATGGCAAGCCCCAGCCCCTTTTTATCATATGGGTGCTAGAAGGTGGTGGCTGAGGGTCTACATGTTTGGTTCGTGCATGGCTCACCCCGTTAATCAATCCCTGTGTTCAACTGACATTATGGGATGTCAGTAAATAAACCTTTTTTTAATTGGTTGGGATTATTTCTTTTTGGGTGGCACTTAAATTTTTATTTAAACTTAATTCAAAATAGATTTGGGCAATGATTAATACTTAATAATATCCGTTTTGATTGTATATTTTTCTACTAAAAATTATTAAATTCTAGTATCTTAGATTTAAAAGAAAATCAAATTTTATTTTATTGAAACTTATTATTCAGTACTGATGGATATGCAAGACTTGTTGTTATTCTGCCATATAAAAATGAAGGTAGTTTTTAGTTCTAATTCTATGTTGACATAAGTTACATGAATATCTTGCGCTGTAAAAAAATGGACACGGCAACTTGAGTTCAAATCATGAACGAGGCTGTTACCATTGCACATAGCACTAATACCATTGAAAAAGGTATACATCCGACTATTATGCTTCCATTTCAGCTATGATTAAATTGCCGGAAAGACTAGGTAAACTTGGTATGGCAACTGGTATAGGAGATGGAAAACTCTGAATATATCTATTAATACCATTTAAATAACCTTGAGAAATTGACCTTTTCTCGCATCCTACTCGTCCAGTGGAGTTGGGAAATATATATATATATATATATAATATATATATATATATATATATATATATATATATATGTAAACACGGTATGTTTGGAATGGCTTTTTTGCCGACAATTTTTGGGAGAATATGTGCTTAATTGGAGTCGTACCTAAATAGGCATTCCCGCCTAATTCATTATTAATTAATTAATTTTCAAAATTAGGTACGACTCCAATTAAGCACACACACACACACACACACACACACACACACCACACACACACACACACATATATATATATATATATATATATATATATATATATTATGGTTAATATTAAATGTCGAAATGCCCTCTAAAATCGCAAAATATTTATGAAAACAAAAATGTTGATTATTTCACTTTTTTCCTTATGAGTAAGGACTTGATATTGATCACATAAGCGAGAAACTGAGAAAATACCGTTGATTCCGTGCCAACGTTATCTTAACTATTATATTATTATTATTATTATTATTATTATTATTATTACTCCTTTTGAGTTTTCACATCAGTGTTAGCTGATGGTCTTTCACTAGAGTCTGAGTGACAGCAAGTCTCCTCAGGTCTCCAGGACTCTTCTGAGTATTCTGGCAGATTGCAGCAGTGCAGTGTTCTGAATGGTTTCAATCCTTCCTCTGATTTCCAAACTTTCCAAACCCTTTTCTAATCCTTTTGGGACAGTTCCAAGTGCACCAACTACAATTGGTATCACTTTCACTTTCATATTCCATAACTTTTTCAGTTCTCTGGCAAGGTCCAATATTTGTCAATTTTTCATTTTCCTTTAACTTCACCCTGTGATCTGCTGGCACTGCAAAATCCACCAGTTGACAAGTTCTTTCTTTTTTGTTTATCAACACTAGGTCTGTTCTTGTTCTTGTTCTTGTTCTTCTTCTTGTTCTTCTTATTATTATTATTACTTGCTGTCCATCGTATCCGATGATGACACCACGCGAATCCTTTTCCTCCAATTTATTCGGTCTCTGGTTGCGTCTTGCCAACAGCATCTGGGGATGTTAAAGTTCTTCAGGTTTCACTTGATGTTGTCTTTGCACTTGAGCTTTGGTCTACCGATTCCACGTGATCTCTCTCTCTCAGTTGAGAGTAAAGAATCTGCTGTGGTAGTCTGTCATCCCGAAGTCTGTTTAAGTAGCCAGTCAGTCCAGGTCTCTTCAGGATAGTCCTGTTTGAAATATATTGCCACCACTTGACATTTAATATACTGCGCAAGTGACGCATGCAGTAGACATGTAGTCTATTGGCATCTGCTTTGTATATCGTCCATATATATATTAACAGATGTACATATGCTCCGTCATTATATTGAACATTCTGTTATACTTATAAATTAAGAAAAGCATCATCCTTTAAAGAGAACTATTGTTACATACTTATTAGATACCTAATATTTATGGCAATAGTGTAGAAATCAAAATGGCCGTTATAAGCTACAGTCCACGGCCTTGAAGGACCAGTGACAAGGCTTGACCTCAGTCCTAACCTTCCGGTGGATACCGTGAGAACCGGTAGAGAGGTCCCTTTCTTCCGGTTTAGATAGTAAGTAAGTTTCAGTCAGTTAGAAGGTAGGAGCCGAGCTCGTAGGATGTAAGTCTCACCTGCGCAGATGTCTGGGTTGGGGATTGAAAATAAAGTAAATCGAAGTCTTGTGTTATTACCTAAAAAACTAACAATGACACAGGGCTTCTGATAAAGAGAAGACCAGACCGGAATCCCCAAGTCAACACCAGACGCTAGACCAGACCAAGTCAAGATGATAGAAGAAGAACCAAAGCCGGCCAGAAGAAAATACGACCAGAGATAAGAATTTAAGAAAGGGTATACAACACTATCCTCTCAGTGCCCTCCTGCTTCATTGGCATGGACAGATAAAAGTCTGATCGGACAATATTACAATGAAAAGACAGATCATTCAAGCAATCATAATAGGTTAGTAGGCAACATTTACCTCATCCATTCTTTTGATCTTAACCTGACACAATCAAAAATTCAGAAGAAAAAGATTGAAATGATAAAATAAAG
Source organism: Doryteuthis pealeii (assembly GCA_023376005.1). NCBI lineage: Eukaryota > Metazoa > Mollusca > Cephalopoda > Myopsida > Loliginidae > Doryteuthis > Doryteuthis pealeii. Next base: position 41,577,881 of record CM042161.1, read on the forward strand.
AAGAATCACCTATTTGGGTTTATTGAAAAAACTTGGCTGTCCACTTAATGAATCTGTTGAAATTTTACCATAACTTTGGAAACAACCAACAATGATGAAAGGCCTATACAAAATATTTATTCAGGAATTATAAATATATCCCAAATATATATATATATATATATATATATTATATATATTATATATATATATATTGTGTATATTACAAAATACAAGCAATAACTTGTTAAATAAGAGAAGTGAACTCGTTTCGAAATGTAGGCATTTGAACAAATTTTTACTGTGTCACTTACCACCTGACCCTAATTGACCCCTTAATTTTCGCTCTCCTTTTATTTATTTAAAAAAAAATTCATCTGAGCACCGCGTGCATTAACACCAAAGCAAGTTTGTTTGATTATAATGCTTTTTAAATAACAAATTTAACGCCATAACATCACATCACGTGAACATGATCCACGTCACATAAACGTTAAACAAGCCACAGTTTAAAAAAACAATTTTTAGCGTTATATTTCCCAACGCGCGAAAACGCTTCATATAAACGCTAAAAAATTACTGGTTTTTAAAACCTCAACCATTTCACGACTGGTTTTTAAGACCTCAACCATTGGACTCATCTGATGATTGGATTACCATGAAACTTCAAGTTATGAGTGTAAAACCATAATATTACCATTGATTATATATATATATATATATATATATTATATATATATGAGAAGAAAATATTTTAAAAATATAAAAAACACTGGATGTCATGATCAGAGGAAACAATTTTATGTGTCAATACTTAAGTATTTCGGTATTATACCATCTTCAGGACACTGTTAAGTACTGTTTATGTGAGGGACAAAACAAAAGATGTTAAGTGTATAGTGAATGTGTGAATATGATACTATTAACCGTTAACTTTCATATGTGCGTTTGTTTACGAAAGCCGATGACGTGATCATTGCATGTGCAAAAATGGAAGGTGAGATCATAGGATGACGCATGCAGACACGTGAATAAGCGGAGAACGAAAGGCTAGCAAAGATATGATGTATTTCATATGGAATATAAATGTTAGAAAAATAAGAAGATTAATAAATAGAGCGTTTACTATACATATAGAACAAAACAATACATAAATACATATATATCCATATATACGTATTCCTCTGATCATAACATCCTGTGTTTGTTATATTTTAAAAATATTTCATCTCATATTGTCGGATTAATTTCCTCACCGTATTTCCATATATATATATATATATATATATTATATATTATATATATATATATATATATAATCAATGATATATATTAATATCTCGTTATTGTTAGCTTCATACTGATTGCAGTAAGCATGAAACTAATAGTTACAAGATATTATATCCATAATATAATATATTAATTGATTGTAAATCTGCTCTGCTATATTAGCATTGAGCACCTTTATATGCCAATACTTTTCTCATCCTTATTCCTTATATATACTTGCAAATATATGCACCCTCCGGGTGCAAGTATTTAAGTTTTAATGTAATAAAATATTGTATTAAATTAGAAAGGCTAATGAAACTAAATAAGAATACAGATAAAAAGATTTGAAACAGAGGGTGTATAATAAAAGATTTGAAACAGAGGGAGTATAATAAAAAATGGAACAACTGAAAACTTACTCTTCCATCACTCTCGTCTTTCATTGTTATTTTTTCTATTTAAGTATTTAGTTATAAGAGGAAGTAAAGAATAAAATGACAGTTATTTTATCTTGTTAATGGATTTCATTTAAGATTCATTGAAGAGATTTTTGCTTATATTCATTAAAATAAAACCAAACAGTTAGAAATTAATAATACTAAGCACATATTTATTAAATTCGATTTTTTAATATCAATATGCAAATTAGCCTTCCCGTTCACACTGTAAACCGCTATATTGTTGTATATATAAATATAATAGCATGTTGTCAGTATGTAGACATAGTTAACAGTATTAATAATGTAAGACAATTTTATTAAACATTGAGGTTTAGATAAAAATAAAATCATGGGGAATGGGATGTCAATAACTAAGAGAATTGTGACTTGAGTAGGAATATAGTTTCGGTTACAGACAGAAAAACACACAATCTCCATTATAATAAGATGCCTGTATACGCGCACAGATACACACACACACACACACATATATATATATTGCGTCAGCGTCATGACATCTTTGAGTGCGTGGATCGCGTCTTGTCTTTCAAAAATATAACGCTGAACAAATACAGTTACACAACAAAGAAGATTTATAAAGATTTTCATCTCCTGTCATCTATAAAAACATCCATCAATTTCTTCACCCCAAGATACATCCTGATGAAGGTTTAAAGAAACCGAAATGTTTAAACATCGATAAATAAATTCATCCTATTTTCGGAACACTTGTTTTTTTCAAATTTCTTAATATTGTCGGATTTATTTTCGGAACACGTGTTTACTCATATATATATATATATATATATATATATATATATCTTATTATAATGGAGATTGTGTGTTTTTCTGTCTGTAACCGAAACTATATCACTACTCAAGTCACAATTCCCTTAGTTATTTACATCACATTTACCATGATTTTATTTTTATTTAAACCTCAATTATTAATAAAAATTGTTTTACATCATTAAGACTGTTGACCATATCTACATACTAATAACATGCAGTTGTATTTATATATACAACAAAATAGCGGCTTACAGTGTGAATGGAAGGCTAATTTGCATATGGATCTTAAAAATTTGATTTTAATAAATATATGCTTAGTATTATTAATTTCTAATTGTTTGGTTTTATCTTGATGAATATGACCAACAATCTCTTCAATAAATCTTAAAAGAAATCCATTAACAAGAAGAAATAACTGTAATATTATTCTTTACTTCCTATTTAAACTAAATAGTTAAATTAGGAAAATTTCCCAATGAAAGACGGGAGTAATGGAAAATGATGTAAGAGTTAGTTTCAAAGTTGTTCTATTTTTCAATCATACCCCCTCTGTTCCAATTTTTTTATCTTCATTCTTATTCAGTTTCATTAGCCTTTCTAATTTAATATAGTATTTTATTATATTAAAACTTAAATACTTGCACCCGGAGGGTGCATATATTTGCTAGTATATATAACATGTTTTTTGCATTCTTTTTTGCAGCTCGTATATGTGGGTGTTGTAATGTTGTTATGTCTCTGTGCGTAAGTGTGCGTGTGTAGCTGTATTCTCCTGTCTTGCTCTTTTTTGTGTGCGTTTAAGTGTGTGTATTTTGTTGGTCTTCTGTTCGTGTGTGGTTGTGTGAGTATGTGCGTGTACGTATAATGTGTTGTTCTCCTGTCCTGTTGTTTTTTGATATGATGGCGAAGTCAACGTGATAACATTTCGGTTTTTGCAACCCTCATCAGGACTTGAGATAGGTGGAATGTTGTGTGATGATTTCCAAAAAATCAAGTCCTGGTGAATGTTACAAAAACCGAAACATTAAAACGTCGACTCCACAATCCAGATTAAAACTCATCTTTTGAAATACTTGGTGTTTTTGTATTTTCTACATACTGTCGGTTATAATTCCCTATTTTTCTCCTTAGTATATATATATAACGTGTAGCAGCCTTGGCTATTCAATTCTCCTGAAGAAGGCACATCTTAAGCACCGAAACCGTGGCAGAGAGAAAAAATTCTACAACAATATAATATATATATATATATATATATAGGATATGTGCTTAATTGAAGTCCACCTAATTTTGAAAATTAATTAGTTAATAACTAATGAATTTAGGCGGGCATATATATGTCAATCCCTGAATGGTCAAAATGTCCATTCAGGGATTGATATTTTCTCTATTTGTTTAGCCTTACATTTGAACATATATGCCCGCCTAAATTCATTAATTATTAACTAATTAATTTTCAAAATTAGGTATGAATTCAATTAGGCACATATCTTCCAAAAATTGTCGGCTAAAAGCCATATCAAATAAACACATTTGTTTGTTTACTCACTCTCTATATATATATATATATATATATATATATATATATGTGTGTGTGTGTGTGTGTGTGTGTGTGTGTGTGTGTGTGTGTGTGTGTGTGTGTATGCTTGCGCATGTGTGTGAACAGAACATGTGTACACTTCAACATAGACATATATACAAGTATAGGTGGACGTTTCACGTGGTATAAGGATTAATGAGCCAGGCTAGTAATGTTAGAGACTCCAATTCTCCCTGGGAGCCTCATATTCTTGGCACTTTGCAAAATTAAACTATGTTTAGTAAATGATTACAATGGAACACATTTACATCTACACATGCACATTCTTATCTGAGTACATTTTTAAGGACTGAATTTTTTAGGACACAATAGATTTTTATTATAAATATACACAATTCACGGAGATACATGCTGTGAATGTGCTGCAGATATAATCATCGGATCAATATATATATATATATATATATATATGTGTGTGTGTGTGTGTGTGTGTATGTGTGTGAGTGTGTGTGTGTGTGTGTGTGTGTGTGTGTGTGTGTGAGAGAGAGAGAGAGAGAGAGAGAGAGAGAGAGAGAGAGAGAGAGAGAGAGAGAGAGAGAGTTAAAAAAAGAAGTAATATTTACTTTTTCATATAATTTTTCTTATTTATCTACATGCTGATTTTCATCACAACGAACACACCAACAATTTAATAGCTATATATATATATGTATATATATATAATATATATATATATATATATATATTATATAAATAAGCAAAAATATAATATAATAGCTATATATATATATATGCATATATGTATATAGTCAGCCACATGTATATACATATTCATCCACACACACACACACACACACACACACACACTCACACACACATATATATATATATATATATATATATATATATATATATATATAAGCAAAAATATAATATATAGCTATATATATATATATATATATATATATGCATATATGTATATAGTCATCCACATGTATATATATATTCATACACACACACACACACACACACACACACACATACATATATATATATATATATATATATATATATATATATATATAAGCAAAAAAACAAAACTAAATGACTTTCTCCGGATAATAAGATAACAAGGTAGGTCTTTAAACCTCCAATTTTTCATGCAAATAGCTACCTTCAAGCGGTGAAGTTTTTCTTTGTATATTTTTTCCTACGTTCAGAAAAATAGAGGAAGTTATTTTGTGTTTAGATAACAATATTACGATACAATTTTTCTCTTGCTCTTTTTTCCTATTTCCATGGCTCTTCAATAAGTCCAAATCTATTTTAGCGATGATCGGCCCCTGACAGGCGTTTTCTACTAATGGCTTTCTATAAATCGACTATTCATGTAATCAAGTTAAGCACTCCGCCATTTTGAATTTCTAAGACGGGCGTACAAGCGATGGTGACACTTTTTTTTTTACTGGCGTCTGTTGATGTTTGCTTAAGCTGGCTTATTTTTGCAACCATTCGCAATTACTTAACGCCATTGAAACGTTTCATTTTATTTTATTTTTAGATGAAGCCTTCTCAATCATTATTACCTAGGTGAGTCAAGGGTTTTCCAATATTTTTGTTAAAGTGAGGCCCAATTCGGCAACCCGGATGTTTTTGTCGAATGCGAGAAACCACGTTGGATTGTGAGCCGTTGAGCTCTCCTGATACTCCCCGAGAGGTATTTGCCGGATTTGCCTCTGTTACATAATTATTGGATCCCTAATGCTTTTATAAGGTATTGTAGAAATCATTATGGCGATTAGTAGAGCTGATGGCCTTGAGAGTGAGTGACAGCGTTTGACCTCACTCTGACCTTCTGGGGATAGACCGTGAGAACCGGAACCCCCATAGAAAGCCATCTTCCGGTTTAAGGATACTAAGTAACTTAGTCAGTTAGAACTTAGAAGCCGAGCTAGCAACATGTAAGCCTCATCTGCGCAGATTGTCTGGGTGGGGATTTGGAATAAAGTAACATCATCGTAAATCGAAGTCTTGTGTTTATTACTAAAAACAAAAATGACACAGGGCTTCTGATAAGGAATGATCCCCAACAGAAACCAGACCCGGAATCCTCAATAGAAGACCAGACGAGACCTTAGAAGATATACCAGACCAAGATAGATGATAGACGATCAGAAGCAAAGCCGGCCAGAAGAATAGACGACCAGAGTAAGAAGTAAGAAAGGTATATAACGTTATATGCTTTGGGTATCGTGAAAAGACCAGTATATAACATATACCTATTTAGTGCCGGTAAAGAAGGCGCTATGCAACACCTCTATGGCTTGGAAAACGGTCATGTATTCTCGGTTATAGGCCTACCTGATCTTAGCCGATCCTTTGAGGTTCTTGTGATACGAATTAAATTTTTGAATTATCTGGTTACTGTACTGATACTAACTGCGCATTCACCTTTCGTACAACAAATATTTTTGGTTGCTTTCATGGCGTTAAGGCCCAGTTTGTACACGTAATGTGTGTTGCATACTGGGGTTTTCACAGTACCAAATCTATATAATGTTATATACCTTCCTTTACTTCTTTACTCTGGTCGTCTTTCTTCTGGCCGGCTTTGGTTCTATCTTCTAACATCTTGGTCTGGTATATATTCTAAAGGTCTGGTCTTCAATTGAGGACTTCGGGTCTGTTTTTTGTTAGGGATCACTCCTTATCAGAAGCCCTGTGTCATTGTTAGTTTTTAGGTAATAAACACAAGACTTCGATTTACGTTGATGTTACTTTATTTGTAAATCCCCAACCAGACATTCTGCGCAGTGAGACTTACATGTTGCTAGATCGGCTTCTAACTTCTCACTGACTGAGTTACTTAGTATCCTTAAACCGGAACAGGGCCTTCTATGGGGGTTCCGGTTCTCACGATTTACACCCGGAAAGCAAGGTCAGAGTGAGGTCAATGTCACTCACTCTCAAGGCCATGGGCTGCACTAATAGCCATTATGATTTCTACACTACCTTAAAAATATATTAGGATCCAATAATTATGTAACATGTGTAAGAGTTAGAATCAGACAAGTTTGAATGTTCATCTATGCAGCTTTCAACTGGCATACAGAGGAGAAGAAATACACAAAGTGTCAGCGTACTAACTACAAACATACAACCAAGAAGCCCCAACTGCTTCGGTCACGTGATATATGCGCAGCAAACTATCACGTATCAAAATGTTGCAAAATAACACCTAAAATCCACGAAGAAAATTTTGAAATTAGTACATGTATAATATTTTCACTTATGTTTTTTTTAAAAAATCTAACAATAACAATAAACAATAACATGTAAGAGGCAAACCTATTTTATTCAATATTCTGGCTTCATAATATATTATATTATGTTAAAACTAACGTTGTTTTTTTTTTTTGTCTAAGCATTATAAAAGCACCGAACAAAAATCGAATTTTAATATTCAATTGTTTGTTCTGTTCCTGGTTTGATCAATTCCGAATTTCGCGTGAACATTCACCCTTTTTCAAGGTATATGACATGAGACGATAGAAAAATGAAATCTGTATATGAGAGCAAAAAAATAAATACATAATAAACACACATATGATGATATATATATATATATATTATCATCACCATAAAAGATGTTGGTAACGAGAGAAAAATACTTTATTAAAAAATATAATGATAAGATCACAAAATTATTTAAAAAAAAAATTTTATATTAGATGCCAATTTGTTTTTCACGAATGAAAATGGAAATTGGCTGTCCTAAACGCATTTTTTAAATCCTATTTACATTACCAATTTTGAATTTTTAAAGCACACGGGTTTCAGATTGTTATTTTTTCAATCTATGTGTGTTCTTGTAATTAAACCAGAGCCAATTTGTATCATTAGTAAACAAACTTTATATTTATTAGACTAGCAAATAAAAAAGTATTTAATGTTATAAATATTATATTAAATTAGAAAAGCCAATCAAACTAAATAAGAATGCATATAAAAATATTTAAAACAGAGGGGGGTTAATCGAAAGATAAAACGACTGAAACATATTCTTCCATCATTCCCGTCTTTCATTGCTAAATTTTCCTAATTTAAGTATTTAGTTAAAATAGGAGGTAAAGAATAAATTTACAGTTATTTCTTCTTGCTAATGGATTTCTTTTAAGATTTATTCGCAAGATTTTTGCTAATATCTATTAAAATAAAACCAAACAATTAGAAATCAATAATACTAAGCACATATTTATTAAAATCAAATCTTAAATATCAATATGCAAATTAGCCTTCCTGTTCACACTGTAAACCGCTATTTTGTTGTATATATAAATACAATTGCATGTTATTAGTATGTAGATATGGTCAACAGTATTAATTAATGTTAAACAATTTTATTAATAATTGAGGTTTAAAAAATAAAATCATGGAGAATGTGACGTAAATAACTAAGGGAATTGTGACTTGAGTATTAATAGAGTTTCGGTTACAGACAGAAAAACACATAATCTCCATTATAATAAGATTAATATCAACAATAACAAAAGAAGTTAGGGAATCACGCTCATTGTACGTTTATATTTACATTTCTTGTGTAGTTGTTTCATAAGAGTTTTTGTAGACAGTTTATATAATAAAAATTATTCCTAATACAAATAATTGTCTACTGCCTATGGTTTAAAGTATTCCTATCTAATATAAATAATTTGCAATTAATTATATGGTTTAAAGTAACTAATATTAAAATCCTTAGGTTTCAAGTCTTCGAAACATTAATAATTCGATTTAACAATAAACTTTTCTTTCCACAGTTTCAGATATTTTTATCTAATACTTTTAAAAAATTGAACTGATTTACACATATGTGACCCTATCAGGCACAATCCCTCTGGATCTGGGAGTAATGGCAGTAAATGGTAACTTCCCATTTCCAAAGTTTCAGAACTGGAACCTCAGCACCAAATGCAATATAATGTCCAACACATTCCTTTTTCATTCTATTCTAATCCGTACCAACATGACGACCTTTTATCTGTGACAAAGTTCATTAGTTTATTTACTGCTACATGAAAAAAAAGGTCTCCTCTAAGTATGCTAATACCATAATATTCCAGTGGTAGTATAAAGTCACTCCTCTCACACGTCTCTGATTTGTTGGTGAAATATTTCTGTACACATTCGCTATTTTCATTTGTGTTTGGATCAATGTTAATGGCATTGTTATTATTTTATTCTATGCGAGTTTTTCAAACCAGTTTTAGTTCAGTCTATTTACCAGGTCTTTGGGAATCATCGTCACTTTCATGTTCGACAGCATTTTCAGTTGGCAAGATTAATTAATACTAGTCTGGTCTTTTGCCGAGATTAGATTATTTAATTGGTTATTATCTTATAAAAATAAAAAAATATACATCAATTTTTGTTCCGTTTAAAAAAGGGGGCGCTAAGTGTCCAATGCAATTTTTCATTAAAAAAATATTAGTGATTGATACAAGAGTTACTAAAAAATGTTTTTAGAGTCTAATAATATGACATTTTAAACTTAACATCATGCTGCTCATATTTTAAATGAATTTTAATCTATCATAGCAGAAATATCTAATTAAATCAGAAAGTTTTGAAATAAAATAACAATTTCATTCATTGATAAATCAATACTGAAAAGTTCATTTAAATCGGATAATTTCCTGATTTTTGGTAAATTTTATTAAATCCCAGATTTTACGGCGACTTAAGGCGGCCATATTAAGATATAAGTAAAGTAAGTAAAGTCGACAGGGCGGCCTAAAGTCGGTATCAGCCAGTTGCGAGGGTGTCTATCCCCTTTTCTAGCACTAGACCAAGGAGATTGTTTTTGCATCTGAGGTAGAGCGCCACACCTACCATCAGCTCCTTACTTTACCGCACAGATCCCTGTGCTACTCATACGCTGAGTTGGCGGGACCGGTATCGAACTAGGAACCTTGTGGTTTCTAGCCGAACGCTCTACCGACTGAGCTAACCCGGCCCCTAGTTGATCAAAATTGACCGAAAAAATAGTTTGAATGTCTCAAAGAAAATGTACACGTGTAATATTATTTGCTTTTCAACTTAGAACAAAAAATGACCTGAAATAATCGCTTTAATCAATTTTAATTCTTTTTTAAAATGAAATGCAGATACTTATTATTATAAAAATTTTTAATTGATTTTTCATAGAATTCTATGCGTTTCATTTACTAGGATAGATTGTAATTTGTGCGTATACCATTTGGCATCATAGTCAAATGTACAATTGCCAGTGAAAGACCTTACCCACTCAGCTATGATTAGTTTTGTATTCGTGTTGTACTAGTTTGCTGCATTCCCTTATGTGATTAACCGTTTCATCTCTGTTACCATATAACCTAAAGTTGCTATTCTGTTGACTATTATCAATTTTCGTCTTAATATATTTCCCTAAAGGATTTATTTTTGTATAATGGTTATCGTCATATGAAACGGACACGATTTCAAATCCTGGACGAGGTTGTTTGCATTTCCCATAGCGCTAATATCGTTATGAAACGTATGTATTCAGCTATTCTCCCTCCAACTATGAGTAAATAGTAAATGGGGAAGTGGGCACTTTAATCTTAGTTAGGCACCAGTGGAGGAGAACAAAAATTTTGAATTCAAATACATTGAATTCCGCTAAGAAACTAACCCTGTGTCACATCCTACTCGTCCGTAGGGATTGGTATACACACACACACACACACACACACACACATAAATATATATACATATATATGTATATATATATGTGTGTCTGTGGTGTGTGTGTGTGTGTGTGTGTGTGTGTTTGTCATTATTTTTTCCTGCTATCAAGTGAGATTCAGTTTTGTCTTAAGATTTTCCTTTCATATCCATGTTCTGATATTTTAGTGAGCAATCTCACCTTGAGGTAACTATACAGTTGTTTTTCTTACCATTTTTCTTTTTTTCTTTCTCCTAATGTTGTCATTCATGTTACTGACTGCTGTAATTTATCTTTCTTTGCTCTTTTTAGTGTACTTCTTGAATCTTTGGACTGTTTCTTAATACAGGCTAGACATCTTCCGCCTTCTTTTCTTCATACATACAGTTCCACTTACGTGTTTATGAATTCTCAGACATGCTCATTGTTATCATAAAATAATAATAACAATAAAATGACCATGTCATAAAACTTTCAAGTGGCACTGTATAATTTATGTCATCCATTTACTTTTCCTTTGGTCCGTTCGTCTGAGTTTCTCTCTTGTCCATTTTAAGAATGGTCCTGATTATCATTAAAGTTAGACTGCTCAGTTTTATTATTATTATTATCTCCTTTTGAGTTTTCACATCAGTGTTAGCTGATGGTCTTTCACTGGAGTCTGAGTGACAGCAAGTCTCCTCAGGTCTCCAGGACTCTTCTGAGTATTCTGGCAGATTGCAGCAATGCAGTGTTCTGAATGGTTTCAATTCTTCCTCTGATTCCAAACTTTCAACCCTTTTCTAATCCTTTTGGACTGTTCCAAGTGCACCAACTACAATTGGTATACTTTCATATTCCATAACTTTTTCTGTTCTCTGGCAAGGTCCAGATATTGTCCATTTTTTCATTTTCCTTTATTCACCCTGTGATCAGCTACTGCAAAATACCAGTTGATTCTTTCGTTTTTGTTTATCAACACTAGTCTGGTTTTCTGCTGGATAAATCCGTTTTTATTTCAAAGTAGAGAATTTTATGCGTTTCGTCTCAAGAACAGATTCTGGTTTATGCATATACCATTTTTGTTGTATGGTCAAATACATAATTCCAGTGATCACCTTCCCAACCCAGGTGTCAATTTTGTATTCTCGTTGTGCTAGTTTGCTACATTCGCACAGTCTATCTCTATTTATTATTATTATTATTATTATTATTATTATTTTATTATATTATTATTATTATTATTATTACACAATTAGCAGTTGTCTGGCAGCGTCCAATCATTTGTATATCTTACGTTTTATTCAATTCCAATCTGGCTCGGTTATTATTATTATTATTATTATTATTATTATTATTATTATTATTTAGTTGTTCATAATACTAGTTGCATTTATCCTTTAAAACATTATGTAGTAAATAATATTTACACTCACATCGACTTAAAATAATATTTTCTCTGTTTACGTCGGGCATTTGCAGCTTCAAACCACTTTGCAATTTATTGTACATACTAGGAATCAATGTTTACATTATTGTGTTCATATGATGCGTAATCTACAGATGAATAAAATTGAGTTATATTAGAACCAGGAGCAAGGATTGCCGTAAACATTCATAAACTACATAAAATAGCACATCCAAATAATAATTAAATATCGTCGACAACAGAAGTCATAATTGGGTCCATTGAGACTTCGATTCAATATGTGTTAACACTATGCAAATTAATGTTCTGAAGATTTTTCTCTATGTTATCATCTAAGGGATATCGTTGAGCCCCAAAGAAATGGTCGCTCTGCTGGCGAAATATCAAGACTGTATCCCCTGCAGATGAGTAACATTTCCCCATTCTGAGCATGACACTGAACTGCATCTGGTGAGACTACAGTTTAGAGTATCCCTTCCTTTCCAAAACTTCCAGGTCCACTCTGTGTCGGAGTTAGAGTCCCTTCTATGTGTCAAATATATGTGTTTAAAAATTATTCGTATTCGATAAGTCGCGTCGGTTCCCCCTCGCCTTTTAACTCCCCGACAGACAGCAAGCACGGAAGAGAGAAGAGAGAGAGAGAGAGAGAGAGAGAGAGAGAGAGAGAGAGAGAGAGAGAGAGAGAGAGAGAGAGAGAGAGAGAGGAGCGCGATGACGGCGAGATGTTTACCTGAGGATCAGTCCGTGAAATCCAAAGTCATGAGTTTTACTCCTGTCTTATTCTATTTAATAATAATAATAATAATAATAATAATAATAATAATAATAATAATAATAATATATATATATATATATATATATATATATATATATATATATATGAGAAGTAAACAAAACAAACAATGTGTTTTGATATGGCTTTTTTAGTCAACACGCTCTGCTGATGAGGCCTAATAGGCCGAAATGTACATACAGAGATTGATTTTTCTCGATTTGTTTAGCCTTACATTTGAATAGGTATGCCCGCCTAATTCATTAATTATTAATTAATTAATTTTCAAAATTAGGTACGACTTCAATTAAGCACATATTCTCCCCCTATATATATATATGTGTGTGTGTGTGTGTGTGTGTGTGTGTGTGTGTGCTTTTTAACTAATGCGTTTATTCTATGCTTCATTGTGAATGTTTCTCTCTACGATGCAAAGATCTTGAATGTATTAATGTAAAAAAAAATGATTTTCAATTTCATTTGTCCGTTGCACCTTCGTTTAATTGTCGTTTTTTTGCGGGAAGGGAACCATTAAATATATTTTCTGAAAACTACTTCCATACAATTCACAACGGGAAAGGAGAAAAGATTAGCATGGAACGTCCAATGTGTTAATGCGTATATTCACAGGAATATGGAAGAAATTTTATCGGAATAAAGAATGCTTCTCATTTACACCGATTTATAAACTTTTAAAAGTATGTCTACCCATATTTATTGTTATTAATATTTCACTGCTTACGAGTTTTTCACACCAGTGTGAGCTGGTCGTATTTGACTGGAGTCTGAGTGACAGCAAGTCTCCATAACTCTTCTGAATATTCAAAGTGATCTCAATAATGCAACGATCTGTATGGTTCCGATCCTTCCTACGATTTTTTTTACTTCAGTCTTTTTCAAATCATTGGAAACTGTTCCAAGTGCATAACTACAATTGGAATTACTATCAACTTCATGCCCCACTGCTTTTTCACTTCTCTGACAAGATCCAAGTATTTGTTTATTTTTCGTTTTGTTTCATTTCTAGATCTGGAACGACAAAATCTACTAAATTCTTTTTTTCTTGTTAATTATCTTTACGTCTGGTCTCCTGACTGGTATTCGGTGATTCGTTTGTATCTCAAAATCCCAGGGAATTTTATGCGTCTCGTTTCCAAGAACGGATTCTGGATTTTGTATATAATCTTTTTGTTTGCAACATTGAAAATATTATAGACATAGATATCAATCTAAGACACTTTACGAAGTATGAAGTCGAGGAAGTTCGAAAAACAATCAAAAGAAAATAAGCGCCGGACCTCAACGAAATTCCTATTGAAGTACGAAAGACAAGGAAATTTGACGATATGCTTCGATTATGCAATGCTGTGTATCAACAAAATACAATAGAGAAATGAACGAAAGTCTTTTTCCTGCCATTCTTGAAGTAAGGCGAATCACGGAATCAGTAAGAACTACAACGATCTAACTCTTACTATCATAGTTGCTAAGATTTAGAATATCCTTCTTCTCAATTGTATCCAACTCGAAGTTGAGAAAATCCGTAGGAAAAATTTAAATGGGTTTCGTAAAAATCGATCGCAATTTCTGATATTTTGACTTCATTAAAGTGGTTCGAGAAGAAAATCTCAAGGCAACACCTTTGTAGACTTTTTCAATGTATTGGACTCCATACACAGTTGGAGAAGGAGCATATACTTCTAGCATATCGTCTCTCCAAATAAACTGTCACAGCTGATGCTGTACAAAGATACGAAAACAATGATTCGTTCATCTGATGGTGACAAAGATTCCTTTGACATTGTCGCTAATAGATAGATAGATAGATAAATATGAACGGACTAAGATAGATAGATAGACAGAAAGATAGATAGATAGATAGATAGGAACAGACTAAGAGAGACAGATAAATAGATAGATAGTAGATAGATAGATAGAACAGACTAAGACACAGATAGATAGATAGATAGATAGATAGATAGGAACAGACTAAGATAGATAGATAGAAAGATATATAGATAGATAGGAACAGACTAAGACACAGATAGATAGATAGATAGATAGATATATAGATAGATAGGAACGGACTAAGATAGATAGATAGAAAGATAGATAGATAGATTGATAGGAACAGACAAAGACAGACAGATAGATAGATAGATAGATAGGAACAGACTAAGACAGACAGACAGACAGACAGACAGATATATAGATTGATAGATAAATAGGAACGGACTAAGATAGATAGATAGATAGATAGATAGGAACAGACTAAGACAGATAGATAGATAGATAGATAGATAGATAGAACAGACTAAGACAGATAGATAGATAGATAAATACGAACGGACTAAGATAGATAGATAGATAGATAGATAACCAGGGAGAGTGTTTTTGTGTAGAGCGCTAAACCTACCATCAGCTCCCCACTGTGCTGAGCTACTCATACACCCAGTTTGCGAAATGCTTATTGTTGGCTTCTACCCCCTCTTACCTAGCGCTAGACCAAGGAGATTGTTTTTGCGCCTGAGGTGGAGCGTCACACCTACCATTAGTTTCCCACAGATTAAAGCTGTGCTAGTCATGCACTGAGTTGGCGAGGGTCGGTATCGAACTCGTCGGCCATGTTTGTTTGTTGATTAAAAAAAAGACTGAAAAATCGGGAAAAAAACAAGAACATATATATAAAAGTAAAAAGTAAGTAAAGTCATCGGGGTGGCCTAATCTCCCAAGAGATATATTAACACCGTTTTTATTTATAACATACCTAAACTGCGTACAAGGAATGTCGTTAGAACTAATAATTTCATGTTAGTAACTGTTAGAG
Source organism: Doryteuthis pealeii (assembly GCA_023376005.1). Taxonomy (NCBI): domain Eukaryota; kingdom Metazoa; phylum Mollusca; class Cephalopoda; order Myopsida; family Loliginidae; genus Doryteuthis; species Doryteuthis pealeii. Next base: position 41,593,635 of record CM042161.1, read on the forward strand.
AAGTTAGGTAGAACTGATAAATCCTATCAACTCTTACCCATGAACACATCAGTGTTAGGCGACCAGCAAAAGTTTACATTCATCGTGTGTGAAGAGACTGGATGCTGTCTAGAGGACTTACCGAGAGCGATGGCATATTAGGGCGAATGTTGCAAGAAAGCTATTGTATTTCCTACTATCAGCACGACTTGATGATATATATATATATATATATATACATATATATATATATATATAAACAAACCTTGTTTACAACTTATCATATCGTCGTGTCATAAAAGTCACTAGAAGTGGAATGTTAACCTACTCTAAACAAATCATAAAATCTAAGAAGTTCGTTTAGTGTTGAGGTTATGGGATCGGCCTGTCAGCTTGGCAGTCCGGTTTCAAATCACGCACAGGGCGGTCTTCCGATCTATAGCTCTGCTGATGAGGCCTAATAGGCCGAAATGTACATACAGAGATTGATTTTTCTCGATTTGCTTAGCCATACATTTAATAGGTATTCCCGCCTAATTCATTATTAATTAATTAATTTCTAAATTAGGTACGACTCCAATTAAGCACTTATTCTCCAAAAAAAATTATCGGCAAAAAGCCATTTAAACAAACCTTGTTTACATATATATATATATTATATATAATATAATATATGTGTGTGTATATATATATATATATATATATATATTATATTATATATATATATATATATATATATATAATCCAAAAGTCCAGAGAAGAAATCTTCCTTACGACACAAGAGTTTATTTCAAAAAAACAAGTCGAAGTTTGAGAGCTCAATGTGTGCTCTTAATGTTAGAGTCACAGAGCAAATATATAAGTAAAGAAATAACAAAAGACTTAGAGATTTAGCGTTATAGTCTATTTCAGGGAGCTTAGACAGATAGTCTAACTCTCCTGACTCATCAGATGCGAATGTTTGTCATTCGCATCTGATGAGTCGGGAGAGTTAGACTATCGGTCTAAGCTCCCTGAAATAGACTATAACGCTAAATCTCTAAGTCTTTTGTTATTTCTTTACTTATATATATATATATATATATATATATATATATATATATATGTATAATGTAGTTGCCTATATTTATAAGTAAATACTGTTCAGTGATTGAGCCTGTATATCTAATTTATGATAGCGTAGATACAGAGTTAAAGGCGCTTTGTGAATGTAAGTTTCTCGCCTATTCAAGTATCAGATGTGATCTAATGACCGCATTAGAGAAACTGATTGTCACTAATCACGATTTTATACTTACATATATATATATATATATATATATATATATATATATATATATATATATATATATATATTCATTTACTTATTTATTTATATGTGTATGTATTTGTGTATTTGTGTATGTTTTGAAGCATTAATCCATCCTATAATCAGTGTGTTTTGTTATTGTTGTTTTTGTCAATGTGTGTTCTAAATGTATCCATCATATTTATTTTCATACGTCAAATATTGATTTTCACCGATCAGACCAAACAAAGATTGATAGCCATGTTTTCTTGTTTACATTGGCTGCTTCTGTGTGTGTACTCTAAATGAAAGAAAAAAAGAAAAACAACTGAGTTCACCACCGTCGAAATGAAAACGATTCTCAGATCATGGAATCTTTTCGTTCGCACTTTACACGCCTATCAATTCAATAAGGAATGATTAACGTACAACGCAAACAATGCCCACTTCTCAATTTGTGCAAATTTTGCACGCTAGCTTTCTTTGTTTTTCCTATACAAATCCTTTCTGCTGTAATTCAGAATCCGAAACGCGCAACTATTCCGCTGTAATTAATGGCGGCAAACAGAAATAACGGTTTTGGCGCGAAAAATAATTAGAAGGCTGCAAGTGTTTGTCATTCGTAGGTTTAGTGATCGACGGAACGGAATGTTTGCATCTGAATAGATATTAGAATAGATATTAGAATATCAGGCTTCTGAGTTTTCTAAGATGATAGATTAAAGGAATTGCAAAATCAACGTCCACATGTACAGTGTTTAACGTATCTTTTCTCTTATCATTTTTGATTGATTGCTTTTAATGGCATGTCAACACGAACGGGATTATTTCATGCCTAAAAGTTAGTGAATCTCACTTATTGCATGTTCTTATTTAAATTATTGTGGAATTGTATCTTAAGAGTTTTTTTACACATGGCTCTGTTGTGGAAAAAAAGGGGAGGACTGGTAACTTACCGGCTGGAGCTGCTGGTTGAGTTGGGGGGGTTCTGGTCTTGTGATTGAACACGAGACCAGAGGGGGATTGCATTATATAGTTTCCTGTCGGTAGTTGGAGGGCTGATGCGACATAGCAGAGCCTATATAATGGGCTTTCCTCCCCGTTCAAGATCGTTCTTTAACACTCCCGTGATCAACTACGGTTATAAAGTTTTTCTTTACGGAGTGTTTACTACTTGTTACCAGACCCAAGGCAGGAGTGGGTCGCAAAAGATTATTCCTTTTGCAACCCCGATTCGTTGGCTTGCTCCACCTGGGTCACCAGTGTTCAACTATTCATTTTTTCTACACTATCGAATACGAATATTTTTTTTTTAATATCAAAGAATGAAATATCTAAAAAAAAATGTTCTCCAGGCCAACCAAAGAATATTGACCTAATGTCATCCCTGCTATGTTCTCCTACTTTGCACTAAACTCCAAGCCAACCAAAGAATGTTGACCTAATTTCTTCCCTACCATGTTCTCCTCCTTTGAACTAAACTATCTTACTTATCATATTTCTTCAACAAATTCCACACGTTTGATCTTATTCCCCCCCCCCCCAATCTATGAAGGATTTCTTTTGAGCAAGCCAATCCTCACAAACTCTATCCCATCTTCTTAAGATATATAACACATATTTCCGGATTCTAAATGCATTAATAATATGGGCAGTTTTGCAGCAAATATAACTCAGCTAGACTTTAATAGAGACATCGTTAATAAATAAGATGCTAATTAAGATTTAATAATGACTATTTAATAATCGTTGAGAATATAAATCGTGACTATAACTATAGTTATGACGTAGTTTCGGTTACAGACTATATAGTTATATAATTTCCATTATACTAAATATATATGTATATCTATATGTAATGGAGATCAGGTCTCCATTTGTCTGTAACCGAAACTACGTCACTGCTTTCGTCACAGTAATTTCAGGAAGTACGTACCTTTATCAATGAGTATTTAATTTACAGTCAATATTATTAGTACATTAAATAAAGAGAACTCTGTATCATATATATATATATATATATATATATATATATATATGTGTGTGTGTGTGTGTGTGTGTGTGTGTGATTAAAAAAATATATATATATGGTCTGAATGTAGTACGTAACAAAGGATGGTCTACGGTATTTTTAATAAAATACATACCCAGTATTATTGATTTATATTTTGTTTTATTTCAATATATATTCAAAGTTATCTAACGTAGAGATTCTTACGAGAAAATTATTTACAAACAAAATATCATCATATAAAATTGTCTTAGCTTAAATTTTACGACCGGTAATTTAATCGGTAATATCGTTTACATTTATTTAAAAAAATGCAAAAATACGGTTTAATTTTAATCGGTATTAGATTATTAAATAGCTTTTTAATTTTAATTCATACAAATTTTATCTTGTCTTTTAAGAATTAAATAAAGTTATTCTATTTATTTAATGCTTACTTTGAATCCGCAAACTTAATCGAAACTTGTTTGTTTACATTTATTTTTTAAATGCCAAGACTATGGTTTAACTTATGGACTGGCATTTTTGCCGTCTGCTACGAATTTTAAAAGCGAATTAAAAATAATTAAATCTATTATTTAAGGTCAAACTTTGTCTAAATCGATAAGTAATAACATAATAACCATCATTAAAAAAAGAAAAATATTATTACATATGCAGTTTATTTTTAATAGATTTAAAACCCTTTGTTTTGGTCAATTTTGACGCGATCCGCCATTCCGTCTATTTTTCAATGGTTTTACGCGTTTGTTTACAATTTTTATGTAACATTCGCGATTGCAAAAAAATTACCAAAAATCAGGTAATTATCCGATTTTAATGAAATTTTCAGTATTGATTTATCAATTAATGAATTTTATAATGCATCAGTTATTTTATTTCAAAACTTTAATTTAGTATTTTTGCTATGAAAAATTAATATATAAAATTCATTTAAATTGTGAAAAGCCTGATGTTCAGTTTAAAATGTTATATTTTTAGATCCTAGAAATAAATATCTATTTAATGCAAACCTTATATTAGACACATAAAGTAATAAGTTTTGAAGGAAAACTCTATTGTAAATGTACCCCCACTTTTTAAGCAGAAAAATATCAATGTATAATTTTTTCTTTTATAAGATAATAGCCAATTAAATAATTATCGAAATGAGTAAAAAAGAAATCTCCAAAAAATTAATCATTTATTATTTTTTTACATTTTCTTTTTCAATTTTCGGTACTTATTTTTTCATAGAAAAGCCACCACACATTTTTTTTTGTTTCTATTCATAAGTTCGGTCTTTTATCTATTATTTATACTGTAATTAGAAAACTATAAGACCAACTTGAAAAAAAGTTACGCCCCCAACATAAGGGGGTTTTAAAAAAATAAGTGACCTGAAAAAAATGAGAAAGTTTTGAAATAAAATAAAGAATGCATTATAAAGATCATTCATTGATAAATAAACACTGAAAATTTCATTAAAATCCGATAATTCCCTGATTTTTGGTAAATTATTTTCTGTAGGGCTACTGTCATTTTGTCAAAAACGCATTTAGGCTCAATTTGCCAGTACCTAGTTTAACTCTATTCTGTATTAGATTATTAAAATAGCTTTTTAATTTTGATTTAAATAAATTTCATTTTCTTTAAAAATGAAATGAATTTATTCAATTTATTTTATGATTGTTTTGAATATGAAATTTATTAAATCTCTAAGTAAATGAACAACAACATATATTACATTTATTCATTGATTGTACAAACGAATTACAATGTGGTTCTTCACAGAGGTACGAGGTGGTTATCAAAGCTCAATCACAACTAGTTTGTTTACATATATTTTTAAAAATGCAAAAACAATGGATGAACTTTATTCGCTATTAGATTATTAAAATAGCATTTGAATTTTGATTTATATAAATTTATTAAATATCTAAGAAAATGAATTAAGATAGTAACAACATGTATTACATTCAATCATTAATAGTACAAACATCTTTTAAATACATTTCATTTATTAATTTTTAAAGAATTTATTTTTCTACAGAATTGATCTAAATAAAATTTAGTTCATTCAAATTGATTTTTTAACTCTCACCCACCTCAGGCAATATTTTTCAAACATTTATTTTTGCATCATCTGGAGGGTGCTTTTTATTTTGCTAGTATATATATATATATATATATATATATATATATTATATATATATATATATATATATGGTCTCGAACCCGGCCAGAGGTAGCTGCTAAAATGGTATAACTGCACTGATGAGAGGTGATACCTCAAAACACGTGTCTGTAGTTTACTCTATTATACGCTACCAATTTCGGTTGAGCACTTTATTTAGAAGGGATTTAATTGCAAAATTCACCGTATTCGGCGTTCAGCTAAGACTCGCTTTGTTTACAAAGTTTGAGACATTTAGGTGAATTCATTTCCGCTTAGAAATGTAGCGATTAAATAGCCTGCTATATTTGGCAGCTGACTGTGGCCGTATGGGTAAGAGGTTTGGCGAGGGTAAGTTCGTTCGGGTCTCGAACCCGGCCAGAGGTAGCTGCTAAAATTGTATAACTGCACTAATGAGAGGTGATACCTCGAAACACGTGTCTGTAGTTTACTCTCTCTCTCTCTCTCTCTCTCTCTCTATATATATATATTATATATATATATATATATATATATATATAGAGAGAGAGAAGAGAGAGCGAGAGATGGATGGATGGATTGATAGATAGATGAATTATTAGCATATTAAGACAGGAGGAATATTCACAATCACTCACTCTTGTAGTGGTAATACAAACATAGAGACAGCCAGTATTAAATCTAACATGGAGAAATATCATAAGAATATATACTGACTCAATATTTTGTGGCTGGCACCTCGTAAAACTGACGAACGGAATTTATATTAATAAATCTTTCATAATATATTTTTTACATATATTTATATACGTATATGTGATTGCGTGTGCATGCATACATATATATATATATATATATATATATATATATATTATATATATATATATATATATAGAGAGAGAGAGAGAGAGAGAGAGAGATAGTGGCTGTCACTTATTCGCAGAATAATATATATATATATATATATATATATATATATATATATATATATATATATATGTATAAAGATAGTTACTCGGAAATTAAAAAAGGAAAGAAGTCAAAATGTCCTTTCTCTCTTGTAGTTGTAATTCAAAAAATTAAACCTAACATGGAAAGACATCATATAGACATATACTGACTGAATGATTGTGGTTATCTCCTTGTGAAACAGGCGAGTGGAATGAATATTTCTTAAACGTTTTGGAATATTAATTTTTAAATATATATATATCTTACTCATGGGCACACCAGTGTGCCGACCGACCAGTTCTGTGGGGATACTGTGTTGCAATCTTTTGGGCCATCCTGTAGGCCTTAAGCCTGAGCTATTGTCCAGTGGACTGGATCCTTGGTAAATCCCTTGGTAAAGAGTCCTGAGTATTGTAAGTCCTTCCTCAATGTGCAATTAGAATTATGGCCAGTGTGGGGGTTTAAGTAGTGTATCAGCCACGCAGTATGGCTAGTGATTGGCCGGAGGAATAGACCACGTGACCTTGGAGTCTGTAAATCCAGGTGTGTAATTGGAGCACACCTTATATACCCAAAAATATATGGAAGCGTGTGGTGTAATGGTTAAAATCATGGGAAATGGACTCGTCACCACGAGTTCAAATCCTGGACGCGCTAACTGCATTTTCACTTAGCGCTAATACCCTTGGGAAAGGTATAAATCCTACTCTCCCTCCAGCTATGGGTAAATAGTAGGGCAGACCGGGCTCTTTAACCTTGATTAGGCAACCGGTCTAGGAGAAGGAAAACTCTGAATTCAAACTTTTTGAACTCCACTTAAGAAATTGACCTTGTGTCGCATCCTGCTTGAGCGGAGGGGTTGGTAAATATATATATACTCAAAAATATTCCAACATACTGGATGCTATCAAGAGGACGGGTGGCAAGAGAGAGAGAGAGAGAGAGAGAGAGAGAGAGAGAGAGAGAGAGAGAGAGAGCCAAAGGAATCCATGCTGTAGACACGATGTCATGATGATGATGATGATGCTGAGGATGATGATGATGATATATACACATATTTGTACGTCGCGTATGTGTATATATCAATGAATTTAAATGTCTATATGTATGGAACTATTTTTTTTTTTGCGTAATGTAGGTCTTAACATCTGGCTGAATTGTTTTCGTTGTACACTAATCTGTATGATTACGCTATGTCAGTCTTTGATGCGACAGAGTTTTTTTTTCATTGTTATTCATTCTATTTGCCAATGATCATCTAAAGAGATTCTCCCCCCCTCCACGCTCCATTATTTGCGCTTGTTATTTCTCTACACTTTCGTCTTTCTTTCTTTCTTTTTTTTTTCACTTCAAGGAGATTTGTGATCACATTTCCTCAAATAATAGAGCAGTGCTTTTGTAAAGCTGAAACGATTTGTAAAACTTGAAGAAAACAATAATACAATAATTGCGATTATTGCACGATAGGCCAAACTTATATCGATTGCAAAAATGTTTCACACACAACCGACTTATATATCTATTCCCACACTCACGGAAACCCGAACGTGCACACTCGCATATGTGCGCATGCGCACTGATATCAATACGGTAAAGCATATTATTAGTCTTAAAATGGATGACTAAGGAATGTTATATGCGAACGACAGTGTATAATGATTCTCGGAATTCTATACGTACATATTCTAAAAGATGATTTGATGCTGGTTTTTATACGTTTCAAAGTGAAAACGTTATCATCCATGAAACATTTTAAATATCTTCTTGATATTCACGTCGAAACACAACAATCAGCAATGAAACGCAACGCCCAGCTGTTATATATCGCTATATACTCGATCGTCGTCGGGTATATAATAGAGAGAGGAATCCGGTGATAGAGAGAGAGAGAGAGAGAGACAGAGACAGACAGACAGACAGACAGAGACAAAGACACTTTTCACTAGTGCTAGAGCAATCAGATTGTTTTTGCGTCTGAGGTGGAGCGCCACACCTACCATCAGCTCCTTACTTTACCGAACAGGTTATAGGGAGGAGAAGAACTCTCAAAATAGTTTTGGCTAATGAGAAGAGATCCCTACTGGTTTGAATTCAGAGTTTTCCTTCTCCTAGAGCTCAGTCTGCCCTACTGTTTGCCAATAGCAGGTGGGAGAATAGTTTGGATTCGTATGTTACAAGGTAAATTTCTTAATCGTAGATTTAATTCAGAGTTTTCATTCTCCTAGACTGGTTGCCTAACCAAGATTAAAGAGCCACTTCCGCCTTACTTTTTAACGATAACTGAAGGGATAATAGTTGGATGCCTACCTTTCCCAAGGGTATTAGCGCTATGTGAAATGCAGTATATACATGAGAGAGGAAACTCGGGTGATACACACACAGAGAGAGAGAGAGAGAGAGAGAGAGAGAGAGAGAGAGAGAGAGAGAGAGAGAGACACACACAGACAGACAGACAGACAGACAGACAGATACAGAGTTGTGACTTACTTGTTCTTCATTTCTGTTTTACTGTTTCGGCTATGATCGCCATCTTGTCGTCTACTAGTTGCTATGTTTCCTCTTCTTTCTTTTGGTCGTCATCTTGTCTAGTCTCTTCTAAGGACTTCTTTTAGGGACTAGGTTTTAGTCATGCAATTAATCAATTGACAAAAACTTTTAGTTTCTTGATCAAGATTTTTTTTGCGCCCATGTTCTTCCGCGCGGGGAGTTAACAACCTCGGCAGAGAGATAGGCATCCTCTCTGCTCAACGTCAGCTTGAAACTGATTCTCTACTAACTAAAAATCACGGGACTCGCAAGATTCGCAACTTTGGGGTCAAGGTTACCAACGGACCTGGTATTTTTCCACTTGGCCCCCTTGAATTCTCGCTACAGGGTCCGTCAACAATCCATGCTACCACATAATATGTAACAACAGCAACTGTGAAATACGTCAGATTAATATTAGGAATTGTCTCGAACATTTGATTCTACGAATATTTAAGTCATTAGTAAATA
>CM042161.1:41607994-41619181 GCA_023376005.1 Doryteuthis pealeii
AAGAAGAAGAAGAAGAAGAAGAAGAGAGAAGAAGAAGAAGAAGAAGAAAGAAGAACCTTTAGAAGAAGAGAAGAAGAAGAAGAGAGAAGTACAAAAATTACAAGAACAAAAAAAAGGTAAAGGTAAGAGGAGGGGGAGGAAGGGAGGAGGGGAGAGGAAAATGCTAATAAATAATAAGAAAAAAACTCGAAGAAAATTAAAGAAATGAGAAAAAAATGTCCGTAACGATTGCAAGATACAAAAACAAAAACAAATGATGCCTACAAACAGGAAGAAGCAGTCGATTACTGTGGATGGGTCGCCATTATATCGAGAATTTGAAAACGGAGGATAATGATGAGCAGTGGGGTTGGGCGGAGGGTGGGGGTTAGGACAGATTTGGGGAAGAGGGTAAATAGATAAGTGCCGATCAACAAAGGGGAGACAAAACGCGGGAAAATGAATATTATTTGTTTTGTTTTGTTTCGTTTATGATTTCTTTCTCTTGTTAAGACTCCTCTGCACTTACTCTCATTTTCTATCACATCATACGATTGTGATTAAGTTCGCTATTATTATTATTATTATTATTATTATATTATTATTATTATTATTATTATATTATTTACCCCTTTTGAGTTTTCACATCAGCATTAGCTGATGGTCTTTCTGATTTCCAAACTTTCCAAAACCCTTTTCTAATCCTTTTTGGGACTGTTCCAAGTGACCAACTACAATTGGTATCACTTTCACTTTCATATTCTATAACTTTTTCAGTTTCCCTGGCAAGGTCCAGATTATTATTATTACTATTTTTAATTTTTTCGTTCCATTAGCGTTTTTCACACCAGCCATAGGTGGAGGCTGAGTGACAATAAGTCTTCTTGGGTCTCCAGGACTCTTCTGAGTATTCTAGCCGGTTTTAACAAAGTTGGATGTTCTCGATTCTTCCTCTAATCTCCAATTCACCCAGACTCTTTTTCAGACCCCTGTGGACCGTTCCAAGGCACCAATTATAATTGTTACATCTTTATCTTCATGTTCCACAGTTTTTCTCAGTTCTTTGACAAGGTCTAAGTATTTGTCTATCTGTTCGCTTTCTTTTACTTTTACTCGGTTGTCCGCCGCGACGGCAAAATACGTGATTTGACAAGTTTTCTTTTTGTGTTTAATTAACACTAGGTCTGGTTTCCTGGCCGGGGTTTGGTTATCCGTCTGTATCTCAACGTCTCAGGGAATTTGATTTATGTTACAGAAACATTTTAAGAAAACTTTACACGGAGTATAATAGAGAAATAGTTTTAATTTAATGGAGTGATTCTTAACAGAAATATTGATGTAAACAAATTTTGTTTTTATTTGGATTACAAGACTATATGGATATTTGAAATCTTCACCTCCAGCAATTACATAATCATCTCATTAGCAATTTTGGCTTAAATGAGAATAATTATTTTCGTTAAGCAAATTATTCATTATTTTCTTCTTTTTTTCTTAATTTATATTATCTATATTTAGTTAGGCCTTGAGGAAACAGTTTCCTGTCGATTATTTCAATTCCTTGACATAATCTATTCAGGATAATCTCCCTGTTTTTCTTATTTCATGTTGGAACCTTTTTTCTGTATTTAATAATTTGGTTGCTCTGTGAAGAGAATTTTACAGAGCTGAGGAAAAGACAAATGAACTCTTCACAATTAATAAACATTTAGAAAATATTTTTGCATTTATCTGTTGAACTTTAAACTAATGTATTTTCTGGAAATTATTCTATAAAATTAGATAAGCTTTTTATTAGATTTTAAAATGATGAGTCATTCAAATTACCGTATTTGACGGCATATAAGACGCACAGGCAAATAATACGCACCCTCATTTCAGCAGGTCAGATTCAGGAAAAAAGTTTTTAGTGTATTTAAACATATATTGTTGAAAAAAGTCTAGCTGTGCATTACAAAAGCAGAAACATGGCTGTATAAAAGCAATTTGGCAGTACAGGCAAACAATAAGCATACACAAGACATCTCAATAGCAGGAAATAATAATAATAATAATAATAATAATAATAATAATAATAATATTTTAAGGAAGCCTCAAACTTTATTTACGAACTATAAGACGCAGTGACATTTTTGAGACAAAATGTTGGCGGAAAAGTGCGTTCTTCAATTACGGTAATACAGTTTTAGTATACGAATCATGAAAACGTCGTAATTTGCTATATACCATCCAGAATTATTATAAGTAAAAGTCATCGGGGCGGCCTAATGTCGGTATCGGCCATGCTGTGACCAAGGAGAATGTTTTTTAGTGTCTGAGGTGGAGCACCACACCTACCATCAGCTCCTTACTTTACCGCACAGATCCCTGTGCTACTCATACGCTGAGTTGGCGAGGGCGGGTATCGAACTAGGAACCTTGTGGTTTCTAGCCGAACGCTCTACCGACTGAGCTAACCCGGCCCTTAGAATTATTATATTAGCCTTTAATATATGACAATGCAACGATAAAAATTGTTGACAACCTTAAGTGGAATAGCATGTATTAAAGAAAGACTATAATTATAATGGTGTATAAAACTTGTAAATTCTTTATAAGAAAAATAGTATAATCGGATTCCTTAAGCAAAACTTACATTTAAATAAAATGAAAATCTAGATTGGTGCCTAAGCATCGTCATGAAAATAAACATCTATTATATCGACTTAAACCTGGCCAGATCGTGCAATCAAACTCAACCTTTCTCCCTCCAAAAGACGAAGGAATTATTTAAAAAATCCATGTAATGGTCAGAAGCTTAAATTTGCCTAATGATACAAAACCACCCTGTAAACATTGAACCAGACTGGATTCAACATAAAAATAGGACGAGAATGGAGATCTTGTGTGGACAGATATGTCGTAAGGAAACTTTTTAGTTTTATGCAGATAATAAAGATCAATTGTAAAAAAATACCTATATCACAATAATCTTCATATAATGAAAGCTGCTATTTACAGAGTAGGCATTGCAACCACAAAGGCATTCATCAGCATGATGACTTCTGGTTCAGGCATGGTTTTCGGGACGCCGAAGCATCATTACTACTAACCCAGAGCGCCCCAGCAGTATCTCACGATAACCACCAGACTTTGTCGGTTTGATGTCACAATTGGACTGCTAATCCCGCTGCTGCGGTTAGAGCTTTCTCCTGAATCTTTTTTACAGTATTTCCTCTGTCTGGTAGAGAAAGTCCAAGTTTAGACAAAAATGCCGAGGTAGTTGGCAATAAAACCCCCGATCATCCGAGCCTCATGGGAAATACGTCCGTTATCCCATCTGTTTCTGACGCATTGTTCACGTAGGTCTTCATATTGTTTCCAACTTCGACAGAATATATATTGATATATACACATTTTATATAAGCTCGATATATTCAGTCTCCTCCAAGTTCTTAGTAATTTACCGCATCAAGGGGGTAATACGTCTACTTTCTTTGACAGATATACTCATTATTAATACAATATTTTTGACTGTTATTTTCGATTATGATTTTTTTATATTGCCTTGCGGTTCAGACTTTGAGGGCAGCAGGAGGTATTTGCCTTTATAAACTTTTCCACATATACACTGGGTAAAACGCTGATTAGTTCTTGTTTTTTTCTTTGAGTATAAATTAATTTCTTTTAATCTTGAAATTCGATGTTTTCTAATTTCAAAATCTTTATACACATAAGTCTTCAAAGCCCTTATATGGCATAAATTATGCTACGAAAATATAGAATTGTAATTTATAAACTCTTTTATAATGAGATTGTTTGTTTGTCTGTCTGTACCGAAACTTATATTCCTACTTCAAGTCGAAATTTTCATACCATCTCATACACATATAGCCTCACAGTTGGTTGGTTTTTATGATGCATGTCAACCGTTGTGTTAGGTTATTTATGGGACAGAGACATTTTTTTTCCTTTTTTCGTGATGTGTATCTTTTAAACTTTTCTAACTCATCATTTTTTCTATTTAACCCTAGATGGTCCTTTCAGCTACTATCACTCAGCGGTAGGCGTGGTACTGGAATTTTTGTTTTTACGATATATCCAGACTTTTGTCTTGTTATTTAAATAACGAATTAAGTCATATTTGATATGTGTGCTTACATCCTGCTGTTGCTTAAATAATTATCTAAATGTGAACAGGCTCATCACCGCTTACGTCGTGATTGCTAGTAATAAGTGTGCTTCTCAACGTGACTTAACCGTAAGTGGCGCGAGGAATTTGAATTCTAAAAAAGAATGGTGGTGCGTTGCCAATACCTTCAATAAAAATAGAAAATATAAACTTCAAAAAATATACAGAAGCTTTTGATTTTTCTCCTGGAAAAAGATTGCGAAAACCCCTAATTATAGTGTCACATTACCGTCAAGAATAGATATCATGCTTTTGGAACACTATTGTGTGTTGTCTATATTTTTACAGATAGACACACACACACACACAGACAACATATATATATGCATTTTTTTTTCATATATTTAATGCCCCATTTAAAACTGTAGTTTTTGGTATCTCTTCAAGAATGAAAAAGCATAAATTAATCACTGAAAATTACGGAACTGACATCCACTTTATGTGACTGAGGCGGATTCATGAGATTGTGACAATATTTGAAGGTCAACAGTTTTCCTTTGTATAAAAAGCAAACAACAAAAGCAATAGACCAACATTTGCTAAATTAAACTATGATAAGTAAGAACTGATAAGCTAGGGAGGCGCGTGGTCTAATGGTTTTAGAGTCGTAGGAAAATGGACTCGTCAGCTACGAGTGTTCAATTCCTGGATGAAGCTGTTGGCATTTCATATTGGCGCTAATACCCTTGGGAAAGGCCTATGAATTTTCCAATTTTCCATCGCAGCTATAGGTAAATAAGGCAGGGCAGACTGGACTCTTTAATTATGGGCTTAGGTAAATCAGTCTAGGAGAAGGAAAACTCTGAATTCAAAACTGTTAGACTCCGGACTTAAGAAATTGGATTGCGTCGCCTACTTGCTCGTCAGGCGAGGTTGGTATATATATACAAACCACACTCACACAAAGCCTAAAGACTGTTTTTAATGTTATCTCCTGGCTGAGGATCGAATCCCAAATATTTTTAAGGCATTTCACAGAATCTAATACTGAGTGACACTAGTTTTTATTTCATATGTTACATAAGCACAAAAAAGAATATTATAACTCAATTTTTGAGACCAATAGGTTAAATACAACAAATAATTTCGTGGGAGTTCTGCGGTGTACACGACACAACACCCACACCCACTTATATATACTATATAATTAATAAGTCATGATACAGATACGTGCTCTGGCGTCCCACGCCCCGCTATCGTGTTAGACACACACCACCCCGGCAGAGGCGAACTCCGACTGGACTACTTGCAACCTAATTTCTTAACTCTCGACCACTGGTGTTTAAACTATTAAATACATAGGTTGTTACATATCTTTACGATCATAGAGAGATCTAGTTTGCGAGAAAACGATTAATTGGCTTATATGGGTTTGGTAGTGAAATTAATTCTAAACCACCCTTAGAGAAGGCTCTACGAATGTTACGGGAGCATATAGTAATAAGTCATCCACATACACGTGGCCTGCCGGCGTCCCACGCCACACACACACAAGACTACACACACACACACACCACACCTTATATATATATTATATGATATGTGAAGGTATATTCTATACTCATACCGTCGGTACTGAGTATATTTATACTCCATATCTTCGGATTCTGTTCCTTTCTTTTAACATATATTATATATATATATTATATATATATATATTATATAATACTATATATATTAATAAATATAATATTGAGCATATAGAATAATTATAATTAATATATATAGATTTAATTATGATTACATTATTAGATTATTTTTCTATATATTTGTTTTACAATCAATGTTAATTCCCTTATATATTTCTTGTTTTTAAGTTGTCTATTTCTAGTTATTATTTTCTATTAATTATCTCTAACTTGTACTTTTGTCTTGTATTTGCTTTTCATTATGTCTCTTAACCCTTTTTTTATAGACATAATATTCCAATTTAACTGAAAAGACAATACTGTTTTAATGTCACAGTATTTGATACTTCCTGTGTGAGGATCGAACGCCTAATCAGAAGATGCTGAGTATCACGCTCATTCAGTGACTAGAAACGATTGTCTGGCCTTTTCTGTTAATCTAATTGCCTATTTTCTTTTTCTACTTTTGGTGAATCTTTAAAGAATGACTAGACAGGCATTGTGGTTGCTCCGTTCAAAAGCAAAACGCGTTATTGATTCGAGATAAACGGATGTCTTCACATTCAACAAGACAAATCCAATAAACCAAATATACACTGAGAAAATAGAGCATTTTTGGTTTTGAAATGATCATCTAGAGTAACATTTGCGGTTCGGTCGTTTGTAGGATCGTTCCTTCCGGACATTAGCACAATTATGTATCACTATTGAAAAGCGATGAATAGTAAAATGAAATTTGGACGCAATGGTAACAACTAATTCACACAGAGAACAGCGAATGAGAAAATGTTAAAGTATTTCAATATCATTAATAATATTTCATAAAATGATCATCTAAATTACCGAACTTACCCATATTATTATACAACTAGCGGCACTGTGGATATACCACGTATCATAATGTTAATTATTACAATGTTAGATATTTCTTAAGAGTTATTAGTAAATAGTTCAATTTTGTAAAAAGTATAATAATATTGGAATTTGACTCCCTCGGCACTTTTTCTCTTCTCTCCTTCTTTTCATCTTTTATTCGATGTTCAATTGAAAGAGATTAGCGTTATCACTTCCGTGTGCTCACCTCACTCTAAGTCTTTCTTTCTTATTCATATTCTTTCTATGTAAGATTCATATTTATTTTCTTTATTTCGTTATATATGAAAACGAATGGTCCATTAATTTAAACTGAGGTGACGACACCCAAAAGAAATAAGGACCCAGAAACTTACATTTTTGTATTTTCATTTTGAACGATTTTGGATGTTCATTTTTACCCAGAGTGTGGTTGCCGGATGATAACGCTCGAGGACTAGGAACCAGAGTATTCATATATGATTGAAAGTGATAAATAGTAAAAAAAATTGGAGCAATGGCAAACTATTACAGAGATCAATAAAGAGAAAATGTTTATAGTATTATTATATTCATTCAAGGAATGTCAGTGAAATATTCATGAATTCCCTATGACAATATAAAATAAATAAATCATTGAGTGTTATTTTCTTTTGAGTACATAGCATCCACCATTAATTTAAATCATCCATAACAAATGTTCGCGTACTGCAGTATGCATAGCTTGATTAGTAAGGAATTTAATAAATATGCAGACTACAATCGATTTAAATGTGGCCTCACATCATTGAAAGAAAAAATCTAATAAAGGCAACTTCACATGGTATTAATCAACGCTTCAGTAACGAGAAGGATGCGCACAAGGTAAATTTTAGCCGATGGAAAGCTGGTCTTGTATTTTATTTAAGTCTAAAAGGACTTAACTCTCAAGATGAGAGTTATTGTCTTTGTTCTTTTTCCGAGAAAGAAACTTGTTAAATAATGGAGACAACCTTGGATTCAACGTAATTTCACGAAAAACAAGATGCTTTTCAAATCCACTTTAATGCATGTTTTTAACTCAAAAATATCATAAGTTTTCTATAAATTAAGTTTATTTCCGAATATGTAAAGTACAATTTTATGGTAGGAATTTGTACTTACAAGTTCAAGTTACCGGAAATGCCGACGGAAAAAGTTTCAGCGTAATGGAGAGAACTTAGGTTTACGGCATTCTCTCAATCTTTCTCTCCAAGAACATAAGCTGATTCTGACAGGAAAGTTGGCTTTTATCACCATTGTCCATTGTTGGCAGTCCGGTGATATCTGGGTCATTACACAAGAAATATTATTATCCCGTTTTAACGGGTCTTCTGTATCTTTTCGATGGCGTCTTATTCGCCCATCAGAATGCAGTTGGCAGGAAATGAATGTTCGTTAGAAAAGCAATATTCTTCCGTTTCTTCGCCACCAAGATCGGACCAGATTTGATCAGCCCTTTTCTGAATGCTTATGGATCTGACAGTTTTTCGTGAATGGGTCTGGAACTTGTGTGTTGGGGTTTGCTGGTTGGCTGACTGACTTGTCCGAAAGTTTGATAAAAGGCAGTAATCTTTCATGAAAGATACTTTTGTTAATGCATTTTTCATTATATGGTAGTTTTATTACTGGGATTTTACGATCTACATGCTTCATCGGGAATATCGTTATAATAGTCAACCAAAGATAAGGAACAACACGTTAAAACTTTTGATATACACGGGCCGAGTCAAAAAGGTATGCCATTTCGTTTAGGACTATGTATACATTACCAACATGGGGGTCGGGGCGGGAACATGTATCATCAATCAAATGAAGCTGGTAGTAGTAATTAGTATTCTTTTCATCTGAGAGTCGTCAATCCGCTAAATAATGGAGCTTTCCTTTTTTAGTTAATAAAGAAAGAAAGGAGACGAGAAAAGAGACTTGTTTACACAGCAAAAATGTAATAAGAAAAGAAAAAAGAGACAGGGAAGATAGAGAGGTAGGTGTGAGCGCGCGAAGCGGTTAACATAATCTGTTAATCGCAATAAGAAACCGATGAATGAAGGAAACAAAAAAAAAGGAGTAAGACAGCAGTAAGTAAATGCAAGAATTATTAATCCTTTTATAGTAATTGAAATATTCACAATTAGCTTTTAAGTAACAGTATCAACGCGTTGTAATAATTGGAACTTCACGCGACTAGATGCTTTAAAGTGCTATACCGTACGTAAGACCGTAATTTTGGTTGGTCGCGTTGGAATCTATGTCAGGTCAACACTTGTTGGTTATGTTATATGCCAAGATTTTCGTTTCGTTCTTCTTGATAGTATTCAATTTTTTTAAAAACTCAAATTTTAAAACATCATTTGTAAGTACATTTTAAACTATTTAACGCCAGTTAATAGGACCGCAACAAGGTACTACCACTCTGGGTCAGTGTAGACCTAGTGGCATGGGAATGAGAAGTTCGTACCATACCTCCCGCAAGCTCCAGGATGAACGCTTACAATAGATACAGTGTAACGTAGACTTACGATCAAATCTTGCTGGAAGCATAGGATCATGATTATGATACGAACATTTCAAGCAATAATGGGAAACTGATTTCAGTATTTAGATGGGTGACATTCAAAAGAACAAAAACAAGCAGCTGGTCGGCTGGGATGTTAAGACATACGCACGACTGACTTGCAGAGAATAAGACCCCACAGCAATGGGGCTACGTAATTGGGCCCTGGACTGGCGCGACCCATGAGCTTAGGCGGACAGCTGGTGGCTGAGCAGTAAGAATGACAAACTGCAAACTAGAATCTTACTTAGGCTATGAACGTTGCGATAGAGAGGCCCTATCCGAGTCAACTCGCTGGTCACAATTAAGCCTAGCACCTATATGATTTTTCCACACTATTGATTTGTGAGTTTTTAAATGCATCTTTGAGCCGTTGAAAGGCTAAAGAAAATCCTGTGTTATGGGAACTCCTTTGGCAGCGTATAAGTCCTTGCTCCTACGTATTTGTAATGGTACGTATCTTAATCCTATGTGCGTGACAACAGCCGTATCAATGTAAACTATGAGCCAGAAACGGGTCGGGGTAAAGTATTATATCACAACCCCAAGAGTACCTGGGCAGTGATTGGCGAAGAGTAAGGATCACATTCATTCTGGCCTAGTCTTAAGTAGAGTGGGCCATCTAGCACACCGAGCGGCGTTATATCGTAAAAAATCTCAACGACCCTTATGAGCAAGACCGCAATGCATTTTATCATGATATGTGAATAGAGGCGATATCCTGGGCGTGACGTTAAACTGCCTAACTGATGAGTAAGGTTCCAGTTCTGGAGGTCTAAGATGGGAGCAGTTCCTGTTATTACATTGCTGAACTGGTATTTCACTCTGACCGGAGTGGATAGAGTACTGTTAGGTCTATCAGCCGAGTCTTGTATTGCCGTAAACAAAACACACAAACCACCAAACCAAAGAGTGGCAAGAAACGTACAGGTAAGACACGTATGGTCTGTGTGGCCAGAGATAACCAACGTTTAGTAACAATAATAACCTTGTAATACAGCAAGTATCCACTACTAGAGGTTGTTGTAACGTCATACCCAGGAACTGTAAGAAAGTATCAGCAAACCTCCGAGTTCATAAAACAGTAAACCAAAAGTTTTTTACTTAGACATTTAGGCTATACGATGATAATTTTAATTGAAGATTGTGTACTACTCTGTGTCAATCTATCATTTATCGCAGCGAGCAGGATGTTACACAATGGGTGGGGTGGTGGCGGGGTTGGGGGGGGGGTCGGGGTCATTTCTTAAGGCTGAAGTTAAACAGTTTGATTAGAGTTTTTTGCTTATCCTAGACTGGTTACCTAGCCTAGGTATAAAGAGCCAGTCTTACGCCTAATATTTACCATAGCTGGAGGGGAAGCATAGTTGGATGCATAATTTCTCAAAGAGTAGTTAGCGCTATGTGAAAATGCAAACAGGCCTGTTTTGGATTTGAACTTCGGTCGACAGTCCATTTCCTAACGATGCTACAATTACCCATCGCCTCTGGTGTCGTATATATATTCATTCAGAATTTCTACCGTTCTTACTTTTGTAGTTCATTTTATTATTTTGGTGACAGCAATCGTTGCCCCTTAATCATTTTGGTAAAGTTTTCACTTATATTTAATTGGACGTTCTTGATTCGTATAAAATAAACATCATTGCCAGTAATATATGGCATGATCCTTCTGTTTTTATACTGCGGGTATTTCTATGCTAACGGTTGTAGGTTTGTTAATTTTCATTTAGCGTATGACGTCATTGCGTAGTTTGCATTTATTGGTTGTCAGTTTCTACGTCTCTATACGACCTAATACACCTGGTTTTATGGTTGGTTGGGTTTTTAACGGCATGTCAACGCTTGTTGGCTTTATTCTTCTTTCACTATATATAAAAAGGGTTGGGGTTTGCCATTAGAGCAATGGGTTGTATAATCATAATGTGCTAGGGGCTTGACAATGACCAGCCGCTTGACGGAGAAGGGTTATGCGACAGCCCGTG
>CM042161.1:41619281-41648784 GCA_023376005.1 Doryteuthis pealeii
AGAGTAAGAGATGAACAATCAGAGAGTGTGATAATATTGACTGAGATTGGCGTAAGAGGTATGAGTATGTACAGTTCTATTGTGATAATTCTGGATATAGTCACATATGATGTCATGATGTTAATCTTTGTCCAATACTATAAGAAGGTATGCTCAGTGGAGTCGGAAGAGCATGGAGGTACAAAGCTTTTTAGTGAGTTTGACGTCTGTAATGTGTTAAACAAAAAATAAATGAAGCAGTATTTTTAAGTTTTAGACTTTTGACCGCTGATTTATTTCACCAAGGCAATGTTGTAGTAGCCGCTTTCTTGACTTCTTACTTCTAGTGTCGTCTTGTTTCTTCTTCTGCGCTTTGGCGTTTGGTGATTGTCTTAGGCATAGTGGTCTGGATTAGTTTGGCTGTATACTTGCAAGTGGCGTGTCGTGGACTTTTTTTGTTGGGGACGTCTTCGGTCTGGTTTTCTTCGTAGGGTAGTGTGTAGGATTTCTTATCAGAAGGCCCTGGTGTATTGTTAGTGATAATTTTAGGGTATGATACATAAGACTTGCTCGATTTACTACTTCGTAGTGTTAGGGCGGTGGAGTATACGCATAGAGGTGATTGAGCAGATGGTCTGGTAGAGTAGCATTATATATGTGTGAAATCCCAAACTCAGAGCTCAATTTTCGGTCGAAAGTGATCACTTATATGAAGGTAAGGCCTTGTGCGCTCTTCTCCTAGTCTGCTGAAACTGGGACTTAAACTTATAATCCTTGGAACCGAAGACAGGGTGCTTCCATGTTCCGGTTCTACCACGATTTATCCCGGAAGCAAGGTGAGAGTGGGAGGTCAAGGCGCTTGTCACTCAACTCAAGGCCATAGCTGCTCTAATCGCATTATGTTTTCTACACTACTTATTAGTATTAGGGATCCAATAATTATGTAACACAAAATAGAGAGCAAAGAACGTTCATGTCAAATAGAGAATGCTCGCTGCTTGAAATCAACAGTGGAAACATTTTATTCTGTGCTCGAAAAGCTTTTAATCACCCGGCTGATAATAAGCTCTTTCAAGGGGAGGCCATGTTACAACTTTAGTTTGTGCATTATTGCAGCCTTTCCCCTTTGGGAACGAGTGAAACATATCATTTTTTAAGCGGAGTAAATCTGGTTATTCAGATTTTTCCATTTTATAAACTTTAGCTAACCTAAAGAAAAAGTGTTTGGTTTTTGTAGTTATTTTTGGCTTTTATTAAGAATCTGGGTTGGGGTTATCGTCTTTGGTCTGCGATGCCTCGATTTCAACCACCAATATGAGCCAGCATACTTTGGCGGCAACCAAGTGAAAACTCATCCTCTTCTGACCAGGCACGCAGGGGAACGGACCGAACAAAAGGTCGTCCTACTATTCTTCAACAGCAACCAAAATGCGGAGTCGGACGCAAACAGAATCCATCATATCGAAGGGAACAGAAGGCGTAGCAAGGGCTTTCGATAATGACCCTAAAGCCCAGGCTATATATACCAGCTAAGTGACAAATCATATTTATTTGTGTAAACGGAACTAAGTTTTTGTTGCAAGTTTTTATATTGTATTACAAGTCTTTTTTCATATTCTTTTGGTTGTTCGTTTTTACTTTTACTTCTTAGACTCGTTAACTGTCTGCCAATATTTGCGGTTTAACTCCATACACAATATGGACTACTGCGTTAGTGTTTTATTTTCTTTAATTACTTCTGGGGTGAGTTGGAGTTAACGAGAGCAGAGGTATTTGAAGGTTCCTCGGACTTTAGGCTTTTCCTAAAGCCCGTTGGGGATGGGGGAATTTTCTCTGAGCTAGCGAAATTTCCATAGTCCCGTTGGGCTAGGAGGCTTTTGGGGTTGGGACCTTTTCCACAGGAAATTCTTTCTTAGTCCTTTGGGTCTATGGGAAAATCTTTGGGTGGCTAAGGGAATATTTCTCTTAGCTCGACAGAGGAATTTAGCGCCTTTTGGCAAATATTCTACCCAAAGCAGAATATCTTTGCTGGCATAGTCTGGAGAAAGCAGCAAAAGCATTGGCTCAACGTGAAACTAAGATAAAATAGAGTTCATGTTTAAACAATCATGGGACACATCTACATATTTTATGTAAAATATGAATTAGGAGCCAGTTACAGGTAGATTATCTATCTACAGAAAGTGATATTAATATACTAATAGGAAAAGGTATGAACTTGCTATGAGAGTTATCCATTATATGGAAACCTGATTTCTGATTTTAAAAAAAACTTCAGACTGGCATTCAGCGATGGACTACTAACAAAAGGTATATGTGAATTCACAAGGATGCTGAGCAACTGGGTTTTTAACAAATCCTTGATGCAGGCTCGCAAAGCTTAGAAAACCGTAAAACTGTCACAGTAAGACAAACACATGCTAGACAATTGCTGGAGAAATAAGGAAGAACTCATAAGTGACGTTCTCCAGTGGAATTCTACACATGGACAGACCAGCAAATATATACTACGCGCTATTTGTTGGAACCTGTCAGCGACAAGTTCTGATTGAGATGGAATGGCGAGAGAGAGACAGGCAGACAGACGACAGACAGACGTCAATAGAATTTGCGGCTGTCAGTATGGCTTGATGATGATGATTGATGATTGATGATGAGTGATGATGATATTACTGAAAAGCAGGGATAAATGCTACGCTCGCAGCTCAGCCTTAAATTCGGGAGGTTGCGATATGAATAAGACGTTTCAGTAGCGAATTATTATTTTCGTTTTAAGTTTCGTAATTTTCGCAAAATTGGATATGTTATATGTATCAGTAACTACGGAAAATTCAGCATTCCAATGTTCCCATACTTGAATAATGATATGACAGACAAAATAAAATTTGAATAAACACAATATCGTGTTAACAATAGAAATAGAATATACTAAAATAAATGTGTTTCTTGTCAGCATAATCAGTCCACTTTAATACTACGTAATCATCAATATTATAAAGTAAATGTTTTCTTGCCACAAACTAATTAATTTTATATACTAGTATTTCATAATCCTAAAAGGTCATGGGTTTGAGAGATTGTATATATATTCTATTTTGTTTTAACGTTTTGGGTATTTTTCGGTGACAGCGATTGAATTGCACACGAAATGCAAATTTGTGAAGTGTGGATATTTTCCGTGCGAAATGATTAAATAATAATTAAAAAATAAAAAAAAATATTCGAATCCAAGAAATGAAGGACAGAAAAGAAACTGCCAAAATCGTTAGAAAATCAAAGATTGGTGTGCATACGCGCGAGAAATGAATAGAGACAAAAAGGAGAGGGGTTTGTGAGAGGAAAAAAGGAGAGGGTGGATATAAGAGGAAAAGAGGAGGAGGTGGATATGAGAGGAAAAAAGGGAGAGGGTTGATGTAAGAGGAAAGGAGGAGGAGGTGGATATGAGAGGGAAAAAGGAGAGGGTGGATGTAAGATAAAAATAGGAGGAAGTGACTGTAAGATAAAAAGAGGAGAAGGTGTAGGTAATATAAAAAAGAGGAGAAGGGATGCAAGAAAAAGAGGAGAAGGTGGAATGTAAGATGGAAAGAGGAGAAGGTGTAGGTAATATAAAAGAGGTGAAGGGGGTGCAAGAAAAAGAGGAGAAAGGTGAAATGTAAAGATAATAAAGAGGAGAAGGTGTAAGGTAATATAAAAAAGAGGAGAAGGGGGTGCAGAAAAAGAGGAGGGTGTAGGTAATATAAAAAGGGAGAAGGGGATGCAAGAAAAAGAGGAAAGGTGGATGTAAGATGGAAAGAGGAGAAGGTGTAGGTAATATAAAAAGAGGAGAAGGGGATGCAAGAAAAAGAGGAGAAAGTGAATGTAAGATAAAAAGAGGAAGAAGGTGTAGGTAATAAAAAGAGGAGAAGGGGATGCAAGAAAAAGAGGAGAAGGTGTAGGTATATAAAAGAGGAGAAGGGGATGCAGAAAAGAGGAGAGGTGGATGTAAGATGGAAAGAGGAGAAGGTGTGGTAATATAAAAGAGGAGAAGGGGTGCAAGAAAAAGAGGAGAAGGTGGATGTAAGATGGAAAGAGGAGAAGGTGTAGGTAATATAAAAAGAGGAGAAGGGATGCAAGAAAAGAGGAGAAAGTGAATGTAAGATAAAAAAGGAGGAGAAGGTGTAGGTAATATAAAAAGAGGAGAAGGGGATGCAAGAAAAGAGGAGAAGGTGTAGGTAATATAAAAAGAGGAGAAGGGGATGCAAGAAAAAGAGGAGAAGGTGGATGTAAGATGGGAAAAGAGGAGAAGGTGTAGGTAATATAAAAAGAGGAGAAGGGGGTGCAAGAAAAAGAGGAGAAAGTGAATGTAAGATAAAAAGAGGAGAAGGTGTAAGGTAATATAAAAGAGGAGAAGGGGATGCAAGAAAAAGAGGAGAAGGTGTAGGTAATATAAAAAGAGGAGAAGGGGATGCAAGAAAAAGAGGAGAAGGTGGATGTAAGATGGAAAGAGGAGAAGGTGTAGGTAATATAAAAAGAGGAGAAGGGGGTGCAAGAAAAGGAGGAGAAGGTGGATGTAAGATGGAAAAGGAGAGGATGTAAGAGGAGAAAGAGGAGAAGGGTGTATGTGAGATGAAAAAAAAGGAGAGGGTGTAGGTAATATAAAAAGAGGGGGAGAGGTGTAATGATAAAAGAAGAAAAGTTGGATGTAAGATGAAAATGATGAACATTTGCAACAAAAAAAAAAAATAAATAAAATATAATAAAATAAAAAGATAAAAAGATAAAGAAAAGAATAAATAAAAAGCTTTAAGAAATTAGAAGACAATAATAACCAAAAAATAACAAGAGTAAATTTTGTTAAGTTTATTAGCCGCGGGTTACTTAATACGCTCTGTCATTAGGTTTTCAGTAAAGAGGGAATAATTGGATTCAATTCATTGGGTACAATAGCTAGGAATTGTTGATGGATTCTTGCGAATAAGTTGAAACAAAAGAATCCCCCTTTTTGATTTTTTTTTTTTTCTCTCGCAGTTTTTACTGTTACTTTTTTTCATCATTTTATCACTGCTGTCGCCATTATTATTATTATTTTATTATTATTATTATTATTATTATTATTATTTTGGACTTATGAAAAAGTGTTGTAGGTATGATACGGAAAGAGAATAAAAACAGAAATGACACGCACAAAAAGAAAAAAACTTGCCTAATTAAAACTCTAATGATAGATATTAAGAAAGCAAACGCGAAAGTTGTGTGTCCAGTTTGAAATCGTAAGCGCTGTACTCCTCCAAAACTGGAGGCCGACATTTTTTCTCTCCTTTTATTGTTTTTTTTCAAAAGAGGGACGCGCGGATTGATAGCATAACGTTCGATCCGTGTTCAGAGGTTAGGGAAAAAGGAAGATTTCATTGAGGAGTTCAACCATGGTGGGTGAATGTTCCTTTATTCGGGCGGTATCCGTTTTGAATAAGAAAGCGAGTCTTGGAAAAAATATAACGCTGTCTACTGCTTTTAAAGGAACGTTGTACATATACATATTTAATTGTTTAATACTCACATAAAAAACATTTTTGAGAAGTTGTATTTTAACTTTTTGAGAATTTTGTATTTTACTATTTTAACTTTGTTGCTCCTCCAAAAATTCTTTCAATAGATATTGTTTAATGCTTTCATTGTATTATTATTATTATTAGTAGTAGTGTAAGTAGTAAGTAGTAGTAGTAGTATGGGGTTTTTCACACCTGCCATGAGCTGGTGTTCACTGGAGGCTAAGTGACAGCAAGTCTCCTCAGTTCTCCAGGAATCTTCTGAGTATTCCAGCCGATCTCAATAATGCTGTAGTCTGGATAGTTCGATCCGTCCTCTGATTTCCAATTCATCCAGACTCTTTTCCAAGCTCTTGGGTCTCCAGGAGTAATTTAACGGATCTTAAAAGTTCTGGAGTTTTGGATGGTCTCGATTCTTCTCTGATTTCCAATTCACCCAAATTCTTTTCCAGATCTTTGGGGGCCGTCCCAAATGGCCACGATTACAATTGGTACTACCATCACCATATTCCACGGTTTTTCGCTTTATTAGCTTTTCACTCGGTGGTCGGCCGGGACAGCAAAAATCCACGAGATGAAGGTTCTCTTCTTGTCAATTACAACTAGGTTGGTCTCCTGACCTATTTAGGTGTCGCCATGTAGCCTCGAAGTCCAGAGAATTTTATGCGTCTCATTCTATAGGATGGATTAGGATTGTGCATGTACAAATTTAGTTGTATGGAGAATTAAATTTCTTGCACAATTCCAGTGTGTTCTTTTCCCACCGGTCGGTGCCTAGTCTTGTACTCTTCTTTGTGCTAGTTTGCTGGCAATTCGCTTTTATTATTTAACCGTTTCGTGTATTCCTCCCACATTCTGCTATTGCCTATTTCCCGGCTGCGTCTTTATCTATTTTTGCTTTGTCAAATATTAGTAGGGAAAGAAACCAAACGAGCTATTAAGGATAGTGAAAAAGTTTACTAACAAAAGATACAAGGTCAACAGAGATATTTAGGCAATTTTTAAGTTTGAGTTAACAAGTCCCGTGTGATCTCGTTTGTTCTTCTGTCTTCAACGATTTCGTCAGACTTTATTTAATAGGGAAAACAAATTATTCCATTCGCAATTATTTAGAAACATTAATAGGCAAAATAAAAGAAACCTCCGGGCGATGGTAAAAAATAGTTTTTTTGAAGATATTGCCTGAGAGGATGTGAAGCTGAAAATTCAATGTCATATGAGTGTGTAACCATAAGTATGTAAAATCAATCAAATCTTATTAATAGGAGTAAAAAAAGAAAAGAAAAAAAACAATTTGAAATGGAAACAGTTACCGATAACTTTAAATATCATATTAGAATAAAACAATCTAATATATAGATATATAACGCCGGGCATCTATTTATTGACAACAATTATGAGGATTGTCTAACTTTGGCAATGTCTCACATTTTGAGTATACTTTTTCTATGTTATGCACGTTGGATTACGGTTGGTTAACGTGACGTAAGCAGTGACGCAGTTTTGTTACAGACAAAAACCGGAAGCGAATCTCCATTATTAATAGAAGATATGGCCTAATATAAATTGTTATTACAACCATAGAAAGAAATTCATAAAAATTACATATATCTGCACAACACGCAATGAGATATTAACTAAAAAAACGACAAGATAAATGACTTTCTAAACACTTTATTGTGTAGATAGACATTTTTACAGACTAGCGAAAGTTCACAAATTGGGAGGAAATTAAAACGGCAACTAAAACACATAAATCAAGAAATAGATAGAGATTCCAAAGACGCACCTTCTACATAACTACAATCAGAATCAGCATTCATATACATTATATACCTTCCATTCCTACATAATATAAAGGTACTTTAAAGATTTAAACTTTTTTAAACTACATACTACAAAATCAATTTGGACACACCTTCCATAGTAAATTTTAATATAACTTCATTCGGACCACTCAATAGTAATTTAATATAACTCACTTCGGACCACTTCATCAGTAACATTTAATATAGATTCATTCGGACACACTTCATAGTAACATTTAATATAATTCATTCGGACACCACTCAATAGTAAATTTAATATAATTCATTCGGACACACTCATAGTACATTTAATATAATTCATGGTCGGACACACTCATAGTAAACATTTAATATAATTTCATATCGGACAACACTCATAGTACATCTTAATATAATTCATGTCGGACACACCTCAATAGTTAAGCATTTAATATAATTCATGTCGGACAACGACTCATAGTAACATTTTAATATAATTCATTCGACAGCACTCATAGTAACATTTAAATATAACTCATTCGGACACACTCATAGTAACATTCTAATATAATCATTCGGACACAGTCATAGTAACATTTTATATAAACTCATTCGGACACACCTCATGAGTAACATTTAATATAACTCATTCGGACACACTCATAGTTTAACAATTTGATGTAACCAGCTTACATTAATTTATCGACAATTTTTAATTTATCTCGGGCTATATTTGTTCTTTCTTTCTTTTTTTTCTTTCTTTTGTCACATCTCCGTTTTCCTTCCTCTTTCTTTCTTTTCCTTTCTTTCTCTTTTTTTCTTTCTTTCAGGGCTCTCCTTTTGTTAGTTATTTTTTTTTTAATTCTTTCCTTCCTTTCTTTTTTTTGTCGCCACTCTTTTACTTCCTTTCTCATATGGCCCTTTTCTTCCTTCTTTCTTTTCTTCTTTTCTTTCTTTCAGTCACCAACCACTTTCTCCATATCGTCTGGTTTCACTTCCTTCTTTCTTTCTTTCTTTATCTTCATTTTTCTTTCTTTCTTATTTAATCCTTTTTCGTTCTTTCTTTCTTTTGCTTTCGGGTTTTTTCTTCCTTTTCTTTCTCATTTCTTGAGTTCAAAATAAAACATCCTACTTTTTTTTCATCCCTAACTTTTCTTCTTCACACATACCCGTGTTAAGGGACCCTCATTCTTATACATCATAAACATCGCGCAACCGCCAACCGATGTCTTATGATTTAATTTAATAATAAAAATAATAACAGGAAAATAAAAATAGAAGTAAGTAGCATGTAAGAAATTCGCTACGATTTATCTTTTTTCATTTCTTTCTTTTGTGCCAAATTTCTCAATGTGGTTCAAGACCTAAACATTCCTTATTTCAAATTTTCGAACAGAACATGAACCATTTTATGATCATTGTGATATTTCACCATGATTTGGATTGGCTGAATGAAAATACCCAACTAAAGATTTGTAATTGATGGGCAACGCGAATTAATTTACAATAATTCTTTTCAATTCAACAACAAAAATACACCCAAGACCCAACCACTATGGGAACCAAAATGGCATAACAACGCTATCTATACTTAAAATTTCTTATAGAAAACGTCTTTATGAAACACAGAAAACAAATAATCACGGCAAAGGATACTAAAAATGAATTTTATTGGGATCATAAGAAAAGTTACTTAAATGGACTGGTTTTATATTTTGAAAATGTTATGGGGGGAATATAACGATATATACTGCTTACATAAAATTCAGCAATGGAACATAATTTTTGAACATTCTCATTAAAAAAAACAAAATTACCCAAATTATCAAGGTATTTTCCACACAATCCACAGACGCCTAACCAATATCTCTATTTTAAGAGACATCACCCAAAGCGAAATAAATTCTATCCCTTACAATCACACACGTAGTTACAAACAAAGCTTCCGAACAGATCCGTCGATGAACAACATCGCAGAACCCTCCTTCAGAGGGGATAACCAAAATATAGGTTATAACGTATAAGTACGTAAATAAAACACGTGTTTATTTGATAATGGCGTTTTAGCTTGACAAATTTTGGAGGATGTGCTTAATTGGAAGTCATCACCTAAATTTTTGAAAAATTAAATTAGTTAATAATTAAATGAATTTTAGGCGGGCATATATGTTCAAATGTAAGGCTAAACAGATCCGAGAAAATGTCAATCCTGAATGTAGCATTTCGACCGTATTCATATATATATATACATATATATATATATATATATTATTATGTGTGTGTGTGTGTGTGTGTGTAACCTTCCCCCGACAGATCCGTCTAGAACAAATCAGGCAGAAGCCTCCTTCAGAGGGGATACCAAAAACATTAATAAATAGGGGGATTCGAATTAGTGTAAAAATAACCATATGAACAACATAGCAACCTCTAGTGTCCATATAAAGGGGGGGGGGGGGGGGGGGGGGGGTGATATGATACTGGGGATCTAACGTACATTTTTCTGATAATATATATATTATACATATAATATATTTATAGTAATCCCACGACCAGCGTGTTCATCGACTTATCAAGTTCTCTCGGTGTGGCTAGGATATTTTTCTAAAACAACTACAGCCCGGGATTGGAAATCCGGATTGGTTCAGGTGGTCAGTCCGTTACATAACCACCAGGCTGTCATCACGCAACAGAAATCCGGAGGGGATTTTAATGTTTTAATACACACTCGCTTTGTAATGTAATGGGCCATATATATATATATATATTATATATATATATATTTATTATATAGTATATATATAATATATCATATATATATATTAATATTATATATATATATATATAATAATAATATATATATATATATATATAATATATATATTTAAAGATAAAGACTAAAGATTAAAGATTAATAAGAGATCATTATAAAGAGATTATTATTATTTGCTTCTACTTAGGTATTGAGCACTTTTTACTTATTAGCTTTAGTTTTTCCTGCGGTTTTTATGAATATATATATGTATATATATATATATATATATATATAATATATATAATTATATATAGCATATAAATTGTTTTTCTTTTGGTCAAATATTGTACCGAATAGATTATTTTTGGTTGGTACGAATTATCTTGGTCTTTTCTTTTTTTTTTTTTTTAAATGTTTTTTTCTCCCGGGTAATGTTTGATAGTATGATTATTTATTTTAACAATCAAACTATTTGCTGTTTTTTTTTTTGTTGTACCGCGAGCATTTACCAACAAGTTTGGTATATTATATTATATATATACATATATATAATATATATATATATATATATATATATATGTATATATATATATCACCTGCAAATCTACGTAGATCCAGTATCTTATCTTATTTTAAACTCTGTAAGCAAAATAATGAATATGTAGAAGTCTAAGATAAGTGCGCTCCTTACATATATTCATGCAATTTTATTTTAGTCAGCAAGTTTTCCAATTTTCCTTTTGGCTACAGTTTATCAGGTGGTGTGATAGTTTTGTAATAAATGATTACCAAATATATTTGTTTTGATTGTATGATGCTGCAGATGAATATTATGTCCTGGTATCACAGGTTTTCTAAAAGCTGTTTCGGTTATACCTATTTCTGGTTTATAATATACATGCGTAAATTGAAAAATAAAATAATATTACTTCATGGGATAAACGTATAATACAAGAATATTATTAGAAATAATATCCAACGGTATTAGAAATGGAAAATAATATTAGAATTATATTTTAATCACCACTTCATTTCATCAATTAGCTTTTTAGCTAAAATGTCGATATCAGTGATTAGTTGATGAATAATAACATTTTGAAGAAAATCTGCGATTGGGCCCATCAGCGGAAGTTTGGAAAATAGGCAAGACCTACGTGAACAATGCGTCGAAACGGATGGATAACGGATGTATTCCCATTGAGGTCGGATGTCGGGGGGTTCATTGCCAACTCAACCTCGCATTTTGTCTAAACTTGGACTTTCTCTACCAGACACAGAGGAAATACTTTAAAAAGATTCAGGAGAAAGCTCTAACCGCATCAGCGTGGATATGGCAGTCCTATATTGTGACATCCAAACCACAAAGTCGGTTGGTATCGGGTGAGATACTGCTGGGGCGCTCTGGGTTAGTGGTAATGATGCTTCGGCCCCGAAACATGCCTGAACCCAGAGTCATCATCTGATGAAGGTTTGGTTGGTTGCAATGCTACTGTGTAAATAACAGTCATTGTATGAGATATTACATTGGAAACATCATCTTTTTTTATAAGAAGCAATAAATATGCGGCCCCTTCCGGGCGTAAGTATTTAAATTCTCATGTAATGAAATACATTAATATCAATCTTTGTATTTACTAGCAAATATATACACCTTCCGGTTGCAAGTATTTGAGGTTTTGAGTAATAAAAGTATTAGATTAGATTGACAGGCTAATGAGACTAAATTATACATTATATCAATGCATTTGTATTTAGTAGCAAATATATACACCTTCGGTTGCAAGTATTTGAGTTTTGATGTAATAAAGTATTAGATTAGATTGACAGGTAATGAGACTAAATTTACATCTATATCAATGCATTTGTATTTACTAGCAAATATATACACCTTCCGGTTGCAAGTTTTGAGTTTTCGATGTAATAGTATTAGATTAGATTGACAGGCTAATGAGACTAAATTATACATCTATATCAATGCATTTTGTATTTACTAGCAAATATATACACTTCGGTTGCAAGTATTTAAGTTTTGATGTAATAAAGTATTAGATTAGATTAAAAAGTTTTAATGAGACTAATTATATATCTATATCAATGCATTTGTATTTATGTCCTATCTTAGTCCATTCATATATCATTGGCAATTCAGTCTCGAAAGACTATGATAAAAGTTTTTGTGTGTGCCCCTGAGGTTGCAGCGCCTCTGTGACTATGAAGTCCTATGTTTGAGAAACATTCTCGACCACAGATTTTGCATTTGTAGGTTGTCCCTGTAGATGATGATGTTCCGATGCTTTGTTGCCGTTGCTTTCTTATGGACCTTTAGCTTCATGATGTTGTATCAGGGTGAATTCTGACGGGTGTACAGTCCTCTATGGAGATTCTGTGCCACCGAGGGGGCGGTCTTGAGCCATATTTTCCCAGCTGGGAAGGGACAATGCCAAAGCACCTGAGATCATTTTTGCAGACATCCCTTGAATCGCAGTAGGGGCGACCAATCTGTTTTTTACCAGATGTTAGCTCTCATACAGGATGTCTTTCGGGATTCGTCCATCATCCATCCGACGTACATGACCAACCATCGGAGACGACGTTGTCTCAGTAGAGAGTACAAGCTGGGGAGTTCAGCTCTCTCTAGGACTGCACACAACACACACACGACACAACACACACACACACACACGTATATATATATATATATATATATATATATACGTGTTGTGGGGTGTGGTGGTGTGTGTGTGGGTTTGTGTGCTTGTGTGTTTCAGTAGGAGGTGTTTCTCTATGTGTAATATGCATTGTATATGAATATATTACAAAAATATCATTATGCTCATATTTTACCATATGACAGAAAATACGGCACATCGTACCGAGATATTTATTGGGAAATGCACTTATAATGTTTAGACTTCAAGAATAAATGCATTTCCAGTTCAATTTGCAAATGAATGATTATTCTTTGCTGTGTGCATTCAAGGTGAACGGTGGTTTTGATGTTCCAACGTTTTGATATAAATGAGATAACTATGAAATGCTTCCTAAACAGAAATAACAATTTCCTCATCGATCTAATTGGAATGGTTAATTTTTACTAGTCGTTAGAATATACATTTAAACAGATAATTCAATAGGCCTATTTCATGGAATATTGAAAATATACTATATATATATATATATATATATATATATATATATATATATATTATATATATATATATATATATATATATATATATATTTTAAAGTAAGTAAAAAAAGTAAAGTCGTCGGGGCGTGGCCTAATGTCGGGTATCAGCAAAATCAGCGAGGGAGTATATGCCCTTTTCAATAACGCTAGACCAAGGAGATTTTTTTTGCATCTGAGGTGGAGCGCCACACCTAGCATCAGCTACTTACTTTACCGCACAGATCCCTGTTATATATCGACTATATATATATCGACTATATATATATATATATATATCGACTATATATATATATATATCGACTATTCACAAAAATATATACATATATGTTGTGTGTGTGTGCGTGTGTGTGTGTGTGTGCTTGCTGCTTATAGGGAACAGTAATAGATGAGAATATATATATATATATATTATATATATAAGGGAGAGAGAGGAGAGAGAGAGAGAGAGAGAGAGGAGAGAGAAGAGAGAGAGGGGAAGAGAGAAGAGGGAGAGAAAAAAAGAGACAGATAAGAACAGTGATATATTTAAAGCTTTATACGTGTTTTTTTTAATTATCCATTTTATAAATCTTACATATTCTAAGAAAACGTATTGTTAGTTTTCTTTTTTCCATCTTTCATCATTCAGTCAGAGCCGCAGCCTCATACTGTAAATGAAGCAAGCAGGAGGTCAACCATGTTTCTCTTGCTTGCGTTCAAT
The DNA here is from genome assembly GCA_023376005.1 of Doryteuthis pealeii. NCBI lineage: Eukaryota > Metazoa > Mollusca > Cephalopoda > Myopsida > Loliginidae > Doryteuthis > Doryteuthis pealeii. Next base: position 41,633,215 of record CM042161.1, read on the forward strand.
ATGGCGGCACCTCGGGAATAATCAATTCCTTTCAAAAAATATTAAATTGTTATAGGACGTCAATATGTCAAGAAATTCTCTTTTTTAATTTGATTTTAGGGCTGTACGTCTCTAATGCCTTGTGAAAAAAGCAAATGGAGTATTAATATCCAGGCTTTTATATTGTTCAATTTTTTATTAAATAAAATACTTTTAAAAAATTACATTAAAGTATAAACTAAATGATGTTTTTGTGTTGGAAAATACATTTTTGTTTTTTTTCGCATTTTTTTGCTAATATTTTTTTAAATTTTAGAATTACTTAGGAACCTCCTATTTACAATTGATGGAATTAATCATGTCCAATATGTTTAAGTGAAAACATTTGTGCTCGGACTATTTACTCTGTGTGTGTGTGTGTGTGTGTGCGTGCGTGCGTGCGTGTCTGTGTGTGTCCGTACGGAAGAGTGTGGGTCAATAATCATATTGCCCGAAACAGTTATGTACTGAATAGTGACCCCATATTTTCATTGTACACAACATTCGTACAGAAAAGCACCCAACAAACAACAGCTGAATGGCCACCTTCTTCCCATCTCACAAGATATCCAAGTAAAACGGAAATGAATGAATAATGGACACCGCTGGAGAAGTAGGAACATGGGCACACCAGAGCTCGCCAACTAGCAAAGATATAAATTCATCATCTCTGTGCAGACACTGGGTGCCGTCAAGAGGAGCTGGCAAGAGAAATAGCTGATATGAACGGATTCTGAGAGATAGAGTGTCGAAGCATTCCCCAAGACTTGATTTTGATATATATATATATATAAAGATTACTCATGGATACATGAGTAATCTTATGTATGCGCATTTAATTAAATCTCTCTAAAGAAAGAACCTCTCTAGAAAGAATCTTATTGTTTACAGGTTTTAAAAATATGAGTTGTCCTCTGTATCGTTTATTGGCTGATAGATTGAGAGATAGATAAGACCATGTATAGATAGGTAGATAGATAAGAACATGTATAGATAGGTATATATAGAAGAACAGGTATAGATAGGTAGATAGAGAAGACCATGTATAAATAGGTAGATAGATACGACCATGTATAGATAGGTAGATAGAGAAGACATGTATAGATAGGTAGATAGAGAAGAAATGTATAGATAGGTAGATAGATAGAACCATATATAGATAGGTAGATAGATAAGAAGTATAGATAGGTAGATAGATAGACCATGTATAGATAGGTTAGATAGAGAAGAACATGTATAGATAGTAGATAGATAGAATATAAGATAGGTAGATAGATAAGAACATGTATAAAATAGGTAGATAGATAAGACATGTAAGAGATAGATAAGACATATAGATAGGTAGATAGATAAGACCATTTATAGATAGGTAGATAGATAAGACCATGATAGATAGGTAGATAGATAAGAACATGTATAAAAGTAGATAGATAAGACCATTTATAGATAGGTAGATAGATAAGACCATTTATAGATAGTAGATAGATAAGACATGTATAGATAGGTAGATAGAGGATAGGTAGATAGATAAGAACAGGTATGATAGATAGTAGGTATAGATAGAAGATAAGAACAGGTAAGATAGATAGATAGATAGATAAGAACAGGTACAGATAGGTAATAGATAAGACCATGTAGATAGTAGTAGAGAAGAACAGGTATAGATAGGTAGATAAATAAGAACATGTGTAAATAGGTAGATAGATAAGAACAGCATAGATAGGTAGATAGAGGAGAACAGTATAGATAGTAGATAGATAAGAAGGTATAGATAGGTAGATAGAAAGACCATGTATAGATTAGGTGATAGATAAGAACATGTATAGAATAGGTAAGATAGATAAGAACAGGTATAGAGATAGTATAGATAGAATGTATAATAGGTATAGAGAAGAAATGTAAATGATAGAGATAGATAGATAGAATAGATAGGATAGATAAAAAAATGAATAGATAGAATATAAGAACAAAGCGATATATATATGCTTTCACATTCAATAATCACGTCCATCATCTTTCAACCACAAACGCAACGCAACTAACGGTAAATAACCTTTTCCACACATTTTTCTAATCTAACGCATACAAAACACCTTCATTTCTCTCAAACAAATATTTAGTCTGAAGAAGGTTTCCACTGTAAAACCGAAAACTCGAGTATCGACAATAAATTTTTCATCCATCGTAAACATCCTGTGTTGTCTTTCTAAATTTTCTCCATATATATATATATACATATATATATATATATATATATATATATATAATATACCAAGTGTGTTGGTAAATCCTCGCGGTGAGAACCCAGCAAATAGTTTGATTGTAAAAATATACTACCAAACATCAACCGGGGAGAAAAAATCTTTTGGAATAAAGAAAAGACCAAGATAGTCGTACCAACAAAAAATAATCTATTGGTACAGTATTTGGCCAAAAGAAAAAACAATTTATATGTATATATATGTATATAAGATATATATTCATACAACTGCTAAGAAAATAAGCTAATCTTAGCCTTGAAGAGCATTAAGCGAAACTAATGGTAGGTTCGTCTGACTCATTAGATTTATCTTTATATATATATATAGAGAGAGATGTAATTACATATATAATTCAACTACCAAGATCGGAAATTTCGGCAAACACCGCGTGTGACACGGAATCACTTGCCGGCTGTTTCGTGATCTCCCTTACTGGGGATCGAACCAGTGACCACAGAATATGGAGCCGAAACTCTACCACTGAGCCACCAACCCACGCCACGCACGAGAATCACCAAATCAACTAGTCATGGTAAACGCGCAACCACTTAACCTTGACATTTCAATATCTGAAAACCAAGACCTGGAAACTGATTTCCACTGACACAAAATGACGGGGAGCGTAAAATCAGAAGAATCTTACAAAACCAAGATTTGCAAATCTCTTCTTAATGCGATTAGTTATTATGTCGAAAAAAGTGAGATGAAATCTACACGGGGTTACTGTTGTTACATAATTATTAGATACCTAATATTTATGTGCAATAGTGTAGAAATCAAAATGGCCGTTATAAGCTGCAGCCCATGGCCTTGAAGGATTTGAATGACAAGGCTTGAGCTGTCCTGATCCTTCCTTCCGGTGGATACCGTGAGAATCGGTGGAGAAGACCCTCTTCTGATACTCTCCGTGTGCTATTCGCCGGATTGGCCTTGGAGCATGGCATCCATGGTTTTAGGCCTAATTAACTTTACCTGATCGTTGAAGTTCTTGCCACTGAGCGAATTTTTTCGAAGCACCCTGTTAATGCAATTTGGTTAACTATGCTTTCACTGTTCGCACAACAAATGTTTTTGGTTGCCCTCGAATTAGACTACGTTACACATTCATTTCTGTGGCTTTCAAATCACACACGGAGTAAAGCAATACAAATCTCAGCGCAGCAAGTACTGCGATACTATTAAGCACACCGGCTACCTACCACGGCCTGAACAGCTTTTGTCACGCGACGTACGTACCACAAACTAGCACCTACTAGAATATGGTTAAGCGTTTTACTCGTACTATATCCAAATTAAAACTAAACAAAAAATAAAATTCAACACAAATATTCGAAAAAGATTCTCTACAGATTATTCCCAAAATATGGAAATATTTAAAAAAAAAAAAAATTTAAAAAAGAAACAATGTCACTTGAAACTATAAATAAATTTTAAATAAGGAGTTAAAAATAAATTTTCAGGCAAAAATATATTGAATATTATTATGCATGTTGTTGATTTTGAGTCTCCGTATGCTTCTAGTGAGTATCTATATTTGAGATTCGCGGTCTTGAAGAAGGGATGTCACTATCCTGAAAATTTACCACTACGTCTAAATAAAAGAAACAAAAAAAAAACTACCGAGTTTTCTGATATTTATTCCTAGATTAACATATCATGGTAACAACATTATCATAATATAGCACTTTAATGCTTCACACCAATGTCCAAACCTGGTATATGTACTTCCCAAAAACGAATACAGATACAAAAATATATCTTAAATTGCATATTATTAAATATTATTAATGAGCAATTTGTATACATCAACTCAATTAAAGGTAATTGCATCTGAAATTATAGAAAATTAACAGTAATTAAAGATTAAATTAAATGCATTTCATGACCTTTGACATTGAAATTGATTTTTTCAAGTGTTTGTAGATCTACAATTTGCCTTTGAGCCTTTCTAAATTTTAAAACAAAAAATAACAAATTCGGAAAAGTTAACATTAAATTATAATATTTTCTATTTGTATTATCATATTATTTATGTAAATGTAATCTTTCAATAATTATGATAAAAAGGGAATTCAAAGGAACAATATATATATATATATAAATATATATAATATATATATTATATATATGTATATATGTGTGTGTGTGGTGTGTGTGTGTGTGTATGTGTGTGTGTGTGTGTGTATTTGGGCAGCATTCTTTCATTTATACATGTAGAATTAAACAAAAGACACATCTCCTGTTTAACAATTCTATTTTTGATCTTTTCGTGTTTTCTGGCCAACATTTTAATATTTGGATGGAATACGTGGATAAATCCACCAAAGTTCAAGTCCCGAGTACTTTCGGCACTTCGAAGTGCCATCAACAGGGATGATGTGTTCCAGTTTTGTTTTGTTTTTTGGTCGACTTATCCACGAATTCCACCCAAATATTAAAAAGTTGGCCAGAAAACTCGAAAAGATCAAAAATAAAATTGTTAAACAGTAAATGTGTCTTTGTTTATATATATATATATATATATATATATATATATATATATATATATGCTCTCATATACAGCATTTCATTTTTCATATCATATACTTTGAAAAAGGGTTCACGCGAAATATCGGAATTGATCAAACCAGGAACAGAACAACAATTGAATATTGAAATTCTGATTTTTGTTCTGTTTTTTTTTCTTTCTTTCTTTTTTCCAATGCTCCGAAAGACAAAAAAATACATAACATACATATATATTATATATATATATATTATATATATTATATTAGGGATTGAAGCTGTTATTTCCCATATTCTTGCTTTACTCAGCCCCTGCACATTTTTTTTAAAATCTATTTCTTGTTTTATTCGTTATTTTTCTTATTCTGGTTTTCTTTTCCTCTTTTTTTCTTTTTCATTTCGTCCCCCACCAACCACACTAAAGGACTGTATGATACAATCAAAATAAATGATACTTTACATTTATACTCGAATTATGAATTTTTAAAGTTTCATGCGGGCACATAATCATCAGACGGAAAAATAATCGAATATTTTCAGGTTTTATAGCTGCTCTGCCATAATAGCATCGAATAATTTAATGCAAAACTTTTCTATTTGAATTTATTTTAGCTGTTTTTTTGTTCTTTTTTTGTTGTTTTTTTGTATTCATGTTTGAATCCCAACCTCAATTTATTTTTGCTTTATTTATGTTTCTTTATTTTTAACCGAGGCAAACCATCAAACCGCCGTTAATACAAGATATCAACAACGTTAATTAGCAGGACTGATGGACCGTATAACTAAGTGACAAAAGAGCAAGTGCCTGCGAGCCATTGGCTCTTTTCTAAGGTTGCTTGGCTTCGCGCCAAGCCGTGTGGTGAGGTTTGGTAGGAGTCGGAGATGATGTTTTTGTTAGCAGCTTTTCAAGTGTAGGAGAGACCTGAAATGAATACTAATAATCCATTATTTATTTAGCCGGTCGCGGATGTGGTGTGCAAAATGACGGTTAAACAGAAGGTATTTTGTTTTCTCGTGGCCTACCACGGCATATTGTGTATATTGAGGTCTTTGGAAAAAGTCCACGGAGCCGAAGATTTAACGACGAGTTCACATACGGGAAAAGGGAAGAGTCAAACACGTGGACACAGAAAAAAATACTCCTCAATTTATGTCTTCCAGCCAGACTGGTATCAAATCAGAAAGATACCAAATGGTCGTTTTGAGTCGATGTAAATTTAAGTCGTTTCTTCCTTTTCGAAATTCCCCAACTCTCCTGTGACTAACGAGGTAGTTTTTGTGCTTGACTTTTTGTTTTCGGTCACACAACCAATCCCCAGAATCACTGGTGGTGGGAATGTAGTATCTACATTACAACATATACATATGGTAGCGTGCGTGGCGTAACGATTATCACTGTAGGAAATGGACACGAATCCCAGACGAACCCTCTGCGGTTAATTCCATTTTCCAATTTTCCATGGCTTTAGTTATGAATTTTTGTAGTTTTGTCAGATATTTTTTACTTTTACAAACATTTCATTATCGAAGTTTCCTGGATCATGTCATAGGTCTTTCTGTAGTTAATCCATGTCATAGATTTTTCTGCCTTTTAACCACTTTAAGAATATGCCGATCTATATAACATAGGTCATTTTTTGCTCTGGTCCCTTGCGACATCTTTTTTAGTCTTCTGGAAATGTTCTTGAGCGAGTAGTAGTTTTTTTTCTTTTATCTTTGCGGTTTTCTACATAAGTAGACACTTTATCGGCCTTTAGTTCCGGGGGATGGTTACTTTTTCAGTGTCTTTCTGGATCAAGGTAATTATTATTATTATTATTATTATTATTATTATTATTATTACTATTTGTTTTGAGTTTTTCCCATCTGCGTTAGCTGATGGTATTTTAATGGAGGCTGAGTGACAAGTCTCCTCAGGTCTCCATGACTCTTTTGAGTATTCTAGCCGATTGCATCAGTGCATTAGTCTGGATGGTCTCAATTCTTCCTCTGATTTCCAGATCCTCCAGTCATTTTTCCAAGCTTCTAAGTGCACCAACTACAATTGGTATCACTTTCACTCTCCTATTCCACAGCCTTTTCAATTCTCTGGCAAGGTCCAGGTATTTATCCATCTTTTCATTTTTCTTCAGCTTCACCCTGTGATCTGCTGGAATCGCAAAGTCCACCAGTTGACACGTTCTCTTTTTTCTCTTTTTTTTTTTTTTTTGTTAATCAACACTAGATCTGGTCTCCCTGGCTGGGATATGGTGATCCGTCTTTATCTCAAAGTATTATTATTATTATTATTATTATTAGTATTAGTATTATTATTATTTCTTAGCAATATTCATGTAATGAACCATGTATGATACACGTGTCTTTTTTCTTTCATATATAACTATTGATTCAAATTTTTGAAAAATTCAAATGAGGAAAGATGTACCAAGTGTGCTGAAATATTTAATAAATTTCAGTTTACTTGACGTTCTAACATCACCAATTATTATATTAGGTATTATCTATAACTAAACTCTACAATGCCGTACAGAAAAGATATACTGAGTTTTTAAAAAAAAGTATGTGAAAGATTTACATAATTTTGGACTTTTACATATTCATAAATTCTTTTATAAATTTCAATACTGTAGAGCTTGGTAACACATAATAGACATTAAAAAATAAGATAATATATAGTGGAATGGAATATGCAACTTGAGGAGAGGCAAATCTATTATACAAATCATTGGTTTTCCTTCAAGAAACTTTTTGACACAAATAATTTACACACAGTAATATGGTATTAAGTATTCTCATTGAAGATAAGTAATTTCCTAACATCTGTAAGACCAAAACTCAATGTGTGCATTTCTGTTCCTTAAGAAAAATGCACAATGACCCTACCATCAAACTTGAGGAAAGTGAAATACCTGTTGCTGATCAATATAAATTCCTGGGAGTTATATTCGATAAAAAATTAACTTTCATCCCACACATAAAACATTTAAAAAATAAATGTACCAGAGCCCAACAACTATTACGAGTAGTTGCCCATACTGAATGGGAGCAGATAACAAACATACTTAAACTATACAGATCACTAATCCGTTCCAACTTGACTATGCTTGCTTTGTATATGGATCTGCTAGGAGGTCTTACCTCAAAGAGCTCAACTCAGTACAACCATGAATGCTTAAGGCAAGTCATAGGGCCTTCAGAACTTCTCCAGTTGACAGCCTATATGTGAGGGCTTATGAGGCCCCTACAGCTAAGATGCGAAAAAACTAGCCTTGCAATACTACACAAAACTCAAATCCTGCCCATCCAAACCCAGCTTATGACTGCACCTTCAACCAAGGATACAAAAAATGTTTTGAAAAAAAGAAAAATCAATAAAACCTTTTGGTCTCCGGATGGAACCTATCCTCAAAGAATCTAGAATTCCTCTCACAAATATCCATAAAACCATCATACCAAAAACACCACCTTGGATCATTAAAAAACCCAAAGTGATCCTTGAGCTAAGTGAACTTCCTAAAACAAAAACCCATCCTAGCACTTACCAAGACAAATTCCACAATGTTCTAGAACGCTACCCAACACTCCACATCTATACAGATGGTTCTAAGGACAATGACAAAACGGCATGTGCACTATTTTAAATATAAATTGTAAGAAAAGCCCTTCCAAAACGAAAGTTCCATTTTTTCAGCTGAAACCGTGCAATAGATATAGCACTTGACATCATCTCTGAAAATAACAGACAAAATATATCATCTTTTCAGACTCGCTCTCAGTCCCTACTATCATTTTAAGAATAAAAAAACTGGAAGACCCTCTCATCAATTAAGCTCCTGAATAGATTAGACTCAATGTCTAACTCTAAGGAGATTATTATATGCTGGATACCAAGTCATATGGGAGTGAGGGGGAATGAAAGAGCTGACTCTGCAGCTAAATCTGCTCTAGATTTAATCCCTGACAAGTTCCAGATTACCATATACTGACTTGAAACCTAAAATTAATAGATTCCTTCATACAAAATGGCAGCAACACTGGAATAACTGTATCCACAATAAACTCTTCCTAATCAAACCAACTTTGGGAGGCTGCAGACCAACTTTAAGAAGTCTAGAAAGGAACAAGTCATTATGTCCGATTATGCATTGGTCATACAAAACTAACACACTCTTATATACTCAAACAAAGAACAAAACCACAATGTGAAATATGTCAAACACCCCTGACAGTCAAACACTTATTGATGGAATGCAGATTTTTTTGCTCACATCAGAAAACATTATTTTAAAGCAAACAATATGAAGGACCTATTTGAAAATGTTAACTAGAGGATATTTTCTCCTTTTTGAGGAAATAAAATTATACCATAGAATATAGACATGAAACAAATCAATGTCATAGAGTATGATTCCCAATAATGCTAACACATTGTTAAAACCAATTACTAAATGTATATATAGAATACACAATATGTATAACAACCCAACCGCTAGGCATGATATAACCTGGACGGGTTGATATGCCGTTTAAAATTAATAAACCAACGCAACTAACATCTGTTTGAGTCATAGATGAGAATCCCAACAAGTACTGGGTCTGAGTGGATCTGGGAGTAATTCAATGTAGAATATTATATTAAGAGGTACTTCACACACCTAGAACTGGAGCTTCACCATCTGATTGTCTAGTGTCATTCAATACTTGTGTGGAGGGTAATTCCATGTTAAAATCAATCCAAAAAAAGTAAAATTGTCCCCCACGCCACTTAAACTTCTCTGAAATTTTTGTACAGCTATGGACTAGGTTAATTTGTTTGTTTGTTTGAGTTTTGTTTAACGGCATATCAACCTCTGTGGGTCATTTAATGCCAAAAGGTTATTTTTGGATTTCAGACTTTAAAGTGTGGTTCTATGGATATAATTGGTTATGTTCGTTATATTTTGTGGAAAAGGTTGCTTTTTTTTAATAAAATTTAAAATGTTTCAGGGTTATAGGACTACGGTTAAAGTTAGACAATCCCCAAAATTTGAGCTCGTGCGGAGAGGCTTGGTAAATATATATGACACATTGCAAGGTTTTAATCATAAACAATATAGGCTGGTTTGAGGCAAATCTATCTCAGCTATACCTTTATTCAGACATTGTTAAATAATGATTATTTAATAACCATTGAGAATAAATAACTAAAGGAATTGTGACATTGGTGATGACAGATCCGGTTACAGACAAACAGACAGACACACAACCTCTATCATAATAAGATTACAACGACAATTTTGTAATATCATTATTTTTTTTTTGTTATAATTTTTAATTTTTTTACTAGTACACCGCCGCCGCCGACGACTGTGTTATGTTGGACCATATGACCTTTAGGAACCCCTTTTTGATTTCGATTCAGAAGGACATGTTTTTCATTTATACCGTCAATATCCGGTTGTTTGTTAACAGAAAATTTTTAGAGTTTATTTTTTAATAATTTTACGTATGGTCGTAGATTTAAGATTAGCGTTAGAATAGTTACCATTTCTTTGTATGGATAATCTGTGAAGACTACATAGTTGACCTCTAAAAAGGGACTAAATCAACGGATCTAAAAGGTTGAGATTTAAGAATATGTTTTATTGATTCGGTCGTGCATTTACTTGCTGCAAACAATATGCATGTCCCCAAAAGCTAAACAGATCACAAAAGAAGAAAGCAAGGAAAGTAAGTAAACCAAAGCGAATTATCTCCCTTTTAAAGCCGGCAGAGAAACAGATCAAATAGATTTTACGTTGATATATTATCAAATTTCCTGCACAAGTTTGTGTAATATTCACCTGTGAATCTGTTTGCTGAAAAGTTTGGCTCGGAGATATTGCTTTGCAACAGTGATAAATTTCCTTTCACTGTTTGCCAGAAATATCATTCGATTATATCTTTTAAGGCAGTTAACATCCAATGGCTACCTCTTATTTCTTATAGCCAAGATCTGAAAAAAGGATTTAAGTGTTATTTTAAGGCCTTTTTATTTTATTTTTTTGAAGGGCCACTTATGATCGATTTGAGAGGTTAGTATCAGAATATATAGCGGGAATTTGGATGATGTTCCAATGCGATCGTCCATCTCCCCTATCATTACGACAGTCACTGAATAAAAAAAACTCTTTTATAGGGGAGAATAGAATGAAAAATATTCAGATATATATTCATTATTTTTATATTCATATGTTAAAATATACTTAGCAATAATCTATGAATCATTAATCTGGCCTACCGCTCAATGACAGCATTCTATTTGTCTGTTTTTTTTTTTAATTAATTTCCATTTGTTGATGATTCTTTTTTACTCACTCAACTTTTGGTTGTTATTTAACATGCCGAAGTCAGTATTTTTGGCAAGCAATTATATCTTTTCAAGTAACTAAGTTATTTAAAGTAATTATAACTTCAAGTAGTATTTTTTAATAAAAATAGTCTAATACAATAGTTATATGGCTTGCAAGTAATACTACACTACTACTAAACTAATAATAATAATAAATAATAATAATAATAATAATAATAATATAGTACCTGGACCTTGGCCAGAGAGCTGGAAAAACTGTGGAACATGAAGTAAAGGTCGTGTCAATTGTAATTTGTGTTCCCTTGGAACGATTTCGAAAGGTTTGGAAAATAGTCTGGAAAAATTCGGAAATCCGGAAGAAAACATTGAGACTACATCCAAACATCAGCACTGTTAAGATCGTCTAGAATACTCAGAAGAGTCCTGGAGATCTGAGGAGACTTGTTTTCATTCAGACTCCAGTGGAAACCCTCAGCTAACGTTGGTGTGGAAAACTCACAAGTGTGAAATAATAATAATAATAATAATAATAATAATAATAATAATCCCAGCTAGGAGACCAGACCTAGTTTTGATTGACCAGAAGAGGAAGACTTGTCATCTCGTGGATTTTGCCGTACCGGCTGATCACAGAGTGAAATAAAGAGAGCGAAAAGTTTCGACCAAATGCTTGGAACCTTGCCAGAGAACTGAGAAAACTGTGGAACATGAGGGTGAAGGTCGTACCAGTTGTAATTGGGGCCCTTGGAACGATCCCGAGGTGGTTGGAAAAGAGTCTGGATGAATTGGAAATCAGAGGAGGGATCGAGAACATCCAGACTACAGCATTATTGAGACCGGCTGGAATACTCAGAAGAATCCTGGAGAACTGAGTAGACTTGCTGTCACTCAGACTCCAGTGAACCACCGGCTACGATAGGTGTGAAAAAACTTGAATGGAGCGAAATAATAATAATAAAAGCTTGAAGAACTCTAGAGAATTTTACACGTCATGTTAAGTGAGGAGCCGGGTTAGCTCAGTCGGTAGAGCGTTCGGCAAGAACCAAAGGTTTCCTAGTTCGATACGGTCCCCGCCAACTCAGCGTATGAGTAGCACAGGGATCTGTGCGGTAAAGTAAGGAGCTGATGGTAGGTTGGCTCTCCACCTCAGAATGCTAAAAAACAATCTCTTGGTCTAGCGCTATTGAAAAAGGAGATAGACTCCCTCGCAGACGGCTGATACCGACTTTAGGCCGCCCCCGACGACTTTACTTACTTATTAAGTGATAAAATGCAAAAGATACTTTTGATGCTCCATAATCAAGCGTGAATTTACACGTGAAACTGGAAGTTACGCAAAGCATTTTTATAAAATGTTTCTTGTTGACTTTGACAAAGTAATCAAACTATTTATGACAGAAATAGCGCCGAGCCGTAAGTTTTCTAAATAAAAGACGAACTTACCCATTAGAATCGATCGATGAATATGCTGGAAAGTAAAAATTCGATACTCTGAATCTTGAGTTGTTGCAATCTCATCGGGAACACATTAAAAGGTCAAGAAGACATACGCGAAAGTGGAGAATATAGCCCGGAAAACTTTCTTTACATCGAAGGAGAAATCAGATCAAATAAAAAAAAATTGCCGATGTTAACGTGCAACGGTGTTTCGTGGCCGTGGCCATTGCCACTCGAAGATTTGGCCGCCACTACAAATTGACAAAGTAGGTTTGTTCTCTTATTGTGATTTTAATCGGAAAAGTTTTCTTTCTGTTTTGCCAAACGTTTAAACTGAAATTCACCTGCCCCTTTAAGCGTTGACATTTTCTTGTAAAGTGATAAGGATTCGGCAGTTTATTGGTCAATAAAAGCGTTGGATTATACAGAAAAGTAACTGCTTTGGATTTTCAGGCTAAAAGCTTTTGATTCTTGGCGAAATTTATCTCCTAAATATATTTGTCTTTGGAAGTGTACAAAAGCATTCACAAAGTTTTATTTGCAGCAGAATAGATATTGGATTTCAAATAGCTGCTTGTTTAAGAAAAGAATGGAGAAAACTTTGGAGTTAAGATATACTTAGATTTAGCCTAATAATTGACATAATTAGGAAATGAAATCAGCGACCCAAGTTCAAATCCTGATCGCGCTATTCGCATTTTAATTTGTGCTATATGTTCTTGGAGAAGGCATGAAACTATCCTGTAACCATCCAACCAAATCTATTCCGCTTAAAATAGAGCGCTTGAGGAGGGAACACATAATTTTAATTTGGTTACGCACATATATTACAAATATTAAAAACTATACGGAGGGGCGTGGTCTAATGGTTAGAGTCGTAAGAAATGGACACGTCGACCCGAGTTCAATTCCTGGACGAAGCTGTTTGCATTTCACATGGCGCTAATACCCTTGGGAAAGGTATGAATCCAATTCTCTCTCCAGCTATTGGTAAATAGCAGGGCAGACTAGGCTCTTTAACCATGGATAGGTAACCAGTCTAGGCGAAGGAAAATTATATATATATATATATAACTTAAATATACTTATATAATCGATATAACTTAATAACTTATCTATAATCTTATCCACAATTTGCTTACCATTCTAACATGATAAAAGAATATATATATATAATATATATATATATATATATATATATATATTCTTTTATCATGTAGAAATGGTAAGCAAATTGTGGATAAGATATAGATAAGTTATATCGATATATATAAGTATATATAAGTTCTTTAAAAAGCCAGCAGCCGGAAAAAATTCTTCCAGTGCTCGAGGTGTAACAAGATATGCTAATACTCGAAACGATGTCATCAGGTTTAAATGGTGAGGAGGACAGGAAGATGTCACCCACCTGAGACGGAACTGGGGTAGGTCGATTTTGAATTTTTTATGCTACTTCTAATATATCTTATTTTATTTGAGCAGAATAAATTGACAAACTTTGCTGGATTTGAATTTTAAGATTTTAAAGCAATTTTATATCTAAATGTATTATAAACAAGGATTTTGGGTTTTGTGATAGATGATCTTTAAAACTAAATGCGCAAAAATTGTGAGAAACCTACATTTTAGTGTCAATACTTATCATATCAATACCCAACATTCTACAGGTGATATTTTTTGATATTCAAAGAAAAAAGGTCAAATCGACGTGCCCTAATATATATATATATATATATTAGGTTTAATAATATATAATATATATATATATATAATATATATATATATATATTATATATATATATATTAAGGTTATATATATAAATATATATATATAATATTAGGTTATAATATATATATATATATATATATATGTATATTATGTATTGTCGGCTAAAAAAAGGCATATCAAAACACATCGCTTGTGTATTTACTTCTCATAATATATATATATATATATATATATATATATATATATATATATATATATGAGAAGTTAATACACCCAAGCGATGTGTTTTTGATATGGCTATTTTTGGCCGACAATTTTTGGTAGAAATATGTGCCTTGTAATTTGAAGTCGTACCTAATTTTGAAAGTTAATTAATTAATGAATTAGGTGGGCATACCTATTCAAATGTAAGGCTAAACAATCGAGAAATCAATCTCTGTATGTACTTTCGGCCTACAGAAGATTGATTTTTCTCGATTGTTGCCTTAAATTTTGAATAGGTATGCCCGCCTAATTCATTAATTATTAATTAATCAATTTTCAAAAATAGTTACGACTTCAATTAAGCAGCATATTCTCACCCAAAATTTGTCGGCTACAAAAGCTATATCAAACACATTGTTTGTTTGTTTACTTCTCATATATATAATATATATATATATATATATATATATATATATGTTTTTAATCTTTCACGTTTTAACAGTTAAGGCTATTTTCCTTATTTCTACATGAATCTCAGAGTTCTTGTCTTTGGTTCCTCTTTCATTTCTTTCTTCTTTCTTTATTTTTCCACACTTCTTGACATTAGATGTTTTTTTTCTTTTTTTTCCTTCTTTCCTCTTTTAAATCGTGCCTGCCCCTACCTCTGTTTTTTTTCTTCCCAAATGCCCCTCTCTCTCTCTCTCATTCTCTCACTCTCTATATATATATAGTATATATATATATATATATAATATATATATATATATATATATATATATATCTTTTTCTCTTCACTGCCTTACTCATCATTCCTCGATTTCATTTCGACTCCTACCCCTGTTTTTTTCTCCAAATGTCCTTCTCTCTCTTCCGTCTCACTCATCTACTCTCTCTCTCTCTCTCCTTCTCTCCTCTCTCTCCTCTCTCTCTCTCGTCTCTCATGGTATCTATTCTACTCTATCTATCTATCTCTTTATTCTCCAATCTTACTTCACATTCCTTGATTTCATTTCGACGCCCTCCCCTGTTTTTTTCTTCTCAGCAAAATGTCCTCTCTCTCTCTCTCACTCAATTACTACCTTCTT
>CM042161.1:41648884-41656384 GCA_023376005.1 Doryteuthis pealeii
TTTGTATATATATGGTATAGCTAGTATGCATATATATTAAATTGTGTGTACATATATATATGTATATATATATGTATATATATATATATGTATATATATATGTTATATATATTATGTACATATTATATATATGTATATATATGTATATATATATATATATGTATATATAATATATTGTATATATATATATGTATATATATATGTATATTGTATATATATATGTGTATATATATATATATATGTATATATATATATATTTATGTATGTATATATATAATATACATATATATGTATATAAAGAAAGGGAAACAACAAAGAATAACATAGCCCCACCTTTAAAAAAAAAAAGTAGAAATCTAACTTTCCCACTTGGATGAAGAAAATGACTCTTATTTCGCCATTGACTCAACGAAAGAAAACTTAAACGATAAAGAGTATAACTCTATCAACAACAAATAGGGTAAACAAAAAAAAAAACAAAACTGGTAGGAAAGCTATTATAGCAAAGACGGGGAAATGTCAACAATCGACACACACCAGCAAACATGGCGTATAAGTAGGAGTGAGCGCAAGAATAAACCAATAGATAACAAGGAAAACAATCAAGAGTCATAGCGATTGCTTTTGCCATAGCAAATTGGCGAGGAGGGGGTGAGTGGAATGTGAAGGGTTTCCGAAAGGGGGGGGGGAGTGAGGGTGACGCATATGGAGGAGGATGAAGATTCAGTTAACGATGGGGGGAAAGAATGAGGGGTCGGGTGGGGTGGGTAAGTGGAAGAAAAAAATTGAGAAGATGAATCTTGTTGATGGAAAACGAAAAATAAATGAAGAGAAGGATTTGGAAAAAGAACTTGATGAGAAGTTTAAAAACGCTGAAAACGAGAGATGAAAATTGGGCCTGAAATAAATTGAGTAAACACAGGGAGAAAAAAAATCAGAGTTTATAAGTAGAAAGTCGAGGAAAAGGGGAAAGAGAAATTGTGAGTAAAAAAAAAAAAATGAATATGAAATGAAGAATGAGTAAGCGTATCAGAGAATAGAGAAAATGCGAAAAAGCGAGAGAAAAAAAAGGAAAAAAAAGAAAGTGTATATTTAGAAATAAGGAATAATATTTGTAGTAGAAGAAGAAAGTAAAAAAGAAGAAAGAAGAAATCACGAAAAAAGGAAAGAAATTAGAAAGAAAAGAAATGAAAAAAAAAAAAAAATAAAGGAAAATACGGAGTAATGAAAAAGAACCAAGGAAGAAAAAAATGAAACAAAAAATGCAATCATTCATATTCTTCGTTCTAGAAAGAGACAGGAAGAAGAAGAAGTAAAATGAAAAGAAGCAAAGGTAATATTAGGAAAGAAAATATAAAGAATAAAAAAAAGATCGAGAAAGAAAAGCAAAAATATAGCCAAAAAGATAACGAAGAAAAAATAAACAAAAAGAGAGAAGAGTGTAGTTAAACAAGAAAGAAGAAGAAGAAGAAGAAGAGGAAGAAGAAGAGGGAGAAGAAGAAGAGGAAGAAAGAAGAAGAAGAGAGGGAAAAGAGGGAGAAGAAGAAGAAGAAGAAGAAGAAGAAGAAGAAGAAGGGAGAAGAAGAAGAAGAGAAGAAAAGAAGAAGAAAGAAGAAGAAAGAAGAAGAAGAGAAGAAGAAAGAAGAAAGAGCCGTAAATAGTTTAAAATGATAAAGATTAAGAAAAGACCAAGAACAAAATAGGAAATGGAAAAAGTCGCAAAAATTTGAAATAATGAAAAACTATAGAAAAAAAGCGATGGTGAAAAACAAAAACAAAACAAAAGAATAAAGATAAAAGAAACATAAGAAAGGGAAAAAGAAGAAGAAGAAGAAGAGAAGAAGAAAGAGGAGGAAAACTAATTATTATAAAATACTTTACAGGAATCAACTTTAAAGTTGCTCCTCAGTTTTAAAAGGGAAGAGAAAAAAAAATCAAATGGGAAAGAAAGAAATAAATGAAACGAATTAAGAGGAAGAAAGAAAAAATAAATCAAACCCGTTGAAAGGAGAAAGAACGTTTAAAAGAATGAAGAAGAAGAAAGAAGAAGAAGAAGAAGAAAGAAGAAGAGAAGAAGAAAAAGAAGAAGAACGTTTTAGAAAGAAGAAGAAGAAGAAGAAGAAAGAAGAAGAACCTTTAGAAGAAGAAGAAGAAGAAGAAGAAAGAAGAAGTACAAAAATTACAAACAAATAAAGGTAAAGGTAAGAGGAGGGGAGGAAGGGAGGAGGGAGAGGAAAAATGCTAATAAATTAATAAGAAAAAAACTCGAAGAAAATTAAAGAAATGAGAAAAAAATGTCCGTAACGATTGCAAGATACAAAAACAAAAACAAATGATGCTACAAACAGGAAGAAGCAGTCGATTACTGTGGATGGGTCGCCATTATATCGAGAATTTGAAAACGGAGGATAATGATGAGCAGTGGGGTGGGCGGAGGTGGGGGTTAGGACAGATTTGGGGAAGAGGGTAAATAGATAAGTGCCGATCAACAAAGGGGAGACAAAACGCGGGAAAATGAATATTATTTGTTTGTTTTGTTTCGTTTATGATTCTTTCTCTGTTTAAGACTCCTCTGCACTTACTCTCATTTTCTATCACATCATACGATTGTGATTAAGTTCGCTATTATTATTTTATTATTATTATTATTATTATTATTATTATTATTATTATATTATTTACCCTTTTGAGTTTTCACATCAGCATTAGCTGATGGTCTTTCTCTGATTTCCAAACTTTCCAAACCCTTTTCTAATCCTTTTGGGACTGTTCCAAGTGCACCAACTACAATTGGTATCACTTTCACTTTCATATTCTATAACTTTTTCAGTTCCTGGCAAGGTCCAGATTATTATTATTACTATTTTTAATTTTTCGTTCCATTAGCGTTTTTCACACCAGCCATAGGTGGAGGCTGAGTGACAATAAGTCTTCTTGGGTCTCCAGGACTCTTCTGAGTATTCTAGCCGGTTTTAACAAAGTTGGATGTTCTCGATTCTTCCTCTAATCTCCAATTCACCCAGACTCTTTTTCAGACCCCTGTGGACCGTTCCAAGGGCACCAATTATAATTGTTACAATCTTTATCTTCATGTTCCACAGTTTTCTCAGTTCTTTGACAAGGTCTAAGTATTTGTCTATCTGTTCGCTTTCTTTTACTTTTACTCGGTTGTCCGCCGCGACGGCAAAATACGTGATTTGACAAGTTTTCTTTTTGTTGTTAATTAACACTAGGTCTGGTTTCCTGGCCGGGGTTTGGTTATCCGTCTGTATCTCAACGTCTCAGGGAATTTGATTTATGTTACAGAAACATTTTAAGAAAACTTTACACGGAGTATAATAGAGAAATAGTTTTAATTTAATGGAGTGATTCTTAACAGAAATATTGATGTAAACAATTTTGTTTTTATTTGGATTACAAGACTATATGGATATTTGAAATCTTCACCTCAGCAATTACATAATCATCTCATTAGCAATTTTGGCTTAAATGAGAATAATTATTTTCGTTAAGCAAATTATTCATTATTTTCTTTTTTTTCTTAATTTATATTATCTATATTTAGTTAGGCCTTGAGGAAACAGTTTCCTGTCGATTATTTCAATTCCTTGACACAATCTATTCAGGAGAATCTCCCTGTTTTTCTTATTTCATGTTCGAACCTTTTTCTGTATTAATAATTTGGTTGCTCTGTGAAGAGAGTTTTACAGAGCTGAGGAAAAACAAATGAACTCTTCACAATTAATAAACATTTAGAAAATATTTTGCATTTATTTGTATGAACTTTAAACTAATGTATTTTTCTGGAAATTATTCTATAAAAATTGAGATAAGCTTTTTATTTAGATTTTAAAATGATTGAGTCATTCAAATTACCGTATTTGACGGCATATAAGACGCACAGGCAAATAATACGCACCCTCATTTCAGCAGGTCAGATTCAGGAAAAAAGTATTTTGTGTATTTAAGCATATATTGTTGAAAAAAGTCTAGCTGTGCATTACAAAAGCAGAAACATGCTGTATTAAAGCAATTTGGCAGTACAGGCAAGCAATAAGCATACACAAGACATCTCAATAGCAGGAAATAATAATAATAATAACATTATTTTAAGGAAGCCTCAAACTTTATTTACGATGTATAAGACGCCGGGAAACTTTTGAGCCAAAATGTTGGGAAAAAAGTGCGTTCTACAATTACAGTAATATAATTTTATTATATGAATCATGAAAAAGTCGTAATTTGCTATATACCATCCAGAATTATTATAAGTAAAAGTCGTCGGGGCGGCCTAATGTCGGTATCGGCCATGCTTCGAGGGAGTCTCTCCCCTTTTTACTAGCGCTAGACCAAGGTGATTGTTTTTTTAGCGTCTGAGGTGGAGCGCCACACCTACCATCAGCTACTTACTTTACCGCACAGATCCCTGTGCTACTCATACGCTGAGTTGGCGAGGGCGGGTTTCTAGCCGAACGCTCTACCGACTGAGCTAACCCGGCCCTTAGAATTATTATATTAGCCTTTAATATATGACAATGCAACGATAAAATGTTGACAACCTTAAGTGAATAGCATGTATTAAAGAAAGACTATAATTATAATGGTGTCTAAAACTTGTAAATTATACTTATAAGAAAAATAGATATAATCGGATTCCTTAAGCAAAACTTACATTTAATAAAATGAAAATCTAGATTGGTGCCTAAGCATCGTCATGAAAATAAACATTATTATATCGACTTAAACCTGGCCAGATCGTTGCAATACAACTCAACCTTTCTACCCCCAAAAGACGAAGGAATTATTTTAAAAATCCATGTAATGGTCAGAAGCTTAAATTTGCCTTATGATACAAAACCACCCCTGTAAACATTGAAAGACTGATCAAATAAAAATAGGACGAAATGGAGATCTGGTGTGGACAGATATGTCTAAGGAAACCTTTTAGATGCAGATAATAAAGATCACTTGTAAAAAAACACTATGTCAACAATAATCTTCATACAATGACTGCTATTTAGACAGTAGCATTGCAACCAACAAAGCATTCATCAGATGATGACTCTGGGTTCAGGCATGGTTTCGGGACCGAAGCATCATTACCACTAACCCAGAGCGCCCCAGCAGTATCTCACGATACCACCAGACTTTGTCGGTTTGATGTCACAATATAGGACTGCCATATCCACGCTGATGCGGTTAGAGCTTTCTCCTGAATCTTTTTTAAGTATTTCCTCTTGTCTGGTAGAGAAAGTCCAAGTTTAGACAAAAATGCCGAGGTTGAGTTGGCAATAAACCCCCGACATCCGACATCAATGGGAAATACGTCCGTTATCCATCCGTTTCTGACGCATTGTTCACGTAGGTCTTCATATTTTTCCAACTTCCGCTGAATATATATTGATATATACACATTTATATATAAGCTGATATATTCAGTCTCCTCCAAGTTCCTTAGTAATTACCATCAAGGGGGTAATACGTCTACTTCTTATGACAGATACGCTCTCAATTATTATACAATATTTTTACTGTTATTTTGATTATAATTTCATATTCCTTGAGTCAGACTTTGAGGGACAGAGAGGTTTTTGCCTTTATAAACTTTTCCACATATACATGGGGTAAAACCTGATATAGTTTTGTTTTTTTCTTTGAGTATAAATATTTCCTTTTAATCTTGCAAATTCGATGTCTTCTAATTTCAAAATCTTATACAACATAAGTCTTAACCACCTATATGCATAAATTATGCTACGAAAATATAGATTGTATTTATAAACATCTTATTATAATGGAGATTGTTTGTTTGTCTGTCTGTAACCGAAACTATATTCCTACTCAAGTCACAATTCCCTTAATTATTGACGTCACAATGACCATGATTGTTATTTTTAATTTAACCTAATTATTGATAAAATTATTTTACATTATTAATACTGTTAACCATATCTACATTTTAACAATATGCAATTATATTTATATATACAAGAAAATAGCCGTTTACAGGGTGAACGGCAAGGCTAATTTGTATATTGATATTAAAAAGGTGATTTTAATAGATATGTGCTTAGTATTATTGATTTCTAATTGTTTGGTTTTATTTTAATGAATATAAGCAAAAATCACTTCAATAAATCTTAAATGAAATCCATTAACATGAAAAAATAACTGTCATTTTATTCTTTACTTCCTCTTTTAACTAAATACTTAAATTAGAAAAAATAACAATGAAAGACGAGAGTGGTGGAAGAGTAAGTTTCAGTTGTTCTATTTTTCGATTATACTCCCTCTGTTTCAAATCTTTTTATCTGCAGTCTTATTTAGTTTAATTAGCCTTTCTAATTTAATACGATATTTTATTACATTAAAACTTAAATACTGGCACCCGGAGTGTGCATATATTTGCTAGTATATAGTAATGAATATTTGATAGCTGAAAACACTCCAAAATATATAATTTAATATAACAATGTATGTAGATTATCAATACCACTGACATTTTCAGCGCATACTACCTACTTTTGGTGTATCAGGTTTCACTTCTGTATAATGTTTAATATTAAAAATATCCACTAAAATGTAACTTGCAATAAAGCGTGAAACGCAACATATATATATATATATATATATATATATATATATATATATATATATGTTGTTTGTCTAAGGGTCTCCGTATGCTTGTAGTAAGTAAAGTAAAGTCGGCGGGGCGGCCTAAAGTCGGTATCAGCCAGTCAACGAGGGAGTCTATCTCCTTTTCAATAGCGCTAGACCAAGGAGATTGTTTTTTAGCATCTGAGGTGGAGCGCCACACCTACCATTAGCTCCTTACTTTACTGCACAGATCCCTGTGCTACTCATACGCTGAGTTGGCGAGGACCGGTATCGAACTAGGAACCTTGTGGTTTCTAGCCAAACGCTCTACCGACTGAGCTAACCCGGACCCTGTGTTTATAAGGTATATGTATCCGTTTGTGGGAGGTACATATATCAGGTTTGGGCATTAGTATGAAGCATTAAAGATATTAAAATAAATTAAAGATAAATATCAGAAACTCGGTTGTTTTTGAGTAGAGTTTCGTTTATTTAGTAGTAGTAAATTTTCAGGATTTATATATATATATATATATATATATATATATATATATATATATATATATATATATATCTGTTTATCTTACTAAACACATATGATACCGTCTAACAGCGAATGCTCGTTTATACATACTAGCAAATATATGCACCCTCCGAGTGCAAGTATTTAAGTTTTAATGTAATAAAATATCGTATTAAATTAGAAAGGCTAATGAAACTAAATAAGAATGCAGATAAAAAGAGGGAGTATAATCGAAAAATAGAACAACTGAAACTTACTCTTCCATCACTCTCGTCTTTCATTGTTATTTTTTCTAATTTAAGTATTTAGTTAAATAGGAAGTAAAGAATAAAATGACAGTTATTTTTTCTTGTTAATGGATTTCATTTAAGATTCATTGA
>CM042161.1:41661384-41696384 GCA_023376005.1 Doryteuthis pealeii
AGATTGTTTTTTTTAGCATCTGAGGTGGAGCGCCACACCTACCATCATCTCCTTACTTTACCGCACAGATCCCTGTGCTACTCATACGCTGAGTTGGCGGGGACCGGTATCGAACGAGGAACCTTGTGGTTTCTTGCTGAACGCTCTACCGACTGAGCTAACCCGGCCCCTCACTTAATACATGACGGTAAAATTATCTAGAGTTCCTCAAAGCTTTTATTATTATTATTATTTCACTCCATTCAAGTTTTTTCCCACCTGCCATAGCCGGTGGTTCACTGGAGGCTGAGTAACAGCAAGTCTCCTCAGTTCTCCAGGAATCTTCTGAGTATTCCAGCCGATCTCAATAATGCTGTAGTCTGGATGGTCTCGATCCTCCCTCTGATTTCCAATTCATCCAGACTCTTTTCCATCCCCCTGGGAATCGTTCCAAGGGCCCCAATTACAATTGGTACGACCTTCACCCTCATGTTCCACAGTTTTCTCAGTTCTCTGGCAAGGTCCAAGTATTTGTCGAACTTTTCTCTCTCTTTTATTTTCACTCTGTGATCGGCCGGGACGGCAAAATCCATGAGATGACAAGTCTTCCTCTTCTGGTCAATCAAAACTAGGTCTGGTCTCCTAGCTGGGATTAGGTTATTATTATTATTATTATTATTATTATTATTATTATTATTATTTCACACTTGTGAGTTTTCCACACCAACGTTAGCTGAGGGTTTACACTGGAGTCTGAGTGAAAACAAGTCTCCTCAGGTCTCCAGGACTCTTCTGAGTATTCTAGCCGATTTTAACAGTGCTGTTGTTTGGATAGTCTCAATGTTTCTTCGGATTTCCGATTTTTCCAGACTATTTTCCAAACCCTTTCGAATCGTTGACACGACCTTTACTTTCATGTTCCACAGTTTTTCCAGCTCTCTGGCCAGGTCCAAGTACTATTATTATTATTATTATTATTATTATTATTATTATTATTATTATTATTATTATTAGTAGTAGTAGTAGTAGTAATAGTAGTAGTAGTAGTAGAGTATTACTTGAAACCATATAACTGAAGCCATATAACTATGTATAAACTATTTTTATTTAAAAAAATACTTACTTGAATTTATAATTACTTAAATAACTTTAGTTACTTGAAAAGATATAATTGCTTGCAAAAATACTGACTTCGGCATTAAATAACCCCCAAAAAGTTGAGATGCTGTAAAAAGAATCCATCAACAAATGAACTTCAGGAAATAATTTAAAAAAAACCCATACAAATAGAATGTGTCACTTGAGGGTAGGCAGATTAATGATTCATAGATTATTGCTAAGTATATTTCAACGTATGAAGTATAAAATAATGAATATATATTCTGAATATTTTTCATCTATCTCTCCTATAAAAGAGTTTTTATTCAGCTGACTGTCGTAAGGGATAGGGGGGAGATGACGATCGATGGAACATCATCAATTCCCGCTATATATTCTGATACTAAGCTATCGATCACTTAAGTGGGCCCTCCAAAAAAAATAAAATAAAAAGGCCTTAAAATAACACTTAAATCCTTTTTTCAGATCTTGGCTATAAGAAATAAGAGTCGTAGCCAATGGATGTTAACTGCCTTAAAAGATATAATCGAATGATATTTCTGGCAAACAGTGAAAGGAAATTTATTCACTGTTGTCAAAGCAATATCTCCGAGCCAAACTTTTCAGCAAACAGATTCACAGGTGAATATTACACAAACTTGTGCAGGAAATTTGATAATATATCAACGTAAAATCTATTTGATCTGTTTCTCCTGCCGGCTTAAAAGGGGAGATAATTCGCTTTGGTTTACTTACTTTCCTCGCTTTCTTCTTTTGTGATCTGTTTAGCTTTTGGGGACATGCATATTGTTTGCAGCAAGTAAATGCACGACCGAATCAATAAAACATATTCTTAAATCTCAACCTTTTAGATCCGTTGATTTATTCTCCTTTTTTAGAGGTCAACTATGTAGTCTGTCACAGATTATCCATACAAAGAAATGGTAACTATTCTAATGCTAATCTTAAATCTACGACCATACGTAAAATTATTAAAAAATAAACTCTAAAAATTGTCTGTTAACAAACAACCGGATATTGACGGTATAAATGAAAAACATGTCCTTCTGAATCGAAATAAAAAAGGGGTGCCTAAAGGTCATATGGTCCAACATAACACAGTCGTCGTCGACGGTGTATTAGTAAAAAAAATTAAAAATTATAACAAAAAAAAATAATAATAATATTACAAAATTGTCGTTGTAATCTTATTATGATAGAGGTTGTGTGTCTGTCTGTTTGTCTGTAACCGGATCTGTCATCACCAATGTCACAATTCCTTTAGTTATTTATTCTCAATGGTTATTAAATAATCATTATTTAACAATGTCTCAATAAAAGTATAGCTGAGATAGATTTGCCTCAAACCAGCCTATATTGTTTATGATTAAAAACTTGCAATGTGTTATATATATTTACCAAACCTCTCCGCACGAGCTCAAATTTTGAGGATTGTCTAACTTTAACCTAGTCCTATAAACCCTGAAAACATTTTAAATTTTATTAAAAAAAAACAACCTTTTCAACAAAATATAACAGAACATAACCAATTATCTCCATAGAACCACTGCTTTAAAGTCTGAAATCCAAAATAACCTTTTTGGCATTAAATGACCCACAGAGGTTGATATGCCGTTAAACAAAACTCAAACAAACAAACAAATTAACCTAGTCCATAGCTGTACAAAATTTCAGAGAGGTTTAAGTGGGTGAGTGACAATTTTACTTTTTTCTGGATGATTTAACATGGAATTACCCACCACACAAGTATGAGTATGACACTAGACAATCTGATGGTGAAGCTCCAGTTCTAGAGTGTGTGAAATACCTCTTAATATAATATTCTACAATTGCTATTACTCCCAGATCCACTCAGACCCAGTACTTGTTGGGATCTCATCTATGGCTCAAACAGATCAGTTAGAAAATTACTTGTCTTCAATGAGAATACTTAATACCATATTACTGTGTATAAATTATTTGTGTCAAAAAGTTTCTTGAAGGAAAACCAATGATTTGTATAATAGATTTCCCACTCCTCAAGTTGCATATTCCATTCCACTATATATTGTCTTATTTTTTAATGTCTATTATGTGTTACCAAGCTCTACAGTATTGAAATTTATAAAAGAATTTATGAATATGTAAAAGTCCAAAACTATGTACATCTTTCATATACTTTTTTTTTAAAACTCAGTATATCTTTTCTGTACGGCATTGTAGAGTTTAGTTATTGATAATACCTAATATAATAATTGGTGATGTTAGAACGTCAAGTAAACTGAAATTTATTAAACAGTTCAGCACACTTGGTACATCTTTCCTCATTTAAAATTTTTTAAAATTTGAATCAATAGTTATATATGAAAGAAAAAAGACACGTGTATAATACATGGTTCATTACATGAATATTGCTAAGAAATAATAATAATAATAATAATAATAATAATAATAATAATAATAATAATAATAATACTTTGAGATAAAGACGGATAACCCTATCCCAGCCAGGAGACCAGATCTAGTGTTGATTAACAAAAAAGAAAAAAGAAAAAAGAGAACGTGTCAACTGGTGGACTTTGCGATTCCAGCAGATCACAGGGTGAAGCTGAAGGAAAATGAAAAGATGGATAAATACCTGGACCTTGCCAGAGAATTGAAAAAGCTGTGGAATAGGAGAGTGAAAGTGATACCAATTGTAGTTGGTGCACTTGGAACGGTCCCCAAAAGCTTGGAAAAAAGACTGGAGCATCTGGAAATCAGAGGAAGAATTGAGACCATCCAGACTAATGCACTGCTGCAATCGGCTAGAATACTCAAAAGAATCCTGAAGACCTGAGGAGACTTGTCGTCACTCAGCCTCCATTGAAATACCATCAGCTAACGCAGATGGGAAAAACTCAAAACAAATAATAATAATAATAATAATAATAATAATAATAATAATAATAATAATTACCTTGATCCAGAAAGACACCGAAAAAGTAACCATCCCCCGGAACTAAAGGCCGATAAAGTGTCTACTTATGATAATAACCGCAAAGATAAAAGAAAAAAAACTACTACTTGCTCATGAACATTTCCAGAAGAACAAAAAGATGTCGCAAGGGACCAAGAGCAAAAAATGACCTATGTTATATAGATCGGAATATTCTTAAAGTGGTTAAAAGGCCGAAAAATCTATGACATGGATTGACTACAGAAAGACCTATGACATGATCCAGGAAACTTCGATAATGAAATGTTTGCAGATGTACAAAATATCTGACAAAATACTAAAATTCATCACTAAAGCCTTGGAAAATTGGAAAATGGAATTAACCGCAGAGGTTTCGTCTGGGATTCATGTCCATTTCCTACAGTGATAATCGTTACGCCACGCACGCTACCATATGTATATGTTGTAATGCAGATACTACCTTCCCACCACCAGTGATTCTGGGGATTGGTTGTGTGACCGAAAACAAAGAGTCAAGCACAAAAACTACCTCGTTAGTCACAGAAGAGTTGGGGAATTTCGAAAAGGAAGAAACGACTTAGATTTACATCGACTCAAAACTACCATTTTGTATCTTTCTGATTTGATACCAGTCTGGCTGGAAGACATACATTGAGGAGTATTTTTTCTGTGTCCACATGTTTGACTCTTCCCTTTTCCCGGATGTGAACTCGTCGTTATATCTTCGGCTCCGTGAACTTTTTCCGAAGACCTCAATATACACAATATGCCGTGGTAGGCCACGAGAAAACAAAATACCTTCTGTTTAACCGTCATTTTGCACACCACATCCGCGACCGGCTAAATAAATAATGGATTATTAGTATTCATTTCAGGTCTCTCCTACACTTGAAAAGCTGCTAACAAAAGACATCATCTCCCGACTCCTACCAAACCTCTCCACACGGCTTGGCGCGAAAGCCAAGCAACCTTAGAAAAGAGCCAATGGCTCGCAGGCACTTGCTCTTTTGTCACTTAGTTATACGGTCCATCAGTCCTGCTAATTAACGTTGTTTGATATATTGTATTAACGGCGGTTTGATGGTTTGCCTCGGTTAAAAATAAAGAAACATAAATAAAGCAAAAAATAAATTGAGGTTGGGATTCAAACATGAATACAAAAAAACAAAAAAACAAAAAACAAACAAACAAAAAAAAAACAGCTAAAATAAATTCAAATAAGAAAAGTTTTTGCATTAAAAATTATTCGATGCTATTATGGCAGAGCAGCTATAAAACCTGAAAATATTCGAATTATTTTCCGTCTGATGATTATGTGCCCGCATAAAACTTTAAAAATTCATAATTCGAGTATAAATGTAAAGTATCATTTATTTTGATTGTATCATACAGTCCTTTAGTGTGTGTGGTGGGGGACGAATTGAAAGAGAAAAAAAAAAGAGGAAAAGAAAACCAGAATAAGAAAAATAACGAATAAAACAAGAAATAAATTAAAAAAAAAACATGTGCAGGGGCTGAGTAAAGCAAGAATATGGGAAATAACAGCTTCAATCCCTATATATATATATATATATATAATATATATATATATATATATATATATATATATATATATGTATGTATGTATGTTATGTATTTTTTTGTCTTTCGGAGCATTGGAAAAAAGAAAGAAAGAAAAAAAAAAAGGACAAAAATCAGAATTTTAATATTCAATTGTTGTTCTGTTCCTGGTTTGATTAATTCCGATATTTCGCGTGAACCCTTTTTCAAGCTATATGATATGCGACGATCTGGAGAAAAAATTAAATGCTGTATATGAGAGCATATATATATATATATATATAAATATATATATATATATATATATATATATATATGTAGAATTAAACAAAAGACACATCTCCTGTTTAACATTTTTATTTTTGATCTTTTCGAGTTTTCTGGCCAACTTTTTAATATTTTGGTGGAATCCGTGGATAGGTCCACCAAAAAACAAACACACTGGAACACATCACCCCTGATGATGGCACTTCGAAGTGCGGAAAGTACTCGGGACCTGAACTTTGGTGGACTTATCCACGTATTCCACCCAAATATTAAAAAGTTGGCCAGAAAACTCGAAAAGATCAAAAATAAAATTGTTAAACAGGAGAAGTGTCTTTTGTTTAATTCTACATGTAAAAATGAAAGAATGCTGCCCAAAATACACACACACACACACACACACACACACACACACCACACACATATATTATATATATATATATATATATATATATTGTGCCTTTGAATTCCCTTTTTATCATAGTTATTGAAAGATTAAATTTGCATAAATAATATAATAATACAAATAGAAAATATCATAATTTAATGTTAACTTTTTCGAATTTGTTATTTTTTGTTTGAAAATTTAAAAAGGCTCGGAGGTGAAGTGTAGATCTTCAAACACTTGAAAAAATCAATTGCAGTGTCAAAGGTCATAAAATGCATTTAATTTAATCTTTAATTACTGTTAATTTTCTATAATTTCAGATGCAATTACCTTTAATTGAGTTGATGTATACACATTGCTCATTAATAATATTTGATAATATGCAATTTAAGATATATTTTTGTATCTGTATCCGTTTTTGGGAAGTACATATACCAGGTTTGGACATTGGTGTGAAGCATTAAAGTGCTATACTATGATAATGTTGTTACCATGATATGTTAATCTAGGAATAAATATCAGAAAACTCGGTATTTTTTTTAGTTTCTTTTATTTAGACATAGTGGTAAATTTTCAGGATAGTGACATCCCTTCTTCAAGACCGTGAATCTCAAATATAGATACTCACTAGAAGCATACGGAGACTCAAAATCAACAACATGCATAATAATATGCAATATATTTTTGCCTGAAAATTTATTTTGAACACCTTATTTAAAATTTATTTATAGTTTCAAGTGACATTGTTTCTTTTAAAACATTTTTTTTAAAAAATACTTCCATATTTTGGGAATAATCTGTAGAGAATCTTTTTCGAATATTTGTGTTGAATTTTATTTTTTGTTTAGTTTTAATTTGGATATAGTATGAGTAAAACGCTTTACCGTATTTTAGTAGGTGCTAGTTTGTGGTACGTACGTCGCGTGACAAAAGCTGTTCAGGCCGTGGTAGGTAGCCGGTGTGCTTAATAGTATCGCGGTACTTGCTGCGCTGAGATGTGTACTGCTTTACCCCGTGTGTGATTTGAAAGCCACAGAAATGAACGTGTAACGTCGTCTAATTCGAGGGCAACCAAAAACATTTGTTGTGCGAACAGTGAAAGCATAGTTAACCAAATTACATTAACAGGGTGCGTCAACAAAATTCGCTCAGTGGCAAGAACTTCAACGATCAGGTAAAGTTAATGTTGTACCGGCCGTTCCTACAGTGGAGAACATACACCGGTTCTCACTATAAATAGTGAGACACCGAGTGAAAAGGTTGTACTGTTACCGTACTGTTACCGTACTGTTACTGTTTAGCGGCAAGCTAGCAGTTCTTGTACCTTATTGTAAATACACTTGTCTCTTTTTACCCTACCTCGACTTGACTTCTTTTTTTACTGTTGAACTAACATCACAACAGTTAAGTAGGCCTAAAGCCATAGATGCCATGCTCCAAGGCCAATCCGGCGAATAGCACACGGAGAGTATCAGGCGAGCACGTCATCTCACCGTCCAGTGTGGTTTATCACCTTCATGTATTTGACAAAAGCATTCAGAACTTCCGAATTTTGTCTCATCTTACCAACATATTACAAAACTCACCCTAGTATTAGGGTCCCCAAAAAAGGAAAAGGTCAGTTAGATAGTAACCGGTAGAGGGCAAGTAAGAGGGTTAAATTTTGGAGCTAGCAAGACCATACTCACTATGGGGCATCTAGCAAGGATCGAACTCTCTATTCAGTAGTAATGGATCTGCAAGATTATTTAGATAACCATTAAAATACGCCTTTCCCCCGTGTAATCAATCTTCGCTTCTTGTATAACATCAATTTTGAAATAACAATTAAACTTCTTGTTTTTGATCGGCAAATTCAGTTCCTTTCAAAACTGATCTGGGCTAGGGTGCCTATTGGTTACTTGGTCCGATCAAATGTATCTGTGGTGGCAGATTTTTATCATTTATGAATGAGTTTAATTTTTTATATTTTAAATCTTTTCGTGTATTTTTTTTTTTTTTTTTTTTTTTTTTTTTTCACTGTCAGATAAATGACTTGATATACAAGAAATCCTGTCATTAGAATATGAGTAAAAAGGTGAATGATTTTTTTGTGCAGGATTCTATGAAAATAGATTGTGGGTGCCAGTTAGCAAAGCTCAATGTCTCTTCTACTTCGCTAGCGGTATTATGATACAATGATACCAAGTAACCAATAGGCACCCCAGCCAAGATCAGTTTTGAAAGGAACTGAATTTTGCTTTTCACCGCTTGTTAGTAAACAAAATCAACTGACGATAAAAACCAAAACACACATTTTTATACTAAAATGACTACATGTCATCATCATCATCATCGTCAAATCGTGTTGAGAGCACGGATTACCTTGACTATCATATTTGTCTGTCTCTATCCGGCTTAGCCTCTGGTAGGTCCTCAAGACGGCATCCTATGGCTGCACAGATTTGACGGATGGATGTTTTTGATGGTCAGCCAACACTGGTGTGTCCGACTGTAGTAGTTCACTGGGGATCATTTCTTATGAGTTAGTCGATGCTTCTCCGACAGTGCCCGGCAGTGCCTTGGATGATTTGGGAGATGGAAGATAAATGTCCGTACATGTGCTGTTGTGTGGGCTGCTGCTTCCTTCATTTTTTCAAAACAGGACACAGTGTTGCATACCCTTTACATTACTTCTTTTCTTACTTCTTCTTCTGTTCTTCTTGATATCTTAAGTTCTTCTAGGTCTCTTCTAACGTCTGCACTTATCTTGGGGACTTCGTGTCTGGTCTTCCATTGGGGATTTCCCTTTATCAGAAGCCCCGTGTCATTGGTAGTTTTTAGATAATAACACAAGACTTCGATTTACTTTGATCATATTTTATTCTCGAAATCCCCCACCAGACTACCTGCGCAGATCGAGTCGGGCGCGTGTATAACACAACTCACCACCGTCGTGGTTTCTCACCGACTGACTAAAATCTATTTCTAATCTAAACCGGAAGAGGGTCTTCTCCACCGATTCTCACGGGATCCACCGGAAGGAAGGATCAGGACAGCTCAAGCCTTGTCATTCAAATCCTTCAAGGCCATGGGCTGCAGCTTATAACGGCCATTTTGATTTCTACACTATTGCACAAAAATATTAGGTATCTAATAATTATGTAATAACAGTAACCCCGTGTAGATTTCAT
This sequence comes from Doryteuthis pealeii, assembly GCA_023376005.1. Taxonomy (NCBI): domain Eukaryota; kingdom Metazoa; phylum Mollusca; class Cephalopoda; order Myopsida; family Loliginidae; genus Doryteuthis; species Doryteuthis pealeii. The sequence continues at coordinate 41,670,806 of CM042161.1, forward strand.
CTCACTTTTTTTTCGATATAATAACTAATCCCATTAAGAAGAGATTTGCAAATCTTGATTTTGTAAGATTCTTCTGATTTTACGCTCCCCGTCATTTTGTGTCAGTGGAAATCAGTTTCCAGGTCTTGGTTTTCAGATATTGAAATGTCAAGGTTAAGTGGTTGCGCGTTTACCATGGCTAGTTGATTTGGCGATTCTCGTGCGTGGCGTGGGTTGGTGGCTCAGTGGTACAGTTTCGGCTCCATATTCTGTGGTCACTGGTTCGATCCGCAGTAAGGGAGATCACGAAACAACCGGCCAGTGATTCCGTATGTCGCACGCGGTGTTTGCCGAAATCTCCGATCTTGGTAGTTTAATTATATATGTAATTACATCTCTCTCTCTCTCTCTCTCTCTCTCTCTATATATATATATATATATATATATATATATATATATATATATATCTCATCATCATCATGAGCGCGGATATCCATGACAATCTCTCTCCATCCGTCCCTATCGCTCATCATTCTCGGGAGGTCCTCTATGCAGCATCCTGCATCCGCACAGAGCTGATCAACGTACGTTTTTGCTGGTCGGCCCACACTGGCCCGTCCATGTGCTGGCTTCCACAGGACGACGTCGCTTATGAGTTCGTCCTTGCTTCTCCAGCAGTGTCCCGCGTGTCTTGTTCGTCTTACTCGGATGGTATATATATATATATATATATATATATATATATATATATGGAGAGAATTTAGAAAAACAAACACAGGATGTTACAATGGATGAAAAATTTATTGTCGATACTCGAGTATTTCGGTTTTACAGTGGAAACCTTCTTCAGGACTAAAGATTTGTGTTCAGAGAAGATGAAAAATGTTTTGTATGCGTTAGATTAGGAAAAAATGTAAAAAAAGGTTAATTATCATTAGTTGCGTTACGTTTGTGGTTGAAAGATGATGACGTGATTATTGCATGCGAAAGCAATATATACCGCTTTGTTCTTTTATATCTATCTAGTTCATTTTGTCTTCTCTATCTACGATATATACATGGTCTTATCTATCTACCTATCTATACATGGACTTATCTATACCTATCTATACCTGTTCTTATCTATCTACCTATCTATACATGGTCCTTATCTATCTACCTATCTATACTTTCTTATCTATCTACCTATCTATACATGGACTTATCTATCTACCTATCTATACATGACTTATCTATCTACTATCTATACCTGTTCTTATCTATCTACCTATCTATACATGTTCTTATCTATCCAGCAATCTATACATGGTCTTATCTATCTACCTATCTATACCTGTTCTTATCTATCTACCTATCTATACCTGTTCTCCTCTATCTACCTATCTATACATATTCTTTTCTAACTACCTATCTACACATGATCTTATCTATCTACCTATCTATAAATGGTCTTATCTATCTACCTATCTATACATGGTTTTATCTATCTACCTATCTATACCTGGCCTTATCTATCTACCTATCTATAAATGGTCTTATCTATCTACCTATCTATACCTATTCTTATCTATCTACCTATCTATACATGGTCTTCTCTATCTACCTATCTATACATGGTCTGATCTATCTACCTATCTATACCTGTTCTTATCTATCTATCGATCTATACCTGTTCTTATCTATCTACCTATCTATACATGTTCTTCTCTATCTACCTATCTATACATGGTCTTATCTATCTACCTATCTATACATGGTTTTATCTATCTACCTATCTATACCTGGCCTTATCTATCTACCTATCTATAAATGGTCTTATCTATCTACCTATCTATAAATGGTCTTATCTATCTACCTATCTGTACATGTTCTTCTCTATCTACCTATATATACCTGTTCTTATATATCTACCTATCTATACATGGTCTTATGTATCTACCTATCTATACCTGTTCTTATCTATCTACCTATCTATACATGGTCTTATCTATCTACCTATCTATACCTGTTCTTATCTATCTACCTATCTATACATGGTCTTATCTATCTATATATCTATACATGTTCTTCTCTATCTACCTATCTATACCTGTTCTTATCTATCTACCTATCAATACCTGTTCTTATCTATCTACCTATCTATACATGGTCTTATCTATCTACCTATCTATACATGTTCTCCTCTATCTACCTATCTATACATGGCCTTCTCTATCTACCTATCTATACATGGTCTTATCTATCTACCTATCTATACATGGTCTTATCTATCTATCTATCTATACATGGTCTTCTCTATCTACCTATTTATGCCTGTTCTTATCTATCTACCTATCTATACATGGCCTTCTCTATCTACCTATCTATACATGGTCTTATCTATCTACCTATCCATACCTGTTCTTCTCTATATACCTATCTATACATGGTCTTATCTATCTACCTATCTATACATGTTCTTATCTATCTACCTATCTATACCTGTTCTTATCTATCTACCTATCCATACCTGTTCTTCTCTATCTACCTATCTATACATGGTCTTGTGTGTGTGTGTGTGTGTGTGTGTGTGTGTGTGATACTATACGCATATACCTTTATCATCATCCTCATCAAAATCAAGTCGTGGGGAATGATTCGACACTCTATCTCTCAGAATCCATTCATATCAGCTATTTCTCTTGCCAGCTCCTCTTGACGGCACCCAGTGTCCGCACAGAGATGATGAATTTATATCTTTGCTAGTTGGCGAGCTCTGGTGTGCCCATGTTCCTACTTCTCGAGCGGTGTCCATTATTCATTTCCGTTTTACTTGGATATCTTGTGAGATGGGAAGAAGGTGGCCATTCAGCTGTTGTTTGTTGGGTGCTTTTCTGTATGAATGTTGTGTACAATGAAAATATGGGATCACTATTCAGTACATAACCGTTTCGGGCAATATGATTATTGACCCACACTCTTCCGTACGGACACCCACAGACACGCACGCACACACACACACACACACACACACACACACACAGAGTAAATAGTCCGAGCACAAATGTTTTCAATTAAACATATTGGACATGATTAATTCCATCAATTGTAAATAGGAGGTTCCTAAGTAATTCTAAAATAAAAAATATTAGCAAAATTAAATGCGAGGAAAAAACAAAAATGTATTTTCCAACACAAAAACATCATTTAGTTTATACTTTAATGTATTTTTTTCAAGTATTTTATTTAATAAAAAATTGAACAATATAAAAGCCTGGATATTAATACTCCATTGCTTTTTCACCAAAAGGCATTAGAGACGTACAGCCCTAAAATCAAATTAAAAAAAGAGAATTTCTTGACATATTGACGTCTATAACAATTTAATATTTTTTGAAAGGAATTGATTATTCCCCGAGGTGCCGCCATATTTGAACGAAAGCAAGAGAAACATGGTTGACCTCCTGCTTGCTTCATTTACAGTATGAGGCTGCGGCTCTGACTGAATGATGAAAGATGGAGAAAAAGAAAACTAACAATACGTTGTTTCTTAGAATATGTAAGATTTATAAAATGGATAATTAAAAAAACACGTATAAAGCTTTAAATATATCACTGTTCTTATCTCTCTTTTTTTTTCTCTCTCTCTCTTGCTCTTTTTTCTCTCTCTCTCTTTCTGTATCTTTCTCTCTCTCTCTCTCTCTCTCTCTCTCTCTCTCTCTATATATATATATATATATATATATATATATATGTATATATATATATATATATATATATATATATATATGCTCATCTATGTACTGTTCACTATAAGCAGCAAACACACATGCACACACACACACACACACACACACACACACACACACACACACACACACACACACAAATACATATATATTTTTTCTTTTGTGAATAGTCGATATATATATATAGTCGATATATATATATATATATATATATATATATATATATATATATATGAAAATACAACGAATTTTTTCATTCAAAATAAATGTTCACTCTGATGAAGGTCGATTCTTCTATGTGTGCGAAATATTTTCACACACATAAACTGATCGAAACACATGTGTAAGTAATATCGATTAATGTGATACCGATTAAATTCATTTTATCCATCTACATTTCTTTTCTTTACTCATTTTTCCTCATATATATATATATATATATATATTATATATATATATATATATATATATATCAAAGTTTTCAATATTCCATGAAATATGCCTATTGAATTATCTGTTTAAATGTATATTCTAAACACTAGTAAAAATTAACCATTCCAATTCGATCGATGAGGAAATTGTTATTTCTGTTTATAGTTATCTTATTTATATCAAAACGTTGGAACATCAAACCCAACGTTCACCTTGAATGCACACAGCAAAGAATAATCATTCATTTGCAAATTGAACTGGAAATGCATTTATTCTTGAAGTCTAAACATTATAAGTGCATTTCCCCATAAATATCTCGGTACGATGTGCCGTATTTTCTGTCATATGGTAAAATATGAGCATAAGGATATTTCTGTAATATATTCATATACAATGTATATTACACATAGAGAAACACCTCCTACCGAAACACACACACACACACACACACACGTATATATATATATATATATATATATATATATATATATATATATATATACGTGTGTGTGTCTGTGTGTCTGTGTGTCTGTGTCTCTGTGTGTGTGTGTGTGTGTGCAGTCCTAGAGAGAGCTCAACTCCCCAGCCTGTACTCTCTACTGAGACAACGTCGTCTCCGATGGTTGGGTCATGTACGTCAGATGGATGATAGACGAATCCCGAAAGACATCCTGTATGGAGAGCTAACATCTGGTAAAAAACAGATTGGTCGCTCCCTACTGCGATTCAAGGATGTCTGCAAAAATGATCTCAGGTGCTTTGGCATTGTCCCTTCCAGCTGGGAAAATTTGGCTCAAGACCGCCCTCGGTGGCGGCAGAATCTCCATAGAGGCCTGTACACGTCAGAATTCACCCTGATACAACATCATGAAGCTAAAAGGTCCATAAGAAAGCAACGGCAACAAAGCATTGGAACATCATCATCTACAGGGACAACCTACAAATGCAAAATCTGTGGTCGAGAATGTTTCTCAAACATAGGACTTCATAGTCACAGGAGGCGCTGCAACTTCAGGGGCACACAAAAACTTTTATCATAGTCTTTCGAGACTGAATTGCCAATGATATATGAATGGACTAAGATAGACATGAATACAAATGCATTGATATAGATATATAACTTAGTTTCATTAACCTTTTAATTTAATATAATACTTTATTACATCAAAACTTAAATACTTGCAAACGGAAGGTGTATATATTTGCTAGTAAATACAAATGCATTGATATAGATGTATAATTTAGTCTCATTAGCCTTTTAATTTAATCTAATACTTTATTACATCAAAACTTAAAGACTTGCAAACGGAAGGTGTATATATTTGCTAGTAAATACAAATGCATTGATATAAATGTATAATTTAGTCTCATTAGCCTTTTAATCTAATATAATACTTTATTACATCAAAACTTAAATACTTGCAAACGGAAGGTGTATATATTTGCTAGTAAATACAAATGTATTGATATAAATATATAATTTAGTCTCATTAGCCTTTTAATCTAATATAATACTTTATTACATCAAAACTTAAATACTTGCAAACGGAAGGTGTATATATTTGCTAGTAAATACAAATGCATTGATATAGATGTATAATTTAGTCTCATTAACCTTTTAATCTAATATAATACTTTATTACATCAAAACTTAAATACTTGCAAACGGAAGGTGTATATATTTGCTAGTAAATACAAATGCATTGATATAGATGTATAATTTAGTCTCATTAACCTTTTAATCTAATATAATACTTTATTACATCAAAACTTAAATACTTGCAACCGGAAGGTATATATATTTGCTAGTAAATACAAATGCATTGATATAGATGTATAATTTAGTCTCATTAACCTTTTAATCTAATATAATACTTTATTACATCAAAACTTAAATACTTGCAATCGGAAGGTGTATATATTTGCTAGTAAATACAAATGTATTGATATAGATGTATAATTTAGTCTCATTAGCCTGTCAATCTAATATAATACTTTATTACATCAAAACTTAAATACTTGCAACCGGAAGGTGTATATATTTGCTAGTAAATACAAATGTATTGATATTAATGCATTTCATTACATGAGAATTTAAATACTTACGCCCGGAAGGGGCCGGATATTATTGCTTCTTATAATAAAGATGATGTTTCCTATGTAATAATCTTCATACAATGACTGCTATTCACACAGTAGCATTGCAACCAACAAAGCCTTCATCAGATGATGACTCTGGGTTCAGGCATGGTTTCGGGACCGAAGCATCATTATCACTAATCCAGAGCGCCCCAGCAGTATCTCACGATACCACCAGACTTTGTCGGTTTGATGTCACAATATAGGACTGCCATATCCACGCTGATGCGGTTAGAGCTTTCTCCTGAATCTTTTTAAAGTATTTCCTCTTGTCTGGTAGAAAAAGTCCAAGTTTAGACAAAAATGCCGAGGTTGAGTTGGCAATAAACCCCCGACACCCGACCTCAATGGGAAATACGTCCGTTATCCATCCTTTTCTGACGCATTGTTCACGTAGGTCTTCATATTTTTCCAACTTCCGCTGATGGGCCCAATCCAGATTTTCTTCAAATGTTATTTATTCATCAACTAATCACTGATATCGACATCTTTGCTACAAAGCTAATTGATGAAATGAAGTGGTGATTAAAATTTAATTCTAATATTGTTTTCCATTTCTAATACTGTTGGATATTATTTCTAATAATATTCTTTGTATATACGTTTATCCCATGAAGTAATATTATCTTATTTTCAATTTACGCATGTATAGTATAAACCAGAAATAGGTATAACCTAAACAGCATTTTAGAAAACTTGTGATACCAGGATATAATATTTCTACTGCAGCATTATACAATCAAAATAAATATATTAGGTATCATTTATTACAAAACTATACACCACCTGATACACTGTAGCCAAAAAGGAAATTGGAAAACTTGCTTGACCTAAAATAAAATTGCATGAATATATGTAAGGAGCGCACTTATCTTTAGACTTCTACATATTCATTATTTTGCTCACAGAGTTTAAATATAGATAAGATACTGGATCTACGTAGATTTTGCAGGTGATATATATATATATATATATATATATATATATATATATATATATATATATATATATATAATAATATACCAACTTGTTGGTAAATGCTCGCGGTAAGAAAAAAAAACAGCAAATAGTTTGATTGTAAAAATATACTATCAAACATTACCCGGGGAGAAAAAAACATTTAAAAAAAAAAAGAAAAGACCAAGATAATCGTACCAACCAAAAATAATCTATTGGTACAATATTTGACCAAAAGAAAAAACAATTTATATGTGTATATATATATATATATATATATATATATATATATATATATATATATATATATATATATATTCATAAAAAACCGCCAGGAAACTAAAGCTAATAAGTAAAAAGTGCTCAATACCTAAGTAGAGCAAATAATAATAATCTCTTTATTAATGATCTCTTTATTAATCTTTAATCTTTAGTCTTTATATATATATATATATATATATATTATATATATATATATATATATATATATATATATATATATATATATATATATATATATATATAATATATATATATATATATATATATATATAATGTGCCTTTACATACAAAGTGATGTGTGTATTAAAACAGTTAAAATCCCCTTCGGATTCTGTGGGTGATGACAGCCTGGTGGTTATGGTGACGGACTGACACTGAACCAATCGGATTTCAATCCCGACTGTAGTTAGTTTTAAAATATCTAGCCACACTGAAGAGACTTGATAAGTCGAAACACGTGTCTTTGGATGACTATATATATATATATATATATATATATTTATCAGAAATGTACTTAGATCTAGTATCATATCACATATGACACTAGAGGTTGTTCGTTGCTATGTTGTTCATATGGTATTTTTCTACTAATTCGAATCCCTATTATTAATGTTTTGGTTATCCCCTCTGAAGGAGGGTTCTACGATGTTGTTATAGACGGATCTGTCGGAATCTTTGTTGTAACTACGTGTGATTGTAAGTGATAGAATTTATGCAGCTGGTGGGGTGATGTCTCATAAAATAGAGATATTGTTAGGTGTATGTGGATTTGTGATAAATATCTTTGATAGTTTGGTCATTTTGTTTTTTAATGAGAATGTTCAAAAATTATGTTCCCTGGTGAATTTTATGTAAGAGTATATATCGTTGATATTCCCCCATGAACTTTTCCAAAATATAAAGCAGTCATTTAAGTAACTTTTCTATGATCCAATAACATTCATTTTTATATCCTTGCCGTATATTTGTTCTGTGTTTTCATAAAGACATTTCTATAAGAATTTTAAGGTTATAGATAGCGTGTGTTAGTGCCATTTTGGTTCCCATAGTGGGTTTTTTTTGTGCTTGGGTGTATTTTTGTTGTTAAATTGAAAAGAATTGTTGTTTAGAATTAATTCTGCGCCATCAATTACAAATCTTTGGTTGAGTATTTTCAATTCAGCATCCAAATCATGGTGAAATATCACAAATGATCCTAAAATGGTTAATTTATGTCCGGGAATGTTGAAATACGAATGTTTAGTCTTGAACCATTGAGAAATTGGCACAAAAGAAAGAAATGAAAAAAGACTAAATCGGTAAGCGAATTCTTACATTGCTACTTACTTTTATTTTTATTTTCCTGTTATTATTTTTATATATTAAATTAAATCTAAGACATCCGGTTGGCGGTTTGCCATTGTTTATGATGTATAGATGAGGGTCCTTAACACGGGGTATGGTGGAAGAAAAGTTAGGGATGAAAAAATAGGATGTTTTATTTGAACTCAAGAAATGAGAAAGAAAGAACGAAAAACGAAAGAAAGAAAGAAAGAACGAAAGGATAGATAAGAAAGAAAGAAAATGAGAAATAAAGAAAGAAAGAAAGAAGGAAGTGAAACGACATATGAGAAAGTGGTGGTGACTGAAAGAAAGAAAGAAGAAAAGAAAGAAGGAAAGAAAAGGACATATGAGAAAGAAAGTAAAAGAAGAGGTGGCGACAAAAAAGAAAGAAGGAAAGAATAAAAAACAAACTAACAAAAGGAGAGACCCTGAAAGAAAGAAAAAAAGAAAGAAAGAAAAAAAGAAAGAGAGAGAAGGAGATGTGACAAAAGAAAGAAAAAAAGAACAAAAATATAGCCGATAAATTAAAAATGTCGATAAATTATGTAAGCTGGTTACATTAAATGTTACTATGAGTGTGTCCGAATGAGTTACATTAAATGTTACTATGAGTGTGTCCGAATGAGTTATATTAAATGTTACTATGAGTGTGTCCGAATGAGTTATATTAAATGTTACTATTAGTGTGTCCGAATGAGTTATATTAAATGTTACTATGAGTGTGTCCGAATGAGTTATATTAAATGTTACTATGAGTGTGTCCGAATGAGTTATATTAAATGTTACTATGAGTGTGTCCGAATGAGTTATATTAAATGTTACTATGAGTGTGTCCGAATGAGTTATATTTGTTACTATTAGTGTGTCCGAATGAGTTATATTAAATGTTACTATTAGTGTGTCCGAATGAGTTATATTAAATGTTACTATGAGTGTGTCCGAATGAGTTATATTAAATGTTACTATTAGTGTGTCCGAATGAGTTACATTAAATGTTACTATGAGTGTGTCCGAATGAGTTACATTAAATGTTACTATGAGTGTGTCCGAATGAGTTACATTAAATGTTACTATGAGTGTGTCCGAATGAGTTACATTAAATGTTACTATGGGTGTGTCCGAATGAGTTTTGTAGTATGTAGTTTAAAAAGTTAATCTTTAAAGTACCTTTTTATATTATGTAGGAATGAAGGGTATATAATGTATATTAATTTGCTGATTCTATTGTTAGGTTATGTTAGAAGGTGGTATTTGGAATCTCTATCTATTCTGATTTATGTGTTTTAGTTGCTGTTTTAATTTCCTCCAATTTGTGAACTTTCGCTAGTCTGTAAAAATGTTAGTCTACACAATAAAGTTGTTTAGAAAGTCCTTTTCTTTTTTTTTTAGTTAATATCTCATTGTGTGTTGTGCAGATATCTGTAATTTTCATGATATTCTTGTTTATGTTTGTACCAATCAATTTATAGTTAGGGTCATATCTTCTATTAATAATGGAGATTCGCTTCCGGTTTTGTCTGTAACAAAAACTGCGTCACTGCTTACGTCACGTTACCAACACGTAATCCAACGTCATAACATAGAATAAATATACTCAAAATGTGAGCATGCAACGTTAGACAATCCTCATTGTTTCAATAAATAGATGCCCGGCGTTATATATCTATATATAGATTGTTTTATTCTAATATGATATTTAAAGTTATCGGTACTGTTTCCATTTCAAATTGTTTTTCTTTCTTTCTCTTTTTTACTCATTTAATAAATTTGATGATTTTATATACTTATGGTACACACTCTATGACACTGAATTTTCAGCTCCCATCCTCTCAGGCAATATCTTTTAAAAAAAACTATTTTTACATCGCCCGGAGGGTGTCTTTTTATTTTGCTATTAGTTTCTAAATAATGCGAATGGAATAATTTGTTTTTCCTATAAATAAAGTCTGACGAAATCTTGAAGACAGAAACAACGAGATCACACGGGACTTGTTAACTCAACCTAAAAATTGCTAAATACTCTGTTGACCTTGTATCTTTGCTTAGTAAACTTTTTACTATCCTTAATACTCGTTGTGTTTCTTCCTACTATATTTAGACAAAGCAAAAATAGACAAGACACAGCAGAAATAGCAATAGCAGAATGTGTGGAGACAGACACAAAACGGTTAATTATATAATAAGCGAATGCAGCAAACTAGCACAAAGAAGAGTACAAGACTAGGCACGACGCGGTGGGAAAATAACACACTGGGAATTGTGCAAGAAATTTAATTTTCTCCATACAACTAAATTGTACATGCACAATCCTAATCCAGTCCTATAGAATGAGACGCATAAAATTCTCTGGGACTTCGAGGTACATGCGGATCACCTAATACCGGTCAGGAGACCAGACATAGTGTTAATTGACAAGAAGAGAACCTGTCATGTCGTGGATTTTGCCGTCCCGGCCGACCACCGAGTGAAAAGCTAATAAAGCGAAAACCGTGGAATATGGTGAAGGTAGTACCAATTCTAATCGGTGCCTTTGAGACGGCCCCCAAAGATCTGGAAAAGAATTTGGGTGAATTGGAAATCAGGGGAAGAATCGAGACCATCCAAACTCCAGAACTTTTAAGATCCGTTAAATTACTCCTGGAGACCCAAGGAGGTTGGAAAAGAGTCTGGATGAATTGGAAATCAGAGGACGGATCGAGACTATCCAGACTACAGCATTATTGAGATCGGCTGGAATACTCAGAAGATTCCTGGAGAACTGAGGAGACTTGCTGTCACTTAGCCTCCAGTGAACCACCAGCTATGGCAGGTGTGAAAAACCCCATACTACTACTACTACTACTACTACTACTACTAATAATAATAATACAATGAAAGCATTAAACAAATATCTATTGAAAGATTTTTGTAGGAGCAACAAAGTTAAAATAGTTAAAATACAAATTCTCAAAAAGGTTAAAATACAACTTCTCAAACATTTTTTTTTATGTGAGTTTATACAATTAAATAGGAAAAATATTTCATATTGTCGGATTAATTTCCTCATCGCAATTCCACAATTAAATATGTATATGTACAAACTTCCTTTAAAGCAGTAGACAGCGTTATATTTTTTCCAAGACTCGTTTCTTATTCAAACGATACCGCCCGAATAAAGGAACATTCACCCGCCATGGTTGAACTCCTCAATGGAAATCTTTCTTTTTTCCTCTAACCTCTGAACACGAGTCGAACGTTATGCTATCAATCCGCGTCCCGTCTTTTGAAAAAAACAATAAAAGGAGAGAAAAAATGGCCTCCAGTTTTGGAGGAGGTACAGCGCTTACGATTTCAAACTGGACACACAACTTTCGGTTTGCTTTCTTAATATCTATCATTAGAGTTTTAATTAGGCAAGTTTTTTTTCTCTTTTTGTGCGTGTCATTTCTGTTTTTATTCTCTTTCCGTATCATACCTACAACACTTTTTCATAAGTCCAAATAATAATAATAATAATAATAATAATAATAATAATAATAATAATAATGGCGACAGCAGTGATAATAATGATGAAAAAAAGTAACAGTAAAAACTGCGAGAGAAAAAAAAAATCAAAAAGGGGGATTTCTTTTGTTCAACTTAGTTTCGCAAGGAATCCATCAACAATTCCTAGCTATTGTACCCAATGAATTGAATCCAATTATTCCCTCTTTTACTGAAACCTAATGACAGAGCGTAATTAAGTAACCCGCGGCTATAAACTTAACAAATTTTACTCTTGTTATTTTTTGGTTATTATTGTCTTCTAATTTCTTAAAGCTTTTTATTTTATTCTTTTCTTTATACTTTTTATCTTTTTTATTTTTATTATATTTTATTTATTTTTTTTGTTTTGTTGCAATGTTCATCATTTTTCATCTTACATCCAACTTTTCTTCTTTTTATCTTGCATATACCCTCTCCTCTTTTCCTCTTACATCCTCTCCTCTTTCCATCTTGCATCCACCTTCTCCTCTTTTTCTTGCACCCCTTCTCCTCTTTTTATCTTACCTACACCTTCTCCTCTTTTTCTGGCACCCCTTCTCCTCTTTTATATTACCTACACCTTTCCTCTTTTCCATCTTACATGCACCTTCTCCTCTTTTTCTTGCACCCCCTTCTCCTCTTTTTATATTACCTACACCTTCTCCTCTTTCCATCTTACATTCTCCTCTTTTTCTTGCACCCCCTTCTCCTCTTTTTATATTCCTACACCTTCTCCTCTTTCCATCTTACATCCACCTTCTCCTCTTTTTTCTTGCACCCCTTCTCCTCTTTTTATCTTACCTACACCTTCTCCTCTTTTCTGGCACCCCTTCTCTCTTTTATCTACTCTCCTCTTTTTCTTGCACCCCCTTCTCCTTTTTATCTTACCTACACTTCTCCTCTTTTCTGGACCCCCTTCTCCTCTTTTTATCTTACCTACACCTTCTCCTCTTTTCACGCACCCCTTCTCCTCTTTTTATCTTACCTACACCTTCTCCTCTTTTCCATCTTACATCACCTTCTCCTCTTTTTCTTGCACCCCCTTCCCTCTTTTTATATTACCTACACCTTCTCCTCTTTCCATCTTACATGCACCTTCTCCTCTTTTTCTTGCACCCCCTTCTCCTCTTTTTATCTTACCTACACCTTCTCCTCTTTCCATCTTACATCCACCTTCTCTCTTTTCTTGCACCCCCTCTCCTCTTTTTATCTTACCTACACCTCCTCTTTCCATCTTACATCCACCTTCTCCTCTTTTTCTTGCACCCCCTTCTCCTCTTTTTATATTACCTACACCTTCTCCTCTTTCCATCTTACATGCACCTTCTCCTCTTTTTCTTGCACCCCCTTCTCCTCTTTTTATATTACCTACACCTTCTCCTCTTTTCCATCTTACATGCACCTTCTCCTCTTTTTCTTGCACCCCCTTCTCCTCTTTTTATATTACCTACACCTTCTCCTCTTTCCATCTTACATCCACCTTCTCCTCTTTTTCTTGCACCCCTTCTCCTCTTTTTATCTTACCTACACCTTCTCTCTTTTTCTCACCCTTCTCCTCTTTTTATCCCTACACCTTCTCCTCTTTTCATCTTACATCCACCTTCTCCTCTTTTTCTTGCACCCCTTCTCCTCTTTTTATCTTACCTACACCTCCTCTTTCCATCTTACATCCACCTTCTCCTCTTTTTCTTGCCCCCTTCTCCTTTTTTATTTACCTACGCACCTTCTTCTCTTTTCTTGCCCCCTTCTCCTCTTTTATATTACCTACACCTTCTCCTCTTTCCATCTTACATCCACCTTCTCCTCTTTTTCTTGCACCCCCTTCTCCTCTTTTTATCTTACCTACACCTTCTCCTCTTTTCTCCCCCTCTCCTCTTTTACCTACACCTTCTCCTCTTTCATCTTACATCCACCTTCTCCTCTTTCTTGCACCCCTTCTCCTCTTTTTTTACTCTTTCTTTCTCGCTCTTTTTTATCTTACCTACACCTTCTCCTCTTTTCTCTGGCACCCCTTCTCCTCTTTTTTATACCTACACCTTCTCCTCTTTCCATCTTACATCCACCTTCTCCTCTTTTTTCTTGCACCCCCTTTCCTCTTTTTATATTACCTACACTCTTCTCCTCTTTTTCTTGCACCCCCTTCTCCTCTTTTATCTTACCTAACACCTTCTCCTCTTTTCATCTTACATCCACTTCTCCTCTTTTTCTTGCACCCCCTTCTCCTCTTTTTATATTACCTACACCTTCTCCTCTTTTCTTGCACCCCCTTCTCTCTTTTCTCTCACCTTTCTCCTCTTCCATCTTACATCCACCTTCTCCTCTTTTTCTTGCACCCCTTCTCCTCTTTTTATACCTACACCTTCTCCTCTTTCCATCTTACATCCCCTTCTCCTCTTTTTCTTGCATCCCCTTCTCCTCTTTTTATATTACCTACACCTTCTCCTCTTTTTATATTACCTACACCTTCTCCTCTTTCCATCTTACGTCCTTCTCCTCTTTCTTGCACCCCTTCTCCTCTTTTTATCTTACCTACACCTTCTCCTCTTTCCATCTTACGTCCACCTTCTCCTCTTTTTTTGCATCCCCTTCTCCTCTTTTTATATTACCTACACCTTCTCCTCTTACCTACACCTTCTCCCTCTTTCCATCTTACATCCACCTTCTCCTCTTTTTTTGCATCCCCTTCTCCTCTTTTTATCTTACCTACACCTTCTCCTCTTTCCATCTTACATCCACCTTCTCCTCTTTTTCTTGCACCCCTTCTCCTCTTTTTATCTTACATTCACTTTCTCCTTTTTTATCTTACACCCCCATTCCCCTTTTTATCTTACATCTACTTTCTCCTATTTTTATCTTCCATCCACCCTCTCCTTTTTTCCTCTCATATCCGCCTCCTCCTCCTTTCCTCTTACATCTTCACTCTCCTTTTTTCCTCTCACAAAGCCCTCTCCTCTTTGTCTCTATTCATTTCTCGTGCGTATGCGCGCCAATCTTTGATTTTCTAACGATTTTGGCAGTTTCTTTTCTGTCCTTCATTTCTTGGATTCGAATATTTTTTTTTATTTTTTAATTATTATTTAGTCATTTCGCATGGAAAATATCCACACTTCACAAATTTGTATTTCGTGTGCAATTCAATCGCTGTCTCCCAAAAATACCCAAAACGTTAAAAAAAAAAGAATATATGTACAATCTCACAAACCCATGACCTTTAAGGATTATGAAATACTAGTATATCAAATTGATTAGTTTGTGGCAAGAAAACATATTTACTTTATAATATTGATGATTACGTAGTATTAAAGTGGACTGATTATGCTGACAAGAACACATTTATTTCAGTATATTCTATTCTATTGTTAACACCATATTGTGTTTATTCAAATGTTTATTTTGTCTGTCATATCATTATTCAAGTATGGTGGGAACATTGGATGCTGAATTTTCCGTAGTTACTGATACAGTTTTAACATATCAATTTTTGAAAATTACGAAACTTAAAAGAAAATAATAATTCGCTACTTGAAACGTCTTGATCATATCACAACCTCCCTAATTTACGGCTGAGCTGCGAGCGTAGCATTTATCCCTGCTTTTCGGTATATACTATCATCATCATCATCATCATCATAAAGCCGTACTAACAGCGCGAATTCTATTGTCTGTCTGTCTGTCTGTCTGTCTCGCCATCCGTCTCTATCAGAACTTGTCGCTGACAGGTCCACAAATAGCCGTAGTATATATTTGCTGGTCTGTCCACGTGTAGAATTCCACTGGAGAACGTCACTTATGAGTTCGTCCTTATTTCTCCAGCATTGTCCAGCATTTGTTTGTCTTACTGTGACAGTTTACGTGTTTCTATAGCTTTTGTGCGATGCTGCATCAAGGATTTGTTAAAAACAGTGCTCAGCATCCTTGTGAATTCACATATACCTTTTGTTAGAGTCCATGTGATGCAGTCTGGAAGTTTTTTTTTAAATCAGAAATCAGGTTTCCATATAATGGATAACCTCTCAATAGCAGTCTATACCTTTCCTATTAGTATATTGATATCACTTTCTGTATATGAGATAATCTTACCTAGGTATGTGAACTGGTCTCCTAATTTCATATGTTTGACATAAAATATGTAGATGTATCCATCTTGTTTAAAACACATGAACTCTATTTCATCTAAGTTCACGTTGAGGCCAATGCTTTTTGCTGCCTTCTCCAGACTATGCAGCAGATATTCTGCTTGGGTAGATATATTTGCAAAAGGCGCTAAATCCTCTTCGAGCTAAGAGAATATTCCCTAGCACAAAAGATTTCCTAGCCCAAAAGGACTAAGAAAGAATTTCCTGGTGGAAAAGGTTCCCTAACCCCAAAATGCTCCTAGCCCAAACGGACTATGAAAATTTCGCTAGCCCAGAAAATTCCCCAGCCCCAACGGTCTAAGAAAAGCCTAAAGCCCGAGGACTTTCAAATACCTCTGCTCTCGTTAACTCCAACTCCCCCAGAAGTATAAAGAAATAAACACTAGCGGCAGTACTCCTAGGTTTGTGTATGGAGTTAACCGCAAATATGGCAGACAGGTTAAGAGTCTAAGAAGTAAAACGAACAACAAGAATATGAATAAAAGACTTGTAATACATATAAAGAACTTGCAAACTTTAGTTTCGTTTACACAAATAAATATATTTGTCACTTAGCTGGTTTATCCTGGGTTAGGGTATTATCGAAGCCCTTGCTACGGCCTTCTGTTCCGTTCGGATATGATGGACTTCTGTTTGCGTCCGACTCCGATTTTGGTTGTCTGTTGAAGAATAGTAGGAGCGACCTTTTGTTCGGTCCGTTCCCTTGCGTTGCTGGGTCAGAAGAGGATGAGTTTCACTTTGGGTTTGCCGCCAAAGTATGCTGGCTCATGATTGGTTGGTTTGAAACCGAGGCTCGCAGACAAAGGACGATAGCCCCATATCCCAGAATTCTTAATAAAAGCCAAAAATAACTACAAAAAAAAATCAACACTTTTCTTTAGGTTAGGTAAAGTTTATAAAATGGAAAACTCTGAATTAAAACCAGATTTACCCCGCTTAAAAAATGATATTGTGTCACATCGTTCCCATAGGGGAGGGGCTGAATTAATGCATAAACTAAAGTTAGTAACATGGCCCTCCCTTGAAGATGCTTATTCATCAGCCGGGTGATTAAAAGGTTTTCGAGCACAGAATAAAATGTTTCCACTGTTGATTTTCAAGGCAGCCGAGCATCTCTATTTGGACATGAACGTTCTTTTGCTCTCTATTTGTGTTACATAATTATTGGATCCCTAATACTTATATAAGGTAGTGTAGAAACATAATGGCGATTAGTGCAGCTGATGGCCTTGAGAGTGAGTGACGGCGCTTGACCTCACTCTCACCTTGCCTTCCGGGGATAAATCGTGAGAACCGGAAGGCATGGAAGACCCTGTCTTCCGGTTCAAGGATAGTAAGTTTAAGTCAGTTAGCAAGTAGGAGCCGAGCTTGTAGGATGTACGCAGATGTCTGGTTTGGGGATTTACAAATAAAGTAACATCAAAGTAAATCGAAGTCTTGTGTTTATTACCTAAAAACTAACAATGACACAGGGCTTCTGATAAGGAGAAATCCCTAACAGAAACCAGACCCGAAGTCCCCAAGAAAGTCCAGACCTTAGAAGATTCCAGACTGTCAAGATGAAGAATAGCAAAGCCGACCAGAAGAAAAGACGACTAGAAGTAAGAAGTAAGAAAGGGTATACAACATTTGGTCTTGGGTTGAAATAAATCATGGGTAGTAAAAACTTAAAATCTGTTCATTTATATTTTTTATTTAAGCATCAAATCACTAAAAAGCTTTGTACTCCGATGTTTCTTCGCGACTCACCTGAGCATACCTTTGGACAAAGTTAATATGACATATTGATATATCCAGGAATTATCCAATGAGATGTATATTATTTAGCATTCAGTTGCAATATTATCACACTCTCTATTGTTCCACTACACGCGAATCTGGGATGTATTCTTAATTGTCAACATAATGAGCGTTTCTATGATTTTTTCTTTATAGATATCACTGAGCGTACACTGCCAGAAACATCAAAATGATGTTTATAAAATGTTCATAAATTTATTAGGCTGATTCAACAATAATTATATAAAAATCTATTAATAATGGAGATTCGCTTCCGGTTTTTGTCTGTAACAAAAATTACGTCACTGCTTACGTCACATTACCCAAAATCGTCATAACATAGAATAAATACACTCAAAATGTGAACACGCAACATTGGACAGTCCTCAGTGTTTTTTAAAACAAGTTTTAATAAATACATGACTGGTATTATATATCTATAACGAATAGCATGCCTCTATCCCAGACCTTGAACCTTGGATTCGTGTTAAATTGATTGATTAATTGATTGACTTTAACAGCAAACCGAAAGTCTTAACCCGGGTTATTTTATGCTTAGAGGTTAGGGAATTGCATTCATTGTAGATCTATATTTACATTTCGTGTTGCTTCAAGAATTTTGAACATTCTTATATGATACCAAGTATTTCTATCTAATGCAAATAATTTGAACACAGTTGTATGGTTTCAAGTGGTCCTATCTAATACTAATTATTATATGGTTTCAAGTAATCATTTCTATTCAATAATAGACACAAAGTTCTATGACTTCACGTAACTAATAATAATCCTTAGTGAACAATTATAGTTTCAAGTAAGTATTCGTAAGACAGCTAATTCACAGTTATATGGTATCAAATATTCTTATTCAATGCAAATGATTTCTAAACACATCTATTCGACCCACAGATCGCGCCGTAACAGGGACTATCATTCCATCTCAGAGTTAACCTGAGAGTAATGTTACACTCCCCAGATATCAAAAACTCGAGCCCCACCATCAGATACAGTTTAGTGTTATTCTCAGTACACCCTTTTTTGGGGTGTCTGCATGGGATACAGTCAGCGTATTTATAGTCTGTCGACAGAACAGGGTGTTGTACAGTGCTAATGGGTGTGCCATCTTGCTGAAGCTACTATTCTGGCCTAAATATTACTTTAAAAAGTCCCCTGGTGTCTGATATTTAGAGAAAAATAAAAAAAGCCAATGATGTTTATAAAATGTTCATAAATTTATTAGGCTGATTCAAAAATAATTATGTAAAAATCTATTAATAATAGAGATTCGCTTCCGGTTTTGTCTGTAACAAAAATTACGTCACTGCTTACGTCCCATTACCCAAAATCGTCATAACATAGAATAAATACACTCAAGATTTGAACATGCAACATTGGACAGTCTTCATTGTTTTTTAAAACAAGTTTTAATAAATACATGACTGGTATTATATATCTATATATAGTTTGTCTTATTTTAATACATATTTAAAGTTTATATTTCAAATTGTTTTATTTTTTAATCCTTTAATGAGTTTGATGATTTTACTTACATAGGGTACAAACTCGGTGGCATTGAATTTTTTACTCCCACCCCTCAGGTAATATGTTTCAAAAATCTATTTCTACATCGCACGGAGGGTGGTTTTTATTTTGTACTAGTACAAATAATTACGGCTTTCAGCCATCAGTGATTTTTGTTTATCTCACGCAACATTTGTCAAGCTTTATCGATTAGTCCGTTATGGTTGATTTATAATTCGGCAACTTCTTGAGTTGTTTTAGATCCAGACATCAGTTGGACAACTGAACCTCTTCTTTGTCTTATAAAAGATGATAAACTCCGATCCATTTAAACCCTCAAAAGAGGAATGCTTCTCATTTTTCTTTGATAATCCCTTTTCTGGGATTCTTCTAAGTATTCCAGCTGATTTCAACAGTGTTATGCTCTGAGTGGTCAAAAGTCTTTCTCTGATTTCTAATTCCTTGAGTCTCCATTCCAAGCTCTTGGAGACCGTTTCAAGTACTCAAACTACAACTGGTATCACAGGCACTTTCATATTCCATCGCTTATTCAGCTCTCTGGAAAGATCCAAATATTTATATATTTTTCGCTTTCTTTTAGTTTTACTCTATGGTACAATAAAACAGCAAAGTCAACTAAATGGTTTTTTTTTTCTTGATAATTAAATCTACGTCTGGTCTTCTGGCCAGGATTTGGTGATCCGTTTCTATCTCAAATTCCCAGATAGATTTATGCGTCTAATTATCCAGGAAATATTCTGGTTTATCAGTGGTAAAATGTTAATCTCTTGTACATTTTGGAGTGGAGCATCTTCGCTAGACTTGTATTCCTATCATACCAGATTGTGGGATTCACTTACTATTGGATTTATAGGATAAAATCCTATATTTTATATCCGGATAAGAAAAAACATTATTTTATATCCAAATAATTAACAACGTAAAATTCACGCCAAACACGATTCTTTTTCCAAACATAAGAAAAATAGATTAAGAAAATAATTATACATCTCTCAGAATTCGATTGGACAAAGCTAATCACGAGTGGTGTTTACACATACGTCCGCGCTTTAACGCCGAAATGAAAAAAAATATCGAAATCGGAGCCAACAGAGAGATATTTAAGCGACAGAAAACATCAACAAAGTTAGATTCCATTCTACTCCGAGACCAAGCTAAAGATTTTCGAGCCGATGACATCAACTTTCGCGGCCACCAGCCTGTCATTAAAAAAACAAATATACGCGACTCAACTTCGAGCGAACAATTCAACTGATGATTAGAAAAAGAAACTCCGACCTTCTAAGTGAACGCAAGTTTCATATTTACTACTGTGTACTACCGATATCGTCGTGCCACCGCAATCAACATCAGTCGTTCATTTCTCAGGTTGTAAACAGAAAAACCTTTTTCTATTTGTCCCAATTTCTATCGAACTTTGCTATTTTTACCAACAAATTTGACATTCATTTTGAAGTTATGAATGTTGCATACCCTTCTAATTACTTTACTTCTTTTCTTCTAATGTTCATCTTCTATCTTAAGTTCTTCTAGGTCTCTTCTAACGTCTGGACTTATCTTGGGGACTTCGTGTCTGGTCTTCCATTGGGGATTTCTCTTTATCAGAAGCCCTGTGTTATTGTTAGTTTTTAGATAATAACTCAAGACTTCGATTTACTTTGATCATATTTTATTCTCGAAATCCCCCACCAGACTACTTGCGCAGATCGAGACGTCCGCGTGTATAACACGACTCACCACCGTCGTGGTTTCTCACCGACTGACTAAAATCTATTTCTGATCTAAACCGGAAGAGGGTCTTCTCCACCGATCAGGACAGGTTAAGCCTTGTCATTCAAATCCTTCAAGACCGTGGGCTACAGATTATAACGGCCATTTTGATTTCTACACTATTGCACATAAATATTAGGTATCTAATAATTATGTAACAGTGAATACTACAAATCTTCTTCATTTATACAAATTTATTTTACTGACAAAATTTGTTATTTGTTAAATATATGCCTTGTCTTTGTTGTTTCTCCGTATTTTCTACTTAAATTGTGTCTTGTTATTCTATCGTCATTTTAAATATTATTTATAAAGTCGGAACACGCAAGCGACCTCTACAGATCAACCGTCAATTTTCTCCACATAAACTGCATTTACTACTTTTCTGTGTATTATCAATGTTTGCTTTGAGGTAATTTGTCCCTATTATTTTGTATTGCTATCAATCATCAATAAAGATTCAGATTTTCTCTTGGGGTTTTCGATTTTAAGATTTCTACATCTAATGTTGTGTTTCACTTCCTACTCTAATTTCTAGTTGATAGAGTCTCTTTTACTTTTCTTGGGGTCGTTCCAAGTGCTCGAGCTATGATTAGTATCACCATCACCTTCATGCTCCTCAACTTTTGACAGAAAGAATTGCTCTTATTATATAAATATATACTTGTTATATATCTAGTCTTTATAATATATATATATTATATATATATATTAGTATATATGATATTAAAATATATATTTTAATATATATTTTATATTAATATATATATATATTAATATATATTTTAATTAAAATATATATCATATTAAAATATAATATAATATATTATATATATTTTTCAACAAATATATTTATTATACTTATATAGATAGATACTTGTTCAGACTTTAATCTACCTTCATTATTATTATAATATTATTATTATTATTATTATTATTAATAAAAGAAGTAGTTGTAGTACTTGTAGTAGTTATAGGAGAATAAATTGCGGTCTTATTTGCAAAGGAGTCTCTCTCTCTCTTTCCCCCCTCTCTCTTTCTCTTCTCTTCTCTCTCTCTCTCTCCCTCTCTCTTTCTCTCTCTCTTTCTTTTTCAAAAACTCTTTCTCCCAGTCATACTCTTTCTCTGAGTCATGTTGTATTTTATCCCCCTATTTCTTCTTGCTTATTTTCTCTTCGTTTCTTCTTCAAATCTTTTTCTTTCCTTTTTTTTCTTTTTTGAGTAATTCCTTGATTATCACAGGAACGGAAAACTTCCCCACCCTTTAGTAAAACCAGAATATATATATATATATATAAATATATTATATATGGGTATGTGTATGTATGTATATATGTAAGTGTAATGTATACACACACACACACCCACATCACACATATATATGTGTGTGTGTGTGTATATATATACATACATATACTTACACTCTCCTGTATATACATACATACACATACACACACAAATATACATATATATTATATATATATAATATATATTGTGTGTATGTATGTATTTACAGGAGAGTGTAACACACACATGTAACATATATATAATATATATATATTATATGTGTTGTGTGTGTCTATGTGTATGTATGTATATGCAGGAGAGTGTAAGTATATGTATACACACACACACACACACACACATATATATATATATATATATGTATGTGTGTGTATATATACATATATATACTTACACTCTCCTGTATATACATACATACACATACACACACAAATATACATAATATATATATATATATATATGTGTGTGTGTATGTGTATGTATGTATATACAGGAGAGTGTAACACACACATACACACACATGAAATAATATATATATATGTAAGGAGAGTGTAAGTATATGTATACACACACACACACAAATATATATAGTGTGTGTGTGTGATATATAAGGAGATTATCATTATTATCATTAATATTTTCATTGTTTTATTATTATTATTATTATTATTATTATTATTATTAATTATTATTATTGTTATTATTATTATTATTATTATTATTTCAATCGCAGTAATATTCAATATGATTATATTAATACGCCCTTTATAATTATAAATATTATCGTTGCTATTGAAAATGTTACTTTCATTGTTGTTAGGTATAACCACTGTGATTAATTTCTTTTTCTAATGTCACTCCTGATATACTTGTTTCCATAGTCGGATATATTTTGCTTCAAGTCAAACAACGTCTCAATCTTTTGACGACGCCAACGTAATACCAACCGCACGAACGTGTAATTAGTTTCCAATGCTACTACCACAAAGTTAGGGTTATCACTTGCGCAATCAAAGTGTTTGCCAAATTAAGGGAAAAAAGGCGGGAAATGTAGAAAAAAAATACCCTCTGGGATGGACAGGGTTGAGAAGGGGCTAGGTAAGTCAGAGAGAACGACGAGTAAGCAAAAAAGTAGTTCGCAAGAAAAAGGGTATTGGTTCTAAGTAAAATGGAAAGGGATATTTAGAATAAGGTAGAAAAAGAGAAGAAGAAAAATAGATAGAAGAAGAAGAAGAAGAAGAAGAAGAAGAAGAAGAAGAAGAAGAAGAAGAAGAAGAAGAAGAAGAAGAAGAAGAAGAAGAAGAAGAAGAAAAAAGAAAAAAAGAAGATAAAACAAAGAAACAAAGAAACAATAAATCAGAAACAGAAAAAAGCAGAATACAGAAAGACAAAGAAATAAGAAAAGAACGAAGAAAAATCTAGAAGAAAAAGAAGATGGTAATGAGAAGAAGAAGAAGAAGAAGAAGAAGAAGAAGAAGAAGAAGAAGAAGAAGAAGAAAAAGAAGAAGAGAGAAAAAAAGAAGAAAAGATCAAACAAAGAAACAAAAAGAAACAAACAAAAACTAAATCAGAAAAAGAAAAAAAGAATGCAGAAAGACAAAGAAAATAAGAAAAGAACGAAAGAAAAATCTAGAAGAAAAAAAAGAAGAGTGTTGATAGAAGAAGAAGAAGAAGAAGAAGAAGAAGAAGAAGAAGGAAGATCAAACAAGAAGAAACCAAGAAAGAAAAAAGAAATCAGAAACAGAAAAAGAATAGAAGACAAGAAATAAGAAAAGACGAAGAAAATCTAGAAAAAAAGAAGAGTGGTAATAGAAGAAGAAAGAAAAGAAAGAAGAAGAAGAAGAAGAAGAAGAAAGAAAAAGAAACAAACAAAGAAACAAGCAAAGAAATAAACAAAAACTAAATCAGAAACAGAAAGACAAAGAAAATAAGAAAAGAATCGAAGAAAAAATTTAGAAGAAAAAAAGAAGAGTGGTGAAAGAAGAAGAAGAAGAAGAAGAAGAAGAAGAAGAAGAAGAACAACAACAACACAACAACAACAAAACAACTACAACAACAACAACAACAACAGACTCGGTTAAAGAAAAAAAAGCCTACAAAAATGATTTGGGTAACATAGAGATTAAAAAGAATGTATATAGAAAACAGAGAAAAAAAAACAAAGATGAAGAAGATGGATAATCAAGATAAAGGAGCGAAAGACAAAAAGGAAAAGATTAAAAACAACTGAAAGTAAGAAGTATAATACAAAGTACAAAGAAGAAGAGATGGGGAGATGACAAAGAAAAAAACAAAAAATCATGAATTGACGTAAAAACTTTCCCCAAAATGTGTAACTCTACATAAAAATGCTTGTCCATCTCAAAATGACAGACAAACAAACTCGTCCTAGTTATCAACACACCACACACACACACACACACACACACACTCACTCTCTCTCTCTCTCTCTCTTCTCTCTCTCTCTATATATATATATATATATATATATATATATACGAGAGGTAAAATAAGGAATGAAAGAACAAAACTCAATCAAAGATGTGTAGTATATTTCGCTGGAACGTTAAGTTCCGCATCCTCAAGTCTTTTTTGAAGGCTTCAATACAAGCTTGAGGATGCCGAACTTAACGTTCCAGCGAAATATACGACACATTTTTGTCTGAGTTTTGTTCTTTCATACCTTATTTTACCACATTCTGT
>CM042161.1:41701384-41716384 GCA_023376005.1 Doryteuthis pealeii
TTGGTACACAATGAATAGGTTGTCATATTGATTCTGTAATGAAGTATAGAATTTAAGAATAAAGTAGATATAATAACCCACCAGAAGTTGTGATTAACAATTACTTGATCACTGACTGACGTGCGATCAGTTTTCCCATTGGTTGGTTTGGTCATGAGACCACCTAGACCGTAAAAAAGTATTAATTAGTTAATCAGATTAGTCTTGAACGCCTTACTAGTCAGGCGTATAATGGCTATTCTCCATGCACGAGGCAAAGGGAACAGGTCAATAAAAATGTATGAAAATATATCCAGTCACTGTGTTCAATAAAAAACTAAGAATGAATACGGAGACCCAAACACAACCCAAGTGAACCATAAGAAGACTCAGATAAAGAACACATCCCAACAAACAGGGCCAGCATAATAGATAGAATGTATATACAAATGTTATATATTGATGGGCGAACCGTCGGTTTTTGACGGTTAGTGTAGAAAATAGATTTGGATTCTAATGTTTGAATTCAACTCTCGACTGTTAGATTGAGCGACATTTAATGACCGCAGTCTGACCCAAATTCCTGCTGCTAGGCAAACGGTGGAAATAGTGAGAAAAGCTTTCAGTTAGTCAGTCGGCTGCTAAACGTCATATTGTAGAAACACGGCTGAGTCGGCTCACGCGCGCGGTTAAGGATCCTAAGATTAAAAAGATTATAGTTTATAAAATGTGAATTCACGAAAGAAATGCTTTTTGTTGTTAATCAAAAGCTAACCAGCAACGCAAAGTACCTTACCAGAATCTTAAGACACCAGAAGTTAGAAGAGACCGGCCAGAACAAGAGAGCAAACCAAGCTACTCACAACTAAGAAAGAAAGTTCAGACCAAAAGAAAACTAATAGCAACTCATGAAACAAAAGAAGTTACGCTAAGAAGAAGTCGCAGCAAGTACAGATGAAGTACAGACTGACAACATACGTAACATTAATATAAGAAGAAAATTAAATATGAAGGCACAACCACGGGTATCCCTTATACGAGAATAGATATCCAGATCGGTGTCCCTCTTATATCACATATACCGTCTACAATAAGATGATATACAACTCAAGATAAGTATAATAATAATACTAAAGATGCTATGCGACACTGGAAATTGTGCAAAAATTTAACATTTTATCATAATACCAAATAGTACATGCAAAAATTAGAATCAGTTCTAGAAAACGAGACGCATAAGATTTTCTGGGATTTTGAGATACAAACGGATCACCTATCGCAACCAGGCGACTGAACCTAGAATTAATTATTAAAAAAAATGTCTAGAGGCCATTTCAGTGGACGACAGTGTTAAAAAGGAAAGAAAACGAAAATATAGATAAAGACTTAGACCTGGAGAGAGAACTGAAAAACTAAGAAACATGAACATTAAGTTTGTACGAATTGTAGATGGGGTCTTTTGAAACGATCGCCAAGAATTTGGAAAAAGACTGAAATCCTAGGAATAATCGAAAACGCACAGAAAACAGCATTGTTAAGATCAGCTAGAAAACTCTAGAAGACTATTTGGAGACCGGAAAAGACTTGCTGTCACCCAGACCCCAGGGAAAATGCAAATACTACTACTACTACTACTACTACTACTACTAATAATAATAATTGTTTTTCTTTCTGTTAAGTATCTGGCCGCCATCCTTGGCCAGTTGTAAAGACCTTAAAGTAAATAAGTAAGTAAGTCCCGAGTTATAGAATCCTTTGGTAAGTGAATAAGTCCTGTGATATAGAATCCTTTGGTAAGTCAATAAGTCCTGTGGTATAGAATCCTGTGGTAAGTCAATAAGTCATGTGGTATAGAATCCTTTGATAAGTCAATAAGTCCTGTGTATAGAATCCTTTGGCAAGTGAATAAGTCCTGTGATATAATACTACGTTCCGTCGCCCGAGAAGATCCAAGTAGTAATGATTAGTATGACCAGAAAAGGCCAGTATAAATAATAATATCAGCAGCAGAGCACGGCCAGTGATTGGACAATAGGTTGGTCACGTGCTTATCGGCGTCCATCTGGTACACACCTTATATCGGAAAATCCCAACACTTTCTTATATGCGTTTTCTTTTTCTCTCTGATGTAACGCGTGGTGTTTTTTTTTAATTTTTAATTTCCTTAAAATACAAAAGGAATGTCACATTATTTATCTGCAGTAATGATATGACGTAATATTCGAACACGTGCGTTCTCTCCTTATCATATTAACTAGCAAAAGTGTGCGCCCCCTTTTTAAGTTTTCGTGTAATAAAATGTTATATTGAATTAGAAAGTCTAAGAAAACTACATAAGAACGAAGATAAATAGAGTACGCTTATTTTAATGTTATTTTAATTGATTTCTCTATGAAATTGAATATATAGCACGAGTAGGATACGACACAAGGTCAATTTCTTAATTCAACAAGTTTGAATTCAGAGTTTTCCTTCTCCTAGACTGGTTACCTAGCCATGGTTAAAGAGCCCAGTATTAACCCATAGCTAGAGTAGGATTTATACCTTTCCCAAGATTAGCGCTAAGTGAAATGCAATTACCACGTTCAGGATTTGAGGGGCGACGAGTCCATTTCCCATGACTTTAACCATTTTCCTACCAATTCCAATAAAAATGAAAATTGAATATAGGATTTCTTTTAATACGTTTGAGAATAACATTATAGTATGAGAAATCTGTAAGAGCAAATAATTATTTATTAAACCCAGTTTTGTTAAACTCATTTTGCAAATTATTCCAACCATATACTATGTAAATCTTTGTTTCTTAGAGATATAAAGCACATATTTCAAGATTATAAAGGCATTTTGATATGGGCAGTTTTGTGGCAAATCTGATTTAAACTTTAATAGAGACATCGTTTATAAATAAGATGCTAATTAAGATTAAATAATTAAATAAGATTATCAGGAAAAAAAGAAGCTTTTTATACCACTTAACTTATATGTAAGTGTATATGTATATTTATGCCAGTGTATAGTCCTGTCGGACATTTAAAAACAAACACACATCTAGACCGAGGAAGTTTGTATTATACTAAAATGGGAAGGGACATGTGAACTTATACTAAGTTAAAACTTAGAAGACTCATAGTGCTACCTTTTTTTTCGCTATTACACAACAGTTCAAGGCAGTATTATACACACTATAAGAGCGTGTTATATAGGAAACATGGGTAGCAGTGTGGTGGATGTGAGATGTGGCAGATAAACCCAAAATGGGCCAACAACATAGATAAGATTAAATAATGAAAATATAACTTCCATAACTAAAAAAACCTGACATCAATGGTGATGTAGATTCGGTTACAGACAGCATGTTACATAATCTCCATTATAATAAGATATTATAGATTGATAAATGAGAATATATTTTTGGATGCCTTCTACAGATTGTCAACGTGTCTGATATCCAACAAACCCAATATGGTATGCATACTGTTGGATGCAGTGGGGAGGATTTAACGTAGGACAATGACAATATACAATAGGATACGAGGAACATCCCATCGTGGTGTAATGGTTAGCAACCTAGTCTCGTAGATCCATTACTACAGAATAACGAGATCGATCCTCGCTGAAGACCCCCCTACTTGCGAACATACTTGTCACATCCTACCCGAATGGTTAGGAGAAATAACTACAAGAGGAGACGAGTTGAGATGAATTGGGGAGCAAAGAAGAGCCACAAACCTTCCAATCATGTTTCTTGTGTCTGTGAAAATAATGAGAAAGCTATCACCTGGAGGTTGTGAGTTCAATCCCTGTTCCAGGTTTACATAGCAAAGGCAAAAAGTTGCTGAAGCCAGATACCCACAACACATGGACGGTCGAAGAACAGTCTGCCACCATGCTTCAAATGACAAGATCGATCCTCGCTGAAGACTTGCGAAAATACTTGTCCCATCCTACCCGAACGGGTAGGGGAATATATATATAAAAGAGGAGGCGAGTTGAGATGAATTGGGGAGCAAAGAAGCGCCAAAAACCTTCCAATCATGTTTCTTGTGTCTGTGAAAATAATGAGAAAGCTACCACCTGGAGGTTGTGAGTTCAATCCCTGGTCCAGGTTTAAATAGCTATGAAAAGGCAAAAAGTTGCTGAAGCCAGATACCCACAACACATGGACGGTCGAAGAACAGTCTGCCACCATGATTCAAATGACGAGATCGATCCTCACTGAAGACTTGCTGTCACTTGCGAACATACTTGTCACATCCCACCCGAACGGGTAGGGGAATATATATACAAGAGGAGGCAAGTTGAGATGAATTGGGGAGCAAAGAAGCGCCAAAAACCTTCCAATCATGTTTCTTGGGTCTGCGAAATAATGAGAAAGCCACCACCTGGAGGTTGTCAGTTCAATCCCTGGTCCAGGTTTAAATAGCTATGAAAAGGCAAAAAGTTGCTGAAGTCAGATACCCACAACACATGGACGGTCGAAGGACAGTCTGACACCATGATTCAAATGACGAGATCGATCCTCGCTGAAGACTTGCTGTCACTTGCGAAAATACTTGTCACATCCCACCCGAACGGTAGGGGAATATATATACAAGAGGAGGCGAGTTGAGATGAATTGGGGTGCAAAGAAAAGCCAAAAACCTTCCAATCATATTTCTTGTGTCCGCGAAAATAATGAGAAAGCCACCACCTGGAGGTTGTGAGTTCGATCCCTGGTCCAGGTTTAAATAGCTATAAAAAGGCAAAAAGTTGCTGAAGCCAGATACCCACAACACATGGACGGTCGAAGGACAGTCTGCCACCATGATTCAAATGACGAGATCGATCCTCACTGAAGACTTGCTGTCACTTGCGAAAATACTTGTCACATCCTACCCGAACGGGTAGGGGAATATATATACAAGAGGAGGCGAGTTGAGATGAATTGGGGAGCAAAGAAAAGCCAAAAACCTTCCAATCATGTTTCTTGTGTCTGAAAATAATGAGAAAGGTACCACCTGGAGGTCATGAGTTCGATCCCTGGTCCAGGTTTAAATAGCTATGAAAAGGCAAAAAGTTGCTGAAGTCAGATACCCACAACACATGGACGGTCGAAGAACAGTCAGCTACCATGATTCAAATAAATAATTAAGTTTATAATTCCCAAAAAGTTAACGAGTACGACAAAAAGCACCTGAAGAAGGCATGAAGTACAGCATTCGAAACGTTGTGAGTATAGCAGTCCGCAATGTGTAAAGTAAATATTATTTCATACATGCTCATTATAGAGTACTCGTTATTTATTTATTTGCCATTGATTATGTAGATATGATATAATTCAACATCGTGCTTACTAGCTGCTGAACGCGGACATTAAGTGCGCAATCATTATGTAAGAACAAGTGTAAAATAACCAGTTATCGCCAGTGAAGAAGTATCGATTTTAGTCAAGAGAAAAAAAAAAGAAGAGATCGACACATTTCGGAAACACAACTACAATAGAATGTTCCAAAATAGCAAAATTGGATTCTTCAGACAGGTAAATGGAGAAACAATGGAAAAAACACCGGAAAACCGGTTGCGAACAAAACCAAATATTTTTAGAGGACATTTCTGGAATGCAGGAAGGAATAAAAAAAAATTGTCAGAATGGTTGACAAACTTAACTAAAAGAACAAGTGGAATTTTTAAAAGTCAGACGTTGCAGAAATAGCCATGTATATAATTTACGAAGAAACGTAAGAAAAATAAATAAATAAATGTACCGAATTTAAAACCGTCAGATTACGATGGCATCCCGTGTTTCGGTTGCAAATACACGTCTATATACGAAATAAAGTCGTCGGGTGGCCTAAACTCGGTATCAGCCCATCAGCGAGGGAGTCTATCCCCTTTTTAATAGCGCTAGACCAAGGAGATTGTTTTTGCGTCTGAGGTGGAGCGCCACACCTACCATCTGCTCCTTACTTTACCGCACAGATCCCTGTGCTACTCATACGCTGAGTTGGCTAGGGTCGGTATCGAACTAGGCAACATTATGGTTTCTAGCCGAACGCTATACCGACTGAGCTAACCCGGCCCATTAGAAATTTTCAGGAATATCAAATGGAAGCAAAAATCACCAAATTATTTGCATAATGCAGGTTAAAGGAAATTTATAAGACAATGTACAAAAGACAGTTTTGGATGAACGAGCAACAGTTTTGATACCTAGACGATATAAATCTCTTTCATTAAGGTGGGTGGTGGGATTTTAAGGTAGAATTGTGTATCTTTGTAATGTGTTACCAATAGATGGATGATGTGAATATCTATTGGCGTTTTTTGATGTTGTTTTCGTTTATACATTTTTTAAAAAGTCATTAAACAATTTATAAGAAATATCTCTAAAAGCCCAATTTATTTTGTATATTGAATTTGCTAATGAGATTTCAAAAATTATATGTTGGTGAAACTTCAAGAAACATCAAAAAAGGAATGTATGGTCATTTAAGGGATTTCAAATTTGGTAACTCAAATAATGCCATGGCTTCACATAATATATGATGAACCATAATTTTAATTTCAAAAACCCTTTCATGCTCGCATTATACACAGTAAAGAGGCAAAATCATTGCAACCGGTGTCATCTCAATTTATGAAACTGTTAATTAGAGATCCGGTTTTATTAAAATTTCCCAATTTTAAGCAAAATTATGGTTAAAGGAATTTAATATCCTATGTAGAAATATTTAACATTGCATACACAGGAATCGCCTTGTGCCTTTCCCAACACATAGATGCATCTAATTTTGAAATTCTTCACGAATCTAATGTTGAATTTTTACATCTTATTATAATGGAGATTGTGTGTTTTTCTGTCTGTAACCGAAACTATATTCCTACTCAAGTCACATCACAATTCTCTTAATTATTGACATCACATTCTCCATGATTTATTTTTATCTAAACCTCAATTATTAAGAAAATTGTCTTACATTATTAATACTGTTAACTATGTCTACATACTGACAACATGCAATTATATTTATATATACAACAAAATAGCGGTTTACAGTGTGAAGGGGAAGACTAATTTGCATATTAATATTAAAAAATTGATTTTAATAAATATATGCTTAGTATTATTGATTTCTAACTTTTGGTTTTATCTTAATGAATATAAGCAAAAATCTCTTCAATGAATCTTAAATGAAATCCATTAACAAGATAAAATAACTGTCATTTTATTCTTTACTTCCTCTTATAACTAAATACTTAAATTAGAAAAAATAACAATGAAAGACGAGAGTGATGGAAGAGCAAGTTTCAGTTGTTCCATTTTTTATTATACTCCCTCTGTTTCAAATCTTTTATTATACTCCCTCTGTTTCAAATCTTTTTATCTGTATTCTTATTTAGTTTCATTAGCCTTTCTAATTTAATATGATATTTTATTACATTAAAACTTAAAAACTTGCACCCGTAGGGTGCATATATTTGCTAGTGCAAATAATGTTGAATTCTTCCATATGAAACATTAAACATATGTCCGCATGATAAATCTGTCCTATACGGCGAGTTTGGGTTACATCAATCACAAACATATACATTGTATTTACCTCGTACCCCACTTGTACGGGTAAGGCACAAGGCCCTATTAATGTAGGACCACCCACAAACCGAAGCTCATGGGTGGCGGGTGAAAAATTGCGTCGATCCCGTCGGCATTCCCCCTCAAGTGGGGGCGCCTCAGGCACCGGGCAATAAACCCAGCCCTGCCCCTTTAAGTCAAGGGGGCAGGTATTGCCTGGGGGGATAGCCCCCTGGGATCGACGCTATTAACTTGTAAAGATCCAGGGCCAAAGCCACTGGACCCCCTGCGTTGGCCGACACGTAAATATTCGACAAATATTTTTTCAAATATTAATCAACCATTCTTTTAAAAAATCCTATTTTTCATTTTCAATTGTTCTCTCTCCACATACTATCGGATTCATTTCCATTTCCATTTCTCTCTCTTCTCTCTCTCTCTCTCTCTCTCTCTCTCTCTCTCTCACACACACACACCAAAACAGACACATATATATATAATATATATATAGTTATTGAGTTTTCGTTTGTGTCCGGGTCCGACATAAACACGTGACCAAAACAACAGCTCATTCTCTCCTTAAAGTGTTTATGTAACCTTCTGACATGGGTAGGTCAATTATTTTAGGTTTAGGTCCCTATGACACACAGATGCACAGTTTAGGTCTGTGTTAAAACATTGTTTGATTTTCATCGGCATTATCAGAATGAACCTGAACCAGGTGCTGCCTGAATTGGTTACGGCGTGTGAAGTTATACACTGCAATGTATGACCGGGACAGAATGAAAGCGTTTTTTTAAAATTTATTTATTTATTTTTTACTTAAGCACCGCTGTCGCCGGCATTATTTGATATGAGGTCCATTTTTTATTCAGAGGGCACAGAGATAACTCGGTTGAGTCCTCGGTTACTTGTAGATACACATGGTATAATAATACACTTTGTTATATGTTAGACGAATATCGTCTATTACGTCAATTCAATTCATAACAAACGGGTGAGAGCAGTATCGTCATTTTGATACTACATCTCTGATCTTTCTTTTATTCAAATGAAGCTTTTATTTCTGTTCTGGTTAAATTTGGATTTTCTTCTTCATTTTCAATTTCTTTTCAGAGTTTATAGTTGTGTAGAAATTTGACATCTTCTTCATTTCCTAGTGTGACAATTACACTGGTTTACAAAGAAATTGAGGCAAGTACAAAAATAGCTGTTTTAACCTAATTAATTCAGATTTGAAATTTGTTTTTACTCATCACTCTAGTTTTTTTTTAATATGCATACTGTACATTTTGTACACATACTGTAACAGGGTTAATTTCTAACATTGTGTGACTTATGTCTTCTTTTTTAGTTATTATGCCGCAAGACGGATTTTGGCAGTTATAAGTGCATTGGCAGTAGCGCAGGAAGAAGGTATTTGTATCTACACAATCTTTTGGTATTTTGTATTACTTTTATTGCCTTACATATGATTTAATTTCAATTCTAATGGCTTCAAGCTCGTCAAAACATCGAGGATGCATTGTGTACTTGTGTCATTTCACTATCTGTTTTATATGTAAAAGCTGCTATATATACCTGAATTGAGACTATTTAAATAAGGTGATATAGCAAAATGTTTATAAATTTGAATTTAGCACACCAAATTAGTAAAAAAAAACACCTATTCATTCTTGCCTCAGAGTAAACCAGTGTTATTAGTTTCTTCTATTATTAGTTTTTTTCTCAGACGTACCACTCTTATAATATCCTTTTTTGATATTTCCTTTTTTTTATTAATCAAATTTTTTCTGTTGTTTCATATTTCTTTCTAATATGTTCATATTTTGTTTTTAATTATCAAAAAGGAATTATTTTCTTTAAACTATATAATAGTGCATACATTGTTAGTATTAGATAGGAATACTTGAAAACAAACAACTGGGTGCAAATTAAAAGTATTGGATAGGAATAATTGCTATCCTATAACTCTCTGTGAGCAAATTATTATTATTGAATAGGAAAAGTTACTTTATTCCATGTATAAATCAATTGTATTGACCATAGCTGAAACCATGCAACTGTGAGCAATACTTTTGCATTTGATACGTCATATAATATCATTGTGTGCAGACATATGAATGTCGCTTATGAGTTCGTCTTATATCTCAAAGTGTACCCAGTATATATTGCTCATCTGACTTAGATGTCTAGTGAACTGAAATAAGTGTTAATGACAACTGTCCGTACAACTGCTTATTGTAGGATGCTGCCTCCTGTAGTTGGTTTAAAACAGCATGTACTACCCTTGTACATCAAGCTGTTTTCCAAGCGTCATTTTCTATACATTAAGTATATTCTAAATTTCTGGGAATTATGAGATTATTTTTTAATCATGATCTCTTAATATTCTAATTGTAATTAAATGTTTTTGTTATGTTATTGTATATGTGTATGTGAATGTGTATGTGGGCGGGGGCTTAAAATATCGCTTTCATATCGCATTAACGTTTCTGGAAAAATCCCTTTAGCCAACTAGGTAGTTCATAAGTAGTACGGGTCGAATTTTCAGCAAGTACCGCTTAGTATTTTTAGGGCAGGAGGCCAGGAGATCAGGGCGCATTTATGCGATATGTACCTTTTTGTCTAAGTCGAAAAGTAATAACATTATAGGGAAGAGTAAAAAAAAAAGCAAAATAATATTACACATATAGTTTATTTTTAATACATTCAAACATCTGTATTTCTATCATGTATTATCTATATTATACTTTCAATCTATCACCGAGAAATAACTCCAAACTGTATCATCCTATTTTGATTGGTTCCAACGTAACCCTAACCCCTAGAAAAAGATAAATAAACTGAGGAATAATGTAATCCTTTGATCGAAAACTCTCAAAAAAAAAAACACAACAAATTATATAAACCCTATTTTTCTCTTTTAGCCAGAAAAGTTATACGAAGGCGCGAACCTTTGAAAAATATTTCGAAAACTTTTACCCGATGATATAGGATACTCGGACCCTTGGAGATCTTTCTGTCTGCCCGACAGTCTTACGTCTGTCAGAGTCAGCTGCACCTGACATTTCTACCATTCCAGACTCGAACCCCCACCCCTTGCACTATTAGTATAATTGGCATCATCATCATCATTATTAATAATCAACGCCCGAAACCTCTCCATAGTCGAAGGCCCTTACTCTCCGATCTCATTTTCATATTAACTTCTGGTTTTTGTTGCCTGTGTAACGAATTAACATGATCGCTTGTCACAGTCGGGAGGGGGTAGCCAAGAAGTCAATGGCGGGATGAAAAAAAAAATGAGACACAACTCCGGTCCTTTCATTCTCTTCGCCAATCATCTTACTGATCCCACTACCCCATCAACCACACTAGACGTCAACACCAACACTGCACCTTATTCGAAAATTCACCCCGACCTCCACCAATTCGTCATTATTTTTGCTTGGCTCTAACTTAACACTATAGTTTGAAGAACCCCTCTGTTTCTTTTTAGCACCCCCCAACCCTAATCATAATCGCGGGTCGCCGTGGCCCTCCTGTTGCTGTCGACCACATAGCCGGAGCACAATCAATGTTTTTATTGTCCGAGTGCTCACTTCCCGCTGAGAAAAAGAATGGGACACCGGAAGCACGCGCTCGGCCTGCGGCTAGTCTCTAGTGCAACCAGAAAAACATCACAAGTAGAACAGAGCCCAATCCTTACACAACTCAGTCCACTCTTAACTTTATAGAAAAAACGAACTTCCTTGCGCGTTTCTGACTTCAACTATGTCCTTCAATTGACACCTTAACATCACACATTCAGTTATTATTATTATTATTATTATTATTATTATTATTATTATTGTTGTTGTTGTTGTTGTTATTTTTCACACCAGCATAAGTTCGTGGTTCCCTGGAGACTGAGTGACAGCAAGGCTCCACATGTCTCCAGGACTCTTCTGAGTATTTTAACTGATCTTAACAGTACTGTCGTTTGGATGGTCTAAGTTCTTCTTCGGATTTCCAGTTCTTCCAGACTCTTTTCCAAACCTTTGGAAACCGTTCCAAGGACCACAATTACAATTGGCATGACATTTACCTTCATGTTCCACAGTTTTTTTTACAGCTCTCTGGCCAGGTACAATTATTTATCTATCTCTTCGTTTTCGTTCATCTTTTTGTGGTCTACCGGGACGGCAAATTATTATTATTATTATTATTATTATTATTATTATTATTATTATTTGTAGTAGTAGTAGTAGCAGTAGTTGTTAATTATTATGTTTAGTAGCTCAGTCGGTAGAGCATCCACCTCGCAACCACAAGGTTCCTATTTCGATATTGCATCTCGCCAACTCAGCGCATGAATAGCATAGTTTTTATCTGTGCAGTAGAGTGGGAAGCCGTTAGAAGGTGTGACACTCCATCTCAGTCGCTAAACAATCTCTCTGATCTAGCGCTAGTGAAAAGGAGATAGACTCCCTTACTGTCCACCCGATACCGACAATAGACTATTCTTCTTCTTCTTCTTCTTCTTCCATAATAATAGTAATAATAAAAAAGAACTAACAGCAACCACATTGTTAGATAGTACAATAATAATAATTTATCCAACCTATAAATGATGTTTTTTTCAGTTATTATATTAATATTTCTTTCATTCCTTGAGAGTTTTTCACACCAGCGTAAGCTGATGTTCTTTCACTGGAGTCTGGGGGACAACCAGGACTCTTCTGAGTATTCTAGCCGATTAAAAAAAATGCTGTTTTCTGGTTGGTCTCAATTCTCCCTCTGATTTCCAATTCCTCCAGTCCCTTTCTTTTAAAACTTTTGTGGACCGTTCCATTCTCATTATCCATAGCTTTTTTTCAATTCTCTAGCAAGGTCCTGGCATTTTTCTATCTTTTCGTTTTCTTTCATCTTCACCCTGTGATCTGCTGGAACTGCAAAATCTACCAGTTAACAAGTTCTCTTTTTCTTGTTAATCAATACTAGGTCTGGTTTTCTGGCTGGGATAAGTCTTTTAAAGTACCAGAGAATTTCATGCGTTTCATTTTCAATAATAGATTCTGGTCTGTGCATATATCATTTCATTGAATAGTCAAAATTTAGTTTTTTGCACAATTCCCAGTAGATCACTTTTCCAACCCAGTCGTAACTAGTCTTGTATTCTCGTTGAGCTAGTTTGCTGCATTCATTTAATACATGATTTATTGTCTCCTTTCTGCCCACACGCCCTACATTTGCTGTTCTGTTGTGTCTTATCAACTGTTGCTTTGATATAATTTGTTCTTCTTTTTGGTGCAGTAATTATTATTATTACTAGCAAATATATGCACCCTCCGGGTGCAAGTATTTAAGTTTTAATGTAATAAATATTGTATTAAATTAGAAAGGCTAATGAAACTAAATAAGAATACAGATAAAAAGATTTGAAACAGAGGGAGTGAAACGGAGGGAGTATAATAAAAATGGAACAACTGAAACTTACTCTTCCATCACTCTCTTCTTTCATTGTTATTTTTTCTAATTTAAGTATTAGTTATAAAGAGGAAGTAAAGAATTAAATGACACTTATTTTATCTTGTAATGATTTCATTTAAGATTCATTGAAGAGATTTTTGCTTATATTCATTAAAATAAAACAAACAGTTAGAAATCATAATACTAAGCACATATTTATTAAATTCGATTTTTTAATATTAATATGCAAATTAGCCTTCCGTTTACACTGTAAACCGCTATTTCATTGTATATATGAATATAATTGCATATTATCAGTACGTAGACATAGTTAACAGTATTAATAATGTAAGACAATTTTATTAATAATTGAGGTTTAGATAAAAATAAAATCATGGAGAATGTGATATAAATAACTAAGGGAATTGTGACTTGAGTAGGAATATAGTTTCGGTTACAGACAGAAAAACACACAATCTCCATTATAATAAGATTATTATTATTATTATGTTTTCACACCTGCCTAAGCTAGTGGCTCCCTGGAAGAATCAACGAGATGACAGATTCACTCCTGGCCAGGATTAGGTGATCCGTCTGTATCTCAAAGTCCAGAGAATTTTATCCGTCTCATTCTCCAGGACATGTTCAGGTTTGTGCATATACTATTTAGTTGTATGATGAAAATTGAATTTCTTGCACAATTCCCAGTGGGTTACCTTTCCCGCCGAGTCGTACCTAGTATTGTACTCTCTTTGTGCTAGTTTGCTGCATTCACTTATTATATGATTAACTGTTTCGTGTCTGTCTCCACACATTCTGCACTTGCTATTCCGCTGCGTCTTATCTATGTTTTGCCTTTATAAAGGTTGTTCTCATGACGTTGTTTTGTGCTGCGCTTATAAGCGATTCGGTTTCTCTCTTGATGTGTCCTTTTCTTATCCATGTCCATGTCTTCGATGTGATATCTCTTCAGTTTGACGCCTTGAAGTGCCCATGTAGTCGTTTTCCTTCCCATTACCTTTTTTTCTTAGTTTTTGATGTATTTCTGCTTGTCAATATGTTGCAATTGCTTTTCCTGGTTGCTGCAATTATTCTTTCCTTACTTTCATTAGATTATTCGTCAAGTGGTCGGATTGTCGTATCTACACTATCTTCAATGTTGGCGAGACATCTTCCTCCCTCTTTTCTTGGCACATATAGTCTGTCTCTGCCGTCTCTTTGGTGTAATGCTTTGTGGGTGGTCATTAGTTTCCTTGTCCTTTGGTCAATCAACCGGAGCGTCTCTCATTTTAGCGATGGTCTGAGTATCTTACGAAAAGGACAGACCATGTGTTTATTATTATTATTCCTTTTGAGTTTTCACATCAGCATTAGCTGATGGTCTTTCACTGGAGTCTGAGTGACAGCAAGTAGGTCTCCAGGACTCTTCTGAGTAGGCAGATTGCAGCAGTGCAGTGTTCTGAATAGTTTCAACCCTTCCTCTGATTTCCAAATATTCCAGACCCTTTATTATTATTATAATATTTTATTTACTAATACAACTACTACTACAACTACTTGTAGTAGTAGTAGTAGTAGTAGTAGTACAACTTTTCCTTCCGTTATTATCATTATTGTTGTTATTGTTATTTTTGTTGTTGTTGTTGCTGCTGCTGCTTTTGTTGTTATTGTTGTTGTTGTTTCCTCATTCTCTTTTTGTTCCTTATTTCCCCCTTCATGGATATTAATTTTCCGTTGAAAAATTCCTTGTTCTTATTTTTTTTCGTTTTCCTCTTCGTTTTTTTTTTTTTTACTTATTTCTCAGGCCTTTCTTTTTTTCCTCTTTTCCTTCACGTCACAATTACTAAACATTCCACCCCCTCCCCATTATACCTCCCGTCACCCACTTCTGCCTCGACCCTGTATTTCTTCTTGCTCGACTTTTTGGCCAGGGGCAAACTCCAATTTCCCGAGTGTCTTGCGGCGAACCCTTCAAAGATTCCCAACTGTGTAAGGCCATTGCCTTACAAGAT
>CM042161.1:41721384-41758884 GCA_023376005.1 Doryteuthis pealeii
ATGAGACCAAATAGGTCGAAATGTACATTCAGGGATGGACATTTTCTCGATTTGTTTAGCCTTACATTTGAACATACATGCCCGCCTAAATTCATTAATTATTAACTAATTAATTTTCAAAATTAGGTATGACTTCATTTAAGCACATATCCTCCAATATATATTATATATATATATATATATATTTATATATATATATATATATATATATATATATATATATTAGTAAATGAAGAAAAACTCTAAACTTGCTTCATTACAATAATTTATTTCAACCGTATTAATACGGCATCTTCAGGTAATCACAAGAACATGACTCTTACTGAGAATTTCCCAAAGTAACATCTCTTTTATATCTATCAATTTAGGGGAGGGAGGGTTGGTGTCTTATTTTGTAATGGGTAGGGTTAGTTTCTTTGGATGAGGCGGGGAGGTCTATGTTTTGGATGAGGTGTGGCTTAGCTTGGGGCAGATTCCTTGGGGAAATAGTTGTAAGAGTGTATATACAAAATGAGCAGAATTTAAATGCTAAAAATAAGAAAAAGAAGAAAAATAAAGAAAAATAAAGATAACAAAATAATATAGAAATAAAAGTAAAGAAATAAAAATAAAAAAAATAATAATAATAACAATAAAGTAAAGAAATAAAACATAATAATTAAAATTAATAAAATATAATAAAATAAAAAAATAAAAATATATATACTAGTAAGATATTAAATTTAATATAATTGCGCAGCTTTGCATCACATAAGAAGTGCAGTTTTAGAAATGCTTCGATCAGTGAAAAGTCATTAGAATATGTAATTTCAATACAAAGCGTTTGGTTAATCTTTGAATACACCTCGTACA
Source organism: Doryteuthis pealeii (assembly GCA_023376005.1). NCBI lineage: Eukaryota > Metazoa > Mollusca > Cephalopoda > Myopsida > Loliginidae > Doryteuthis > Doryteuthis pealeii. The sequence goes on from CM042161.1 coordinate 41,722,237, forward strand.
TTATATTCCTTCTTTGTTTTGGCTTGGCAATGAAATTTTACTATTTGCTCATCTTTTGACACATTGTTGCTATTTGATAAGCTTTTATCATTCTGGAACACTTGAATTAGAATGTTGACAGTATTTGCTATTGCTAAATAAGCCTCAATCTAAGTACTGAGCAGTCCAATCACAACCCCTTTTATCAGATGGATGCTAGAAGGCAGTGGCTGGGCGTTTTGGTGTCCTAGGAAGGACGTTAAACTCTATCTGATGGTGAGGTTCCAGTACTGGAGGTTTGGGGAATGTTGAGCCATTTGCTCCCTGGTCCACTCTGACCTGGAGTGGTAGTCACCTGTTAGAGTCCCATCTATAGTGAAGATAGAATTCAGTCATCATCATCATCATCATCATCGTAGTCGTCGCCATGACAATCAAAATTTGTTTTAAAACTTGAGGTTAGAGTTGACACCAGATTGTAAGCATGTAAGCGAGGATCGAACTCATTGCTTTTCAGTGGCAAATTAAAACGCTACTCCAAGCCATACTATATTTGACGTAAACTGAAAGTAAACTCCCCCAATGGGGCCACCTGTTGATCCGTGATGCTTAAGGATGGAACCCATGTGAATGAGCAGTCTATGACATGCAACACTCAACTTAGACGCTTACTTAGGCTGGACGGACTGTCGGAAAGGCCCCCTCCGATCAATCGGCTCCGATCACATCAAGCCATAGCACCAATATGATTGCTCCAACCCCTTTTATCATATGGATGCTAGAAGGTAGTGGCTGAGGGTTTTGGTGTCCTAGGAAGGACGTTAAACTCTGATGGTGAGGTTCTAGTACTGGGGGTTTGGGGAATGTTGAGCCCCCCTTCATTACCATTGCCCCTGGTCCACTCTGTCCTGGAGTGGTAGTCACCTGTTAGAGTCCAATCTATAGTGAAGATAGAATTCAATTATCATCATCATCATCATCATCATCATCAAGGCGTGTCGACAGTACAGATTCAGTTGATTTTCTCTCACCATCCGTTCCTATTGATGATGGCTCTTAGTAAGTCCTCTTGATGGCTTCCTGTGTCCATAGAGCAAGGAACATCCTTGTGTTGTTCACATGTAGATTTTCCGAGTGGGGTTTCCTTAGAGTCAAGTGGTGCAGTCTTACAATAGTACTGATACAGTTAAAGCTTGGAAGGGTTCATGTTTTATTTTCAACTTGTCAATACCAATCCATGTCTCTTCTATGCATATGTTGATGTCGTTTTCAGCTGATGAGATATAGCTACCAACGTATATAAACTGGGCTATAAAACTTGTTCTATAAAAGCACGTGTTCAAGCACTTGTTTAAAAAGAATATTAATCAGTTGAAATAAATGACAAATATGATATTTGCATTTTTAATACCATTCTTCCGACAAAAAGAAAAAAGAAAAAGAAAAAGAAAAAAAGAAAAAAGAAAAGAAAAAAGAAAGAAGAAAGAAAAAGAAAAAGAAAAAAGAAAGAGAAAAAGAAAAGAGATAAAATAAGATCAAAGAAGGAGAAAAAAAAAAAAAAAAGATAAAACAAGATAAAGAAAAAAAAAGAAAGAAAAAGAAAAAGAAAGAAAAAAGAAAAAAAGAAAGAAAAAAAATAGAAAAAGAAGAAAAAAAAAAAAAAAAAAAAAAAACAAAAAAAAAATGAAAAAGAAAAAGAAAAAATGAAAAAAAAAAAATTTTCAGAAACCAAAAGCCAAATTCTCAGATTTCTCTGGGAGTAAAAATTAATCAAAACTGAAAAAAGCCTTCTTACTAAAAAGAAGAAATCGGTTTCACTACACAATACTAATTGAATGAATGTAACCAACTTAAAAATATTTGCATATTTTGTTTTAACTTTTTTATCTATCTATACATATATAAAGGGCAGTTATGTGTATGTATATGTCCGGAGGAAACTTCGAAAATAAAACAATTAACGACAAAATATATATATATACATTAAATATCACCAATGCTTGGTTTTTGAACAAAAATAATAAAGATTTGATTTATATTAGTGAAGATAATTAAAAATAAAATTTAACTGATAACAGCATGGACATTTTTTTGCGTTTAATATTTTAAATAGTAGACATTAACATTTCTTTGTAGAGTGGCTGGATCAATGCAAGGTATTTTTTACGTAGGGATTTTAATTGGGTATTCTACGAGGATGCAACTCACGATTCAGTAATAATGGATCTGCAGGACTAACTTTACCCCCCCCCCCCTTACCCAGGCGACACCGGGTAGCCACTTCTAATATAATATTAAGTTAGTTAGGAGCGCCAATCGTATACAAAAGCCTGGCATAAGAAAAAAAAGAAGAAATTCTATGAAAATATTATTTCGTGTCAAATAGCTTATCAATTTTTATCTCTTTCTTTTACTACTTCAATGAATTTGTCACAGTATGTTTCATCTTAAAATCTATATATATATTTACGAACCCCTCCGCACGAGCAGGATGTGACACAAGGTCAATTTATTAAGCGGAGTTCCACAGGTTTGAATTCAGAGTTTTCCTTCTCCTAGACAGGTTGCCTAACAAGGTTAAAGAGCCCAGTCTGCCTCTACTATTTAACCATAGATGGAGGGAGAGTAGGATTCATACCTTTCCCAAGAGTATTAGCGCTAAGTGAAAAGCAATTACCACATCCAGGATTTGAACTCGGGGTGACGAGTCCATTTCCCATGACTTTAACCATTACACCACACGCTTCCAAATCTTAAAATCTATATATATATCTTTCGCTTTTTTTTTTTTTTTTTTTTTTTCTTCTTTCTTTCGATTTCTCTCAGTATGTCTATCTGTTTATCTAATGTTTTATGCCTATCTATATCAATTCTCTCCCTCCACTTCTCTTTCTCTGTCTGTCTGTCTGTGTCTCCCCCCTCAGTCATTCACCTCCTTGCGCACTGTATCCTCTTCACACACACACACACACACACACACACACACACACACACACTCTCTCTCTCTCTCTCTTCTCTCTTTCTCTCTTCTCTCTCTAACTCAATTCGTTTGTCTCTATTCAGCTCAATCTATTTTCATTTGTGCATCTATCTTCCCTTTACTCTTTCTCCCTCTCGCTCTCATATAAAACTCACAATCTCTATCACTCTTTCTCATTGTTGGGATATATATATATATATATATATATATATATATATATATATATATATATATATATATAAGGAATGTCGTGGTATGGACATGTCATATTTTAACTGCGAAACGAGATGTCATTTAAATTTGAAACCTCGCAGACACTTTTATATGTTTATAATTAAGGAACACACAAAATTGTTTTTTTTAAAAATTTTATTAATAAGTGATATAATTTTTGTGGCGCAAAATATCGATGGAATTATATATAATCGAAACTAATATAATAAAAAAAAACAACAGCAAAAGACCGAAGGTGTATATAGTAAAAAGATTTTTTCTTAAATTAAAAAAAAAAAATGAATAAATAAGGAGCGATTTTGATCGAAAATAATTACCGAAAATCTGAAAATTAAATGTATATTTTTACACTGAAAATCTAAAAGTAAATATATTTTATAAACAACAGACAAAATCTCAAAAAAAAAATTGTTGAGATTTTTTTTTACTCTGTTATTTATGAAATGTAATTTACTTTTAGATTATCAGTGAAAACATTATGCATCGATATTTGTTCTGTTTAAAAGTAGGGGTCTAACTTTTAAACTGAGACTTCTCAATTAATTATTACATAACCCAACAAAATAAGCTAGTTAGTAAATAATTATTTGTTTTTGGAATCTAAAAATATGAATTTTAAAACTTAGAATTATGCGATTTATATCTTAAAAAATTTTATCAATTGTTTAGGTCTATAAATTGTTGTTCTAGACGCTACTATGGATTACTCTAATAGTAAAATTCCTTTTAAAGAATTTCGATTTAGTTTCATTGAATCAGTTTCATCGTGACGATTCAGACATTTAAAAGAAATGGACATTCATTTCTTTATTATTTTTAAAATTAAAACAATGATTTTAATTCCAAATGAATTAATTTTAGAATCACTTTTTTAATACAACGATATATCACTAAATAGCATGCATTTTATTAGTCCCCAGAAGGTGAGGGTGCAAGTAACTCGAGAGAAATCTGCCTTTTTTAAAACAAAATAACTGATGCATTATGAAATTAATTGATTAATATATCAACACTGAAATCTTTATTAAAATCAGATAATTTTCAGAGTTTTTTGTAACTTCCTGTTTATCGCTCTGAGTTAGTGATTATTTCAATTATTGTCTTCATAGTTTTAACATATCTCGCTTAACTTATTTTTCATAGACTAAAGGTAAATTTTGTCCGTCGAAAAAAACATTATTTCTTAGTGTTTACAATGAAAAAATGGACATTACTTGGCTAAAAAGTTAAGAACAGTAATTTTATGTATCGTGTATTTAAAACAAATTAATTACATGCTTTTAAGTACGTAATTCATTGTCAAATTACGTTAACTTCGGGGATAATTTAATGTTTAAAATGTATTTAAAAATTAATTACATATGTAATCTTATTTTGCTGTTTTTTTATGCTGTTTCAGTAAAAACAAAAATTTGACATTAAATAACTATTTAAGAAAAAATCTTTTTCCTATATACACCTTCGGTCTTTTGCTGTTTTTTTTTATTTATACTGTATTAGTTTCGATTATATATAATTCCATCGATATTTTGCGCCACAAAAATTATATCACTTTATTAATAAAATTTTTCAAAAAAAAAATTTTTGTGTGTTCCTTAATTATAAACATATAAAGGTGTCTGCGAGATTTCAAATCAAAATGACATCTCGTTAATAATTTAATCAATTTTACTTCGTTCCTTTAAGTAAAAATCGGTGCTCAAATTGTTGGTGTTAAATTTAACTTGTCTTATGTAAACATTTTAACTGGTCATATGTAAAAAAAAAAAAAAAACTTTTAGAAAAATAAAATTGTTTAATAAAATTCACGAGATTAGTTTACTTTTTAAAAATATTCTAAATATAAACAAAAACAATTCCTAAAATAAACGAAACTTTTAATACGTAGATTCTTAACGATTCAAAAAATAGGGGATATAAAAAATCATCCTTATTTGATAAAACAAATTCAGTGAACTCAAAGTATTAATTGTAAAATAAAACTTTAAGGGGTTTCAAAAAAAATAAAAACAATAAAAAACGAAACTGGATTTATAGACTAGCCGAGATCACGTGGTTTATTCATTCACCAATCACCAGCCATAATGCATGGCTGATACACTACTTAAACACTAATACTTGCCACAACTGTACTTGCAATCATTGAGGATGGACTTACAATACTCAGGACTCTTTACCAGAAGAACCAAAGGATTCTTTATCAGAGGATTACCAAGGACCCAATTCCACTGGTCAAGCGCTGTTGCTTAAAGCCTACAGGATGGTCCATCAGATTGTAATAGGATCATTATAATTATTTCATAGCTATCTCTGTTATACCGAGTATTTGGTTGGTTAAAAAGGAATTAAGTGAATGGAGAGCCCATGAATAATTAACCATCTCCAAAATTTACTGTAAATTGCTATAATGTCTAAATAATAGAATTTTCAGTGTGTTGCTATGATTTTGTTTTTGTTGGGTTACTCATACACGCACACATGTCGTGGGTACTACATTTAGTAGTGAGGCTCAATTGCTGGAGTTTTGAGCGGTGTGGACCAATTGTTACCATTACTTGTGATATTAGGGTACATTTATGGATCAAATAGATCTGTTTTAAGATTATGTTTTAAATGATTTTGATCTAGATTCATACATTGTCTATAAAAAAAACTTCATACTGCAATTAAGTACGAAGTGTTCATTTGTGTACAAGTATTAAAGATTAATTTTTGTTGTGTATATAATTGGAGACCATAATTGCGATACTGACTTCAGCATAAAATAACCCAGCATGGCAGAGACATTCGTAAAGTAATGATTAAAATGATCAGGTAGATCGATGAGCTAAAAGAAATGAATGTAATTAATCCAATACTCATTAAGCCAAACTTAGATATAATTAGTAAATATAGCAACAATTTTTGATAATATATAAATATAAAAATTGCTTTTATATTCTCTTGAAAAAAGGTAAAAATAACTAACAAACAAAGAAGAAAATATTATATCTTTATTTTGATTATATTTTTTAAGTTGTTCAGTCAGAATTAAACTTGTTTTACTGGCAAAAGTACCACATCTTAACAGATTGCTTTAGACTTCACAAAGGTAGTTAACACTCTTTATTTTGTACATAATTCGTCTTGTATTAATAACTAAAACATGACAGAGACGCCCATAAAGCGATCCCCAACAAGACAATAATCCCCATTTCCCCGTCGCTATTTCCCAGCAATAATAGACAATTTGGTTCTTAAATAACAGATTACAATAATTTACATTTTCGGCTATTCTTCAGCCAGGAATCCAGAGTGTGGGGCTCATGGTCATGGGGGATTAGGATTTTAAGAGCTGATAATTAAACTTAGCATAACGGTTATCGTTATAGAAACTGGGATCAGCCACTCGTGATCAAGGAAATCTTTTAATTCAAGATAGTTGTACCCTCTTAAAATTGACTGTGTGTCACGTCCTGCCCGTGTCGGAAAGGTTGGGTAAATACATGTGTTAAATTGTCAACCCAGACTAGCTGTGTAAACATTACACATTGATAAACGTGTCACCACCAATGTGTAAAGCAAATTTAGAAATCTGTCAATGATGCGTGTGTTTTTTTATTTTTATTTGGAGGGATGAAAATCTTTCGATGAGATAGAGAGGATGAATATATATAAGATAAATTTGTAAAGAATATAACATGTGGATAAAAAGAGAAAATGGAAACGTATTTAGAGTCTCATCTATTCGCTGACCTCTCTTGCCATTCAATATGCAAACATCGCAAAGGAATTCTGTCCGTAAGATTGAAAAAAGCATAAGGCAAAAGTGACTATCATCGCCCTACCCTCATGAATATTTGGACAATGTGATTATTCTCGTCCGTATTGCTTCTGGCCACGACTGTGTTAGTTTACTGGCTGAAACTGGTTTAGTATATTGCCTCCAGATCTAACATATGTTATCAGTGACATCTTCGTTTTTAATGGTAAATAGCATCGAAGTGATGGCTAGAATTCAAAACGAGGCCCCTGGTGTCAGCTAGAGGAATTATGGAAAGGTAAGCATCCGTTGAATTCATTGAAAAAAAAAAAACCCAAAAAACGAATGAAAAAAATGTGACTCTAAAAAACATTTCGGCAACATCCCTGTTCGTTTTATAAATTCAGTATATTTTCTGTGGCAGCCATTAGAATCTGTGGCGGCCATCCTTTTAAGATGTCGGGCTTGTGTGAATACCGAGCTAAAACTGGCGCCAATGTCATGACTGTATCGATGTGATGCATGCATTAGAAGCATTGGAAAGTTTAGAAATAAATATTATGGGATACTGAACCGTTGTGAAATTCTATAGGTTGATTCAATGGCGAGAGAGACACCTAAGCGGGATATAGACCTCGGCAGTGTTCGGCAGCCCCGTCTAGTTTCTGTGTATCCATTAACGATGTTACGTAAAGGAATACGCTATTCGTTTGTTCGTGACACCGGAGACACCTGGGAAGACAGAAGGCGGATTTTGAGCAGTAGGTTTTGTTTAAAGAGAGACGAAAGAGAATCCAAAGAAGTTAAAAGCATCTAAGAAACAGAACATTAGGAAATATGAACATGTGAATTTCAGTATCAAAAAAGAAAAAAAAATCGTCAAAAAGAATTAAAACATATAAACAGGAGAAAAGAACAACAACAACAACAACAACAACAACAAAGAAGAAAATATGCGACGTAGAAAAAAAGATATGCTAAGAAAAAGCGATGCCTCAAGATATACAAAGAAGGGAATCAAAGTTTTGACTTTTCTTCAGAAGATAAAAGATGTACAGTAGATCTTCACTATCCACGGCTTCATTTTGCCAATGTTAGCGCAAACAGAAAAAAAGATCAAAACATTTATCAAACTAACTAGCAAAATAAAAAAAAACGCCCTCTGGGCGACGTAAAATAAATATCGCCTGAGGGGATGGGAGTTGATAAAATTTAATATCAGAGAAGTTTGTATCATAAGTAAAGTAAAATCATCAAATTTATAAAAGGAGTAAAAAATAAAATAAATTTATTAAAGGAGTAAAAAAATAAAAAAAATATATATTTAAATATATGAGAGCAAAATATAAGTAAAAATCATCATCACCATTATCATCATCATGAGCATCAAATCGTGCCAAAATAATAATGTTGTAATTTTTTTTTATCTGTTCCCTTTCTGAGGCCGAAGAAACAGGTGGAAATGAATAACTGAAAAATGTGCGGAGTGTTTCTTTTCTTTCAAGTGGGAACCGGCTCTTCCGGTGTATTTCACACTCTTCGTATTCGTAAACACTGGTTTTCTGTACTCTAGCAGAATCGTAAAATCCATAGTTTTTTTTTTGGGGGGGGGGGGGGTCACAGCAAACAAAACCCCAGTCTGCTTCGCGTGGTTACATCGTCCGGTCAGCCGTCGCCAATAATCGGTGAGTCCCTGACTTAACTGATGCTTTCAGCCCAGGATGCTAGATCAAGCATATCTAGTTACACATAGCCCACTAGACGAGATGTTGAACTATTCAACTCATATTCTTCCGGCTGTTGGCCTTTTTGTTAAGCTATCTATTACCATCGCTGTACCATTTGCTTTTAATAATAGTAGATTTTTAATCAATCGATTTAAATGTCTTCAAGTCTATCGAAGTCGACGTTATTAGAATCTGTGAGCAGGTGCTCGAATTATATTTTTTTATTTTTACAGTTGTCAATCCTGCTTAAGACACTTTCCATATATTCTTATTTTCGTTTAGTTTGTTATAAGTTCGCAGAGGACAATTGTATAGACTTTTTTTTTTTATAAAAACTGCATATTTTCATGTTAAGAAAGATCAAAATAAAATTTACTCAATCAAATTGATTCTTGATATCATGTACCTGAAATGCGAAAACATTCCCTAAAAATGAAAAGAAAAAAAATACAATCAAGTAGATTATATTAAAACAACAGTAAAGTAGCTTTTAGATTCTAATGATGCCTTTCGTTCCAAACAATATAATTATTGTCCTTTTCGACTGTTTTGACAGATGAAAATAGAGTAAATAATCGGTTTTAAATCGTTCTGGCAATAATATAAAACAAAAAAACATGTTTTCAGTCCGCCAATCGGTTGGAATGTTGTTATTTTTTTAATGTGAAGACAAATACAAATTTTAAAGTCTTCCGTACTAACAGAATTGTTGATAATCTTATTTCAAAATTATAATAATTATTTTGTTAAAGCATTTTGATCCTTTATAAATATATATAATCTACTAAAATCGCATTTATATTCGTACAATTATGTGGAGTGCGATGAAAAGTTCTCAGCCTAACTTAGAAAGGAAGAATCTTTACTTGTTTTTAAACTTATATTTTTAGAAGGTTCAAAAATGTGTTAGACAGAATGTACCATGTGTGTGGGATGGTGGGATAAATATTCCCGAGTGCATGGACGTTTAACAAACATCATCAACCTAGGTTGGGGTAGAAAGGATCGGGAAACACGCAGAAGTTCTGTTACATAAATACATAATCTTATCCCTTACTCTGTAAATGGTAAACGATTAGATTTTCTCTCTCACTTTCTCTCTCTCTCTTTCTCTCTCTCTCTCTCTCTCTCTCTTCTCTCTCTCTCTCTCTCTCTATATATAATATATATATATATATATATATATATATTAAGAAATTTGAAAAACAAGTGTTCCAAAAATAAGATGAATTTATTTATCGACGCTTAAACGTTTTGGTTTCTTTAAACCTTTATCAGGATGTATTATGGGGTGAAGAAATTGATGGATGTGTTATAGATGACAGGAGATAAAAAATCTTTATAAAATGTTTTTTTCTAAAAAAAAAAAAAAAAAAAAAAATAAATATTTTTTTATAAAGATTTTTTTTATCTCCTGTCATCTATAAAACATCCATCAATATCTTCACCCCATAATACATCATGATGAAGGTTTAAAGAAACCGAAACGTTTAAGCGTAGATAAATAAATTAATCTCATTTTTGGAACACTTGATTTTTCAAATTTCTTAAAATTGTCGGATTTATTTCCATATTTACTCCCATATATCTTGTTTTTGTTAGTAATGGAGAAAGGAGAATAAAGTGCTCGATTACTTCTGTAAGAGCAGTATTTATTTATTATAGTGCACATCGTAAAATAGAAAACGAAAACAAAAAACTCACATGTCCAGGAAATTAAAAAAACAAATAAAAGAATAATAAAAAACCAACACCAATAGCCGAAGTATATATCTAGATAAAACAAAACCCGAAGACTAGCCGCGGCCAATAAAAACATTAGTCAATGAGAGAATAACTGGCAACAGACGAGGGGTCACGTACGCAAAATGATGAACAGTCCATCTATTCTCATAAGGGCATTTGCCTTGAAGACGGGTAGCCCCAGTAAAATGCTGCTCATGTGGTAGTAATCGCACTTTAAATGTATTGTACACTATAATAATAATAATAATAATAATAATTAATAATAATAATATATATTATATATATATATATATATAATATATATAATATATATATATGTGTGTGTGTGTGTAACACTAGTCAATTAAAAAAGTAGCAACACTCTGAATGCATAATTCAATTCATTTAGGATTGAACCTACGGAGAGTATAGCCGGATAAGATCAATGTATCAGTAGGCCAAGGTCTGGATATGGCCATGGAAAGGAACCCTAAAAGGAGATACTGAATATCAATTAATAGCAGCACAATATAATTCCATGAGGACTAATCATATGGTAGGAATTTATAATATGCAGGGGAATAGCAAGTGTAGACTATGTGACAATAGAAATTTAAAAAAAATCACATAACAAATGAATGCCGCAAACTAGCGCAAAAGGTGCTAGCGTGAGTAGATGGGTTAAAGAGTTTCACTGGTAATTGGACAGGAGACTGATAAATGATTTTTGCATAACCTAGGAAATGTCCTCGAAAATGAACTGCACAAATATTTTGTGATTTTGAAATACAAACTATTCGCGAATAACAACAACGTAATCCACTTGAACTGAGCTAGTGGATTAACCACTTCCGCTAATCAAGAATAACCGAAACGATATGGCCGAAATGATACATCCGTTTCTATTAGAACCAATATGCAGCAGTCATATAATGGTTCTTGCCGTTCTAGTAGACTACATAGGGAAAAAAAAGAAAACGAAAAACTGAATAACTATCTAAATCTTGCCAGAGGGTTGAAAAGAGTGTGGAATATGAAAGCGACAAAGGTAACAGTCGTAATTAAGACAAAAACATTTGGAAAATAAACTGGGAAAACTGTCAAAAAAGAAATAATCGAGGCCATCCAAATGGCATCAAAATCAGCTGGGATACTTGCAGTTGGGAATAAGACTCCTTGTCCCCGAGACACCATTAAAGATCACCGATTAGATCGGTGTAAGTTAATAATTTGATCACATATTTTTACCAAAACATATTTGCTAACGAAAGTAAACTCAAAACATACGGCAAAATTACCCAACAATTCAAACAAAACAGAACATTTTAAACCAAAGAAAGTGGATTCTACGAACGACTAAACGGGGAAAATAAATCAAGTTAAAAGGAAATATTTAAATTAAAGTGTTGAAACAGGGACAAAAACACACAACGCTGAATGGTTGAAGGAATCAGAAAGGAGAAAGATTCAGAAAAATTCCCTTCTGTCACAATCATTAAAGTAATTCAGTTATTGATAACCCTTGAACGTATGTTCACACAACAAACCCAAAACTTCATAAACTTACTTCTACGGCACATAGCCACCGATCTTGAGGTGAATGGAGGAGCCGCACATTGTAGATTTTTGTATTTCAACTTAGAAAGTAAGAATGACTAGAACATTTTAAAATATAGCTTCTTCATCATCTATATCACTTTACAATTTAATATCAGTATGGGCACGTCTGGAATAATAATAATAATAATAATAATAATAATAATAATAATAATAATAATAATAATAATCAAATGTAGCAAGATGGCATGAAAGTAATACAGGACTGGGTGGGAAAGGTGATCCACTGGGAATTGTACAAGAGATTGACAAGTGATATATGCACAAAGTCAAATCCGTCCTAGACTCATATCATTCTGTTCGACTTTAGGATACGAACGGATAACCCAATTCCGGGTATCTTAGTGGATTTACCGTTCCCATAGACAACAGAGACGGAACATGGAAAAACTCGAAAAGGTAGAAAAATACCAAATGCCTGAAAAAAAAGACTGGAGATCAGAGGATGAATCGGAACCATCCAGACAACAATACTGTTAACATCAGCTAGAATTGTTAGATGAGTACTGGACAACTGAGGAAACTTGCTGTCTCTGTGATTTTACTGAAAATACCATTTAATACTGTTGTTAAAAAATAGCATATAATAATAATAATAATAATAATAATAATAATAATAATAATCTGTTCTTGAGAACGAAATGCATAAAATTCTCTGGGACTTTGAAATAAAAACGGATCATCTTATCCCAGCAAGAAGACCAGACCTAGTGTTGATTAACAAAAGAGAAAGAACTTGCCAACTAGTGGATTTTGCAGTGCCAGCAGATCACAGGGTGAAGCTAAAGGAAAATGAAAAAATGGACAAATACCTGGACCTTGCCAGAGAACTGAAAAAATTATGGAATATGAAGGTCAAAGTGATACCAATTGTAGTTGGTGCACTTGGAACAGTCCCTAAAGGATTGGAAAAGGGTTTGGAAAGTTTGGAAATCAGTGGAAGAATTGAAACCATTCAAAACACTGCACTGCTGCAATCTGCCAGAATACTCAGAAAAGTCCTGGAGACCTGAGGAGACTTGCTGTCACTCAGACTCCAGTGAAAGACCATCAGCTAACACTGATGTGAAAACTCAAAAGGAGTGAATAATAATAATAATAATAATAATATAATAAATATAATAATATATATATATATATATATATATATATATATATATGAGAACAATATGGATAATTATTCCCAAAACAACGATTTTTAGTTCTTGTCACAAACAGCGTCCATTGCTTAATTGTTGTTCGATGGAGAGTATGCGAGACTTGATTATATCGTAAATAAGGCTGTTATGTCACCTGGAAAAGCTACAACTACACAAAACAAGATCACAATAAGAACACACATTAACATCGTTCCATCATTTCAAAAGTCAAAACATAAAAAACAGACATTTTTTTTTCATTTCATTTAGAAATTCTTTTTTTTTTTCACTGTAACTTTCCACATTCATGATTTCACTAATTTAACAAGAAATGAATAACGATTCATATATTCCGAATAAATATCTATTATTACGAATCTATTTTTGAAAACAAAACAAAAATTACACGTTTCCTTGATCGTATATCGAACTGGCTAGCTAATTTCCTCCAAACCCTACGGTCTTGGTAAACTCTGCCTTTGATACGGCATACAACTTGTTTCGGGATGATATATATATATATAGAGCGAGAGAAAAAGAGGTCCGTGCTAATGATTAGATAACATAAGATAGCTAGCTTATTTTGGTTGGACCGACCCTGCAATGACGGAATGGGGTTTTCGAGGGTTGATTGCAATTTGATGATAAAGTGTGAAGCAAAGCTTTTAGCCCAAGAGGTAAAAAGAAAGAAATCACGTTCGGGGTTTCCTTGTCTAATGGTGCCCAGGAGGGGCGGGTGTTGGCCGACTTCACCGGACTAGACACACTATCGGCGCATAAGTTGCTTTTTTTGTTATTCAACATACGCGAACGCCATCCCTGTGCAAGATGGAATCCCCCGGGGTTATATTTGTCGGGGTAACAGTTAACGAACCGATCAATTGTTCTCTAACATTAGCAACTGTTCGACTCTTTCACAATAACATGTTTTCTTGCATGTTGAAATGGACTGTCATGAATAGGAAATATTGTGTCGAGCTGTGCACATAGCCATAAACGCTGATGTATGTATACATGTATTTATGAATGTATATACTTTTATATATCAGCTTACATATGGTTATAAACACACACACACACACACACACACACACACACACATATATATATATATATGTGTGTGTGTGTGTGTGTGTGTGATATATGTACATATGAGTGTATTGATAGATCATTCCATACATATATTCATATACATTATATATATATATATATACATATATATATATATATATATATATTATATATATATATATATATATATATATATATATATATTATATATATTACATTGTATGTATATATTATATTATATGTTTATATTTATATTTCATATATATATGCATATACATAAATTATATCAATATATTTATATAAATCATATATTTACACATACATTCACATTCATGTACTTATTAAATGTAAATTATATATATATATTATCATAAAGGTACACGGTAATAACCTACTGGAGTTTCACCATAAGGATTTTCAGGGTTAAATCCACTGGATTAATAAAGATATTGATTAATTGCAGTCGATTTCACGTGTGTGTGTGTTTTTTTTTGGCGATAAACGGTTGATTATAATGAACCGTTTATCGCGAAAAAACACACCCGTAAAATCGACTGCAATTAATCAATATCTTTATTAATCCAGTGGATTTAACCCTGAAGACCCTTATGGTAAAACTCCAGTAGGTTATTACCGTGTACCTTTATGATAATAAATTTGCTCTACTAACGAATTGAGCACTTTATATTTGTTATATCGCTGTCTTATCATTGTGAAATTTGAATCAACTAACCACTGTGATTATTTTCACCGGTAAGTGACTTTTTCCACAAATGCCATATATATATATATATATATAGTATCCAATTGCCGCTTTAACTTTTCGGTCGCAGTGGCATCAGTAAATAATCCAAAAGTGCTCAATATATTAGAAATACAGAGCAGTAATAATACTAACGATATTATAATTAGAGGAAAATAAAGGGTCTACCATGGTTTCAATCAAATTGAAATGATTTCTTCAGGACCCTACCCCGCGTTAACTAATTCCTTAGAAATCTGTTTAGTGATTGGTGTTTGTGACTTTGATATTAATAAACTGTATACCTATCTGTATGTCTGTATGTCTATGTCTGTTCGGGAATACAATTCAAAACAAAAATCTGTATCAAGATCAACAATATATTTCCAGGGTTTAATTTTACGAGAAATCCAGTTCTGGCATTTATATCTACTGCTGAATTCAGTTTGGGTTACTAGGGACCATTTATCTGAATTTGCTATGAGAAACTAGGAATGAAATTGGCTAACGGGAATAACTCCGGTACATTTGCAAACTAATGAATTACCGTATCGATCTGTTCATTAGTACCACTGATATTGCACCTCACTTCCCTTAAATATTTGTATTTTTGTGTTATTGACAAATGAAGGTCAACATGCACAATTTTTGTGGTAAAACTTTCCCATTAAACACATCGTGTGTGTTTGTGTGTCTGTGTGTAAGAGTAAAGTCGTCGGGGCTGCCTAAAGTCGGTATCAGCCAGTCAGCGAGAAGTCTATCCCCTTTTCACTAGCGCTAGACCAAGGAGATTGTTTTAGCATCTGAGGTGGAGCGCCACACCTACCATCAGCTCCTTACTTTGCCCACAGACCCCTGTGCTACTCATACGCTGAGTTGGCGAGGACCGGTATCGAACTAGGAACCTTGTGATCTCTAGCCGAACTAACCGACTGAGCTAACCCGGCCCATGTTGGAGCTGTATCGGTAAGTAAACTTTAAAAATCAAAGATAAAACTTAATGTTTACCATAATCATTTGTATATAATACATACCACTAAATTTGGGCTACAAAACTTCTATTAAAAAAATACACATATACACATAAAGACACGTTCACATATATACATAAATACACATACACATATATATAAAAAAGACACACACGTACACATATAGATATAAAAAGACACATACATTCATACATACACATATATATATACAAATAGATACAAATTGATACATACACATACACATAAAATTGATTTTATTATTTCCAGTGGAACATATTAGAAAAAAGACGAATATCATTAGGCTTTATTTAATATATTCAATTTCATTTGAGCTTTGTGGCGACAAATAACACTGGATAAATATATATATGGTGTCTTATGCATAGACTTATGCTATCTCGGCAGCGATAGCGTTATCATGAATTCTGACTTTCTCTTGAACCCGCCACATTGGCCTTATCGAATTTATACCGAAAGTATTAACCAATCACATACAACCTTTCGATTAATGTTTTTGTTCCTGATATATCTGGGTTAAGGGATATATTATGAAGTTGGTAGTGAGGTATATTATCGCAGTAGTAGCTGGTGCTTCGAATAGCTGTACGTCTTTCGAACAGTCGTGGTGGTAGTCTTGCTGGTAGGCTGGTAGGCTTAGGCGCTTGTACCCCACAGTGTCGAATATCTATAGAGGACACTGTCCAATCAGATTATAGTGAGGGGGTACCAAAGTATTTACATATTCATGTTCCCATGTCTTTGTTAAACTAGTCAATCATATTACGCTTTTAAAAGAGGCCAACTGCGAGCAAATTTACTAAAAGCCTTACTTATAAAATCTACAATACTTTATCACGTAAAACTAGCACCACGCCCCCATGATTTGTTAATTCAGATGTACACCAGTTTGCTTCTATACGAGAACCCAATTTTCCCTACTATTTACCCTGTAGAAAAGGAGAAAATATTTTGATTAATGATTTTCTCAAGGACATTATCATGTTATTGTTACATAATCTATGCAGTTGCATAAGATTATTGTCAATCCCCTGTAATTCTAAAGGGATAGCCCTTTTCATATCACGGGCGGTACTTTCCATGGAATAGTACAGGAAGCCCGCGAAATAACGTGAAGTCACGTGGGACCTGGTTGGGTCCTCAGTTTTCAGTTGGACGTCAGGCAGAGAGGATGTTCTGCCTTAATTGGAACTCAAACTGCATACGCGCGCTATGTTAGTCAGATAGTTAGTTACATGAAATGTATAGTTACGGAAATAAAGTTTAAGAAAAATAACACGGTCTTGTGATTAATGGATGTCTTGGTAACAAGACTGATATAGAAGAAATGAGTTGAGTGCGACCGACCAGCCAAGACGAAGTCCCAAAGATGTTAGAAGAGTCGCTAGAAGAACAGAAGAGGAATAGAAGTAAGAAAGAAGTAAAGAATTAGAAGGATATACAACATTATGTCGCAGAGATAGGAATATGCAATACTCCACTTTGGCCCTATCTTGGGCTAGACGGCGGTCGGAGAGGCCCCCTCCGATCAATCGGCTGGTCACGTCAAGCCCTAGCACCTATATGATTTTCCCAACCCTGTTGCCCTTATGGCAAGCCCCAATCCCTTTTTATCATATTGGTGCTAGAAGGCGGTGACTGAGGGTCTACATGTCCTGGGAATGACGTTAAATTCTATCTGATGGTGAGGTTCCAGTTTTGGAGGTCTGGGGAATGTGGAACACCCCTTCATCACCATTGCTCCTTGGTCCACTCTGACTCGGAGTGGTAGTACCTGTTAGGGTCCCATCTATGGGTTAAATAGAAAAATGTATTTATAAAAAAATTGTATTATCCATTAAGAATTGATTTATTTCAAAACTTTATCGGCATTAAATGACTCACTGAGGTTGATATGCCGTAAAACAAAACAAAACAAACAAACAAACGAGATTAGAATACGCTTACTCTAGTCTCTTCAGTATGCAGTACCCCATCCCCATCTCGAATAAAATTGGTATCCTTTGTATGGCCCTAAATTACAGATAATGGTAAGGTTATAGTTCTGGCAATCTGGAAAATACAAAATACCACTTCATTGCCAGGTTCACCACAATCTGGTGTGATAGTATCTGTTATGGTCCCATCTAAGCGTCAAATAAATCTATCGAACAATTATTCGTTTTAGATTGGAATTTAGAAAAAAAAGATTGGAATTTAGAGAAAAAACTCTAAAGAAACAATTACACAAAATGTAAACATAACGTACAACGAAGGCAATTCCCTAAGTGTTAGGCATAGAATAACCCTGGACAGGTTGATATACTTTTACAATCAATTAATCAACCATTGATATTGAAATGACAGAGAAACACAAACAACCTTTATCTGGATTTGAACTCGACTAGTTGAGTCTATTTTCTACGACAATAACAATTACATCAAAGCGTATTTTTGATTTCTCGTCAACACGTTATTTTTTGCAGATTATCAATCTACCGAGGAAGCTCCTCACCCTGTGATCTATATTAGTCGCTTCATGTCTGGCTAAGTCCAGCCAAGCCAAGCCAAGTCCAAACCATATTTTTATTCAAAAGTATTACGACTATATTTTTTATCGTTTATTTGATTACTTACTCTCTCTCCCCTCTCCCTTCTCTCTCTCTTTATATATATATATATATATATATATATATATATATATATGAGAAGTAAACAAACAAACAATGTGTTTTGATATGGCATTTTTAAGCCGACAATTTTTGGGAGAATATGTGCTTAATTGAAGTCGTACCTAATTTTTTAAAATTAACTAATTAATAATTAATTAATTAGGCGGGCATACCTATTCAAATGTAAGGCTAAACAAATCGAGAAAAATGACTTCAATTAAGCACATATTCTCCCAAAATATATCTATATCTATATCTGTATATATATATATATATATATTATAAAAAAGAAGGTCCGCAAAATGTATTATGTTTTCAGAAAAAAATGTTTAATTTCTTTTTATCTTACATATGCGACACGTGTTTCTGATCTGTTGTCTTCTTCAGGCATTGAATTATTATTTTGGCAGAATATGTCCGATATTTGATAGGTTGTGTGTATTTTTGTAACTTTTTTATTATAATATTATATATATATATATATATATATATATATATATATATATATATAGCAATATATGCACCCTCCGGGTGCAAGTATTTAAGTTTTAATATAATAAAATATCATGTTAAATTAGAAAGGCTAATGAAACTGAATAAGAATGCAGATAAAAAGATTAGTAACAGAGGGGGTATGATTGAAAAATAGAACAACTTTGAAACTAACTGTTCCACCATTTTCCCTTACTCCGTCTTTCATTGGTAAATTTCCCTAATTTAACTATTTAGTTAAAATAGGAAGAAAAGAATAAAATTACAGTTATTTCTTTATGTTAATAGATTTCTGTTAAGATTTATCCCGAGATTTTTGCTCATATTTATTAAGATAAAACAAACAATTAGAAATCAATAATACTAAGCATATATTTATTAAAATCAAATTTTTTAAGATCAATATGCAAATTAGCCTTCCCATTCACACTGTAACCGCTATTTCGTTGAATATATAAATATAATTGCATGTTATTAGTATGTAGATATTGTTAACAGTCTTAATGATGTAAAACAATTTCTAATAATTGAGGTTTAATAAAAAAATAAAATCATGGAGAATGTGTAAATAACAAAGGGAATTGTGACTTGTGTAGTTTCGGTTACAGACAGACAAACCCACAATCTCCATTATAATAAGATATATACATATATCGATATATATATATACAGATAGATAGATATATGTATGTTGTCTTCTACCGTTTAATTGTGTAATAGAATGTTTTTGTCGTGGGTAGCAATATACTAGCTGGTTCCTGGCTTATTATTAGTATTTATTGAACATGTTTGCTTTCTGTAGGGTTGCACTTCCCGTCCGATTAGCATTCATTATTTACTTGATTCTACTTCCTTGTCTTATTCAATGAGCACAATATTGCCGCGAGTTGTTGGAACAACTTCGTCACGCTTTACACTTTATACGATCGCATTCCCTTTTACCGTGTCGTCTCCGTTTCACCAACGTGTTGTCTTGTCGCTCTTGGCACTCATCACTTTTGTAAAGAGCTCAGTCCTACACCCCGTATGAAATTGTGTTTACCTGGACAAGAAGCAACGAGGCGATCATGATATATTTATAGCCAGTTGATCAGGTAACAAAAACGAACGCAAAATAACGCGACCAAGAAAATATGTTCCGCGGAGACAATCATAATCACTATCTATCTATTTTTTAAAATATTTTTTTGCAAGCAGCTGCTGCTACAGAAATGGTGTTAGGGAGAAGCTTACCCGACACTCATAATAAATAGAACATCGTTTTTAGGGAGCATCAGGTAAGATGAAGAGCATTTGCTTTTTTCTGTGTCTTTTATTTGTTCATTGCGTTGTGGGATTATGAAGTAAAAGGTAAGCGTAAACGGGAATTATGTGTAGGAGAAGAAAGAAGAGAGAGATTGTATGATGTAGACAGAAGGTGATAAAGAAAGATATACTAAATATTTGGTGTTGTTAAAGAGGATGAAAGAATGAGAAGGAGGTGGAAATAGAAAAGGAAAAAGAGATACTGATGAGAGCACATGACAAATAACATGAATTGAAGAAGAAGAAGAAGAAGAAGAAGAAGAAGAAGAAGAAGAAAGAAAGAAAGAAAGAAAGAAAGAAAGAAAGCAAACAAAACTATAAAAAAGAAAAGGATAGAAATGTGAAAAGAGGACCTAGGGAGAGAGAAAGAAAGAAAAAAGAAAGAAAGAGAGAGAGAGAGAAGAAAGAAAAAGGAAAGAAAGAAAGAGAGAAGAAAGAAAAAGAGAAAGAAAGAAAGAACAAGAAAGAAGAAAGAAAGAAAGAAAGAAAGAAAGAAAGGGAGAGAGAAATAAAAAAAGAAAAAAGAAAGAAAGAGAGAAGAAAGAAAAAGGAAGGAAAGAAAGAAAGAACAAAGAAAGAAAGAACAAAGAATGAAAGAAAGAAAGAAAGAAAGAAAGGGAGTGAGAAAGAAATAAAAAAGAAAGAAAGAGAGAAGGAAGAAAAGGGAAAGAAAGAAAGAAGAAAGAAAGAAAGAAGAAAGAAAGCAAACAAAACTATAAAAAAGAAAAGGATAGAAATGTGAAAAGAGGACCTACAAAGAAGAAAGAAAGAAAGAAAGGGAGAGAGAAAGAAAGAAAAAAAAAAGAAAGAGAGAGAGAAGAAAGAAAAAGGAAAGAAAGAAAGAACAAAGAAAGAAAGAAGAAAGAAAGAAAGAAAGAAGAAAGGGAAGAGAAAAAAAAAGAAAAAAAAGAAAGAGAAGAAAGAAAGAAGGAAAGAAATAAAGAAAAAGAAGAAAGAAAGAAAAAGAAAGAAAAAAGAAGAGAAATAAAAAGAAAAAGAAGAAAGAGAGAAAAAAGAAAAAGAAAGAAAGAAAAGAACAGAAAGAAAGAAAAAAAGAAAAAGAAAAAGAAAGAAAGAAAGAAAGAAAGATAGAAAGAAAAGAAAGAAAAAAGAAAGAGCGAGAAAGAAAGAACAAAGAAAGAAAAAAGAAAGTAAGAAAAATAAAACCAAAGAAAGAAAGAAAGAGAGAAGAAAAAAAAGAATAAAGAAAAAAGAACAAAGGAAGATAGAAGGAACGAAATAAAGAAGAAAAATGTGTAAAGGAAAGATAAAACGTAAAACTAGATTACTACATAAAGAAAAGATCGAAAAGAATGAGAAGAATCTAATATGGTTTCTAAATAAACCGATTACATACTACAGGGTCCCTAAAAACAGTTTAAAAGGAGGCCAGAGATACAAATATAAATATAGGAAAGAAGTAAGAAAAAAGGATCTCAATCAAAGACGCCAAAAATATTACGGGAGGGGGTGGTTTCGCTCAGTCGGTAGAACATTCGATATTGATCGCCGTCAACTCAGCGCATGAGGAGCGCAACTTGGATAACATGGACTGTGAGGTAAAGCCTCTGGGAGCTGCCGGTAGGTGTGACCATCCACCTCAGCAAGAATCTGGTCTAGCACTACGGCAAAATATGGAACCCTTCCTGTTCGGCTTATACCGACAATAGACCACTTCGCAGACTTCATGTATTACTTACATACATGTGATATACAGAAACAGGTGCTCGAACTAGTTTTGAAAAAAGTTGAAACCTCTAGAAAATCATTCACCGACCATTATAAAAGGTTAAAAAATATATAGGTATGATTTTAACTCCATGCATGCCTATCTATATACCTTTGTACTTTGCGTTTGGCGTGTGTCACGTCAATAGGAGTAAGAGTCTAAGCTAAGTGAAATCTATCTCTCACACCAGCACAGTATGCTTTTAATATAAGTGTCTGTAGGCGAACCAATAAAGAAATTAATTCTAACTTACAAGCTTTCCCGGTAACGATTCTGATTGGTTGGTTTGTTTTGTTTTACGGCATATCAACCTCAGTGGGTCATTTAATGCCGATAAAGTTTTGAAATAAATCAATTCTTAATGAATAATACAATTTTTTTTATAAATACATTTTTTCTATTTAACCCTAACAGGTACTACCACTCCGGGTCAGAGTAGACCAGGGAGCAATGGTGATGAAGGGGTGCTCCACATTCCCCAAACCTCCAAAACTGGAACCTCACCATCAGATAGAGTTTAACGTCATTCCCAGGACATGTAGACCCGCGGCCACCGCCTTCTAGCACCCATATGATAAAAAGGGGTTGGGGCTTGCCATAAGGGCAATAGGGTTGGGAAAATCATATAGGTGCTAGGGCTTGACGTGATCAGCCGATTGATCGGAGGGGGCCTCTCCGACCGCCGGTCTAGCCCAAGATAGGGCCAAAGTGGAGTATTGCGTGTCATGAACTGCTCACCCACCTGGGCTCTATCCTTAAGCATCACGGGTCGCCACCCACGGCCAATAGGTGGCCCCATTGGGGGAGTCTTACCCCTCTGCAGAGGTGCAATCGGTGCATTCTAACGCTCCAGACGACAGGGCGGAACAATTCTGACTCAACATCTGCCAAGACCAACCATTCTTCATTTACTAGCGTTCTCTGAAATATTACGACAGCATTGAAATTATAATTAGCAACTGCTTTATTTCTTTGAAATTATATTAGATATAATTATAATTTTAAAAATATATAGACAGATACACAGAAAGACAGTTAAATTCAAATTCAAATTAAATATATAGACAGATACACAGAGAGATAGACTAAATAAAAATAGACAAATAGATGGACAGAAAGTTTATAAAAAAAACAAAAAAACTCACACATATAAAACTAATGACAAATCCAGTTTCCAACACACACAATTAAAACAGACATACACACACATACACATACTCATTCATCTTGACCCACCCCCATCATCAAACATTCTTGACCCACACCTGCATCACAAATAAACACTCCCCATCTAGAGATAAGAAAATCCACTACCCACCCCCAACCACCACTGACAACCTACTGTTTTCACCATTTTGAAAATGTGCTTCATTGAAGCAAGAACTATATTTGAGTCCTGAAGAAGATCTAAATGACCGAAACGTTGCATCGTCGACAATAAACATCCAGTTTCCATAACATCCCGTGTTTGTCTACTTTGTCTCCTATATAATCATGATTAAAAAGCAAACTTAGAATATTAGATTCTATCAAAGTGATGTAAAAAATTTCATGTTGCATTTTCAAGTGCTGTCAATCGCGAACTGGACAAATATGCGTCCATTTTAGACAAGTTCGTTGTAGTACCGGAGCAATATTCGATGAGATTGGCCCACTCAACTGCGATGTACTTTTAAATATTGGTAAAAAAAAATGTTTTTTTCCTTTGTGTTACGTGCCTCTAAAAAATGGATCTAAGTATGCAACGATATTTTTGCAACTATATCAACGGAAAAAAGTATTTTCTTTTTTCATTTTCAATAAATAAAAAAAACGTATTTTCTTTTTTTTTAATCTAGAAAAAAAATAAAATCAGGGGGCCATGATACATAATGAAAGAGAGAGAGAGAGAGAGAGAGAGAGAGAGAGAGAGAGAGAGAGAGAGGAGAGAGAGAGAGGGTAGAAGAAAAAGTGAACTAGAAAGAAAGAAAAAGGCGTAAGATGAGATGAATAAAGTTTAAATCTAAATTAATAGAAGGTTAAAAACTAAAAAAAGGAAGAAAGAAAAGAAGGGATTGCAAATAAAGAAGAAAAGAAGGAAAGAAAGAAGAAGAAAGAATGAAAGAAGAAAAGAAGGAAAGAAGAAAAGAAAGAAAGAAGGAAATACATGATGGAAGGAAAATATAAGAAGGAAAGAAAGACTGATGAACGAATTTCAACTGAAAAATGTGATGCTAAAAATAATGAAAAAAAAAAAAAAGGAAACATTAAATAATAAGAAAAAACAGACAAACATTTAAATAAAGAATGAAATAAAGAAAAAATATAGGAACGAAAATGAAATGAAAGTCAGAAAAGTATGTACAATATGGAATCAGCTAATATAAAGAAAAAATAATGAAATGGTAAGAAAAAAGGGGTAAGAAAGAAAGCGAGAATAAATGAATTAGAAAACAAAAAGACATGAGTAGGAAAGAATAAACGAAGGAAATAATAAACCAAATATATTAAAATGTAAATATAAATAAAAAACACATAGAGACTAAAAGATCGTAAATAAAAAGGGACAACGATCCAAAAGTCTAAGAAAGAATTCGAATTGCCATAAAAATGTAGAAGAACTCTAGAATAAACGATTAAATGTGATAAAAGGAGAAACAACGAAAGGAGAAATAAATAAATAAATAAAATCTATCAATAAAAAGAAGAGTAAAAGTCAGTAAGAATTCGAAATGCTGGTCCGCCATTGTTGCACGTCAGACGCCCGTAATTGTATTGTAGTCTTGTCACCTAAGCACCACTGACAGATCTGCTTCCCGGAGCAACGAAACTTGGCTGTTTCCAACAGTTCCTTTTCACCGTTGATTAGTGTTTAATCTAATCGAATACTGTCCACTTTCACTTTCACTTTCTTCCCTCGTCTTTCCCGCCAAAAACCCCGGACAACTTTTATGATTAGTATTTTTCAGCTTACCATTTTTCCCGCCATTCTTTGTCTTGTCCTCTTCATCTCGCTTAAAAAAACTCCACAGGAAGAAAACATTTGCTTTTTAGTTTTCTATTTTTTGTTTGTTTTGTTTTTACTTCATAATGTAATTTTTTTCATTTACCCATCTTACCACATCTTGCCTCTTTCATTTTACCTACTATTCTCTCCCCCCCCCCAAATGCTCCCATTCTCGTTTGTCATTCATTTCCGGTGTTTATTTATTCATTCATTTATTTATTTACATATTACTCATTTACTTTTTGTTCTTTACTTAACGAAAAGTTGCTATGACGGTAGAGCAACAATAACAACAATAAAAGCAATTCATCAAAACAAAAAAAACTAGAAGAATAAAAATAGAAATGTCAACAAGACAGGAAACAAAAGATGAAAATAGATACACATTTTATTTTTTTTATCTTTTTGCCCTTTTTTTTTTCTTCAGGTTTCACTTTTTAAAATTTCCTTCTTTTTTTTGTTTTTGTTTTGCCCTTTTTTTTTTCTTCAGTTTTCACTTTTTAAATATTTCCTTCTTTTTTTTTGTTTTTGTTTTGCCCTTTTTTTTTTTCTTCAGTTTTCACTTTTTAAATATTCCTTCTTTTTTTTTTTTTGTTTTGCCCTTTTTTTTTTTCTTCAGTTTTCACTTTTTAAATATTTCCTTCTTTTTTTTGTTTTTGTTTTGCCCTTTTTTTTTTCTTCAGTTTTCACTTTTTAAATATTTCCTTCTTTTTTTTTGTTTTTGTTTTGCCCTTTTTTTTTTCTTCAGTTTTCACTTTTTAAATATTTTCCTTCTTTTTTTTTGTTTTTGTTTTGCCCTTTTTTTTTTCTTCAGGTTTCACTTTTTAAATATTTCCTTCTTTTTTTTGTTTTTGTTTTGCCTTTTTTTTTTCTTCAGTTTTCACTTTTTAAATATTTCCTTTTTTTTTGTTTGTTTTTGTTTTGCCCTTTTTTTTTTCTTCAGTTTTCACTTTTTAAATATTTCCTTCTTTTTTTTTGTTTTTGTTTTGCCCTTTTTTTTTTCTTCAGTTTTCACTTTTTAAATATTTCCTTCTTTTTTTTTGTTTTTGTTTGCCCTTTTTTTTTCTTCAGTTTTCACTTTTAAATATTTCCTTCTTTTTTTTTGTTTTTGTTTTGCCCTTTTTTTTCTTCAGTTTTCACTTTTTAAATATTTCCTTCTTTTTTTTTTTTTTTGTTTTGCCCTTTTTTTTTCTTCAGTTTTCACTTTTTAAATATTTCCTTCTTTTTTTTTTGCTTTTGTTTTAATTTTTACATTCAATACATTTTACCAAGTTTCTTCTTCATTTTCTCAGATTTCTCTTTTTTTTTTTTCATTTTAGGGTTTCCGTTCTTTCTTAACTCTGTTTTTCTCCCTTTCTTATTAAAACTTCTCTCGGTGGTTTTTTTCGTTCTTTAATTCTTTAAAAGTATTTTTATCTCTTAATTGTTAATATTTCTTTATTTTTTTAAAGTTTTGGTTTTCTTAACATCTGTTTTCTTTTCTTTTTTTATTTAATATGTTTTAGTCATGCCTCTTTCTTTCTTGAGTTCTTTTTTCTATCTATCTTTCTTTCTTTTTACTGTTTATCTGAGTTAATTATTGGTTCATTTATTTCTTTGTTTCTTTCTTTCGTTCCTTCGTTTTTCCGAGAAATTATTTAATTTCTTTCCTTATTATTCCTTTGCTATTTTAATTGTATTTTTTATTCTCTTAAGATCCGTAAATACAAGCAAAACTTCTTAGAATTAAGTTTTTCTTTATTTCTTCGTCTCCATCTTTTCTTTCTTTCTTTCTTTCTTTCTTTCTTTTTCATTTCGTTTTTAGAATGTTACAATTGACTTTCAATTTGTTTCTTTACCTTTCGTTTTCTATATATCTATTATTTATTTATTCATTTATGCCTATTATTTATTTTCTGTTTTGCTTTCATTTTGTATTTTTCACTCTTTCCCTCGATATGTCTTTTTTATTTTTTTTTATTTCTTTATTTTTGAAATTGTTTTAATCTCTTATGTTATTCCCCTTCTTTATGAAATGGTCAGAAAAAAAGGGGTAAGAAAGAAAGCAAGAATAAATGAATTAGAAAACAAAAAGACATAAGTAGCAAACATAAACGAAGGAAATAATAAACCTAATATATTAAAATGTAAATATTAATTTTGTTTTCATTTTGTATTTTTCACTCTTTCCCTCGATATGTCTTTTTTCTTTTTTCTTTCTTTCTTTCTTTCTTTCCTTCTTTTTCATTTCGTTTTTAGAATGTTACAATTGACTTTCAATTTGTTTCTTTACCTTTCGTTTTCTATATATTTATTTATTTATTTATTCATTTATGCCTATTATTTATTTTCTGTTTTGTTTTCTTTTGTATTTTTCACTCTTTCCCTCGATATGTCCTTTTTACTTTTTTTCTTTCTTTCTTTTTAATTTTGTTTTAATTTCTTATGTTATTCGCTTTCTTTATCTTTATTCTTCCTCTTTCATCTTTTCCAGTATTCTTATTAATTCTATTCTTTCATGATCATCTTTATGTTTACATATGTTTCATATTTCTTTTGTATTTGCTTTTACATTTCTTTCTCATAGAACTTTTTGCATCCTCAAGCTTCTTCTTCTTTATTATTATTATTATTATTATTATTATTATTATTATTATTATTACTAGTACAAAATAAAAAATCACCCTCCGGGCGATGTAAAAATAGATTTTTGAAACATATTGCCTGAGGAGTGGGAGTAAAAAATTCAATGTCAGCGAGTTTGTACCCTAAGTAAGTAAAATCATCAAATTCATTAAAGGATTAAAAAATAAAACAATTTGAAATGTAAACTTTAAATATGTATTAAAATAAAACAAATTATATATAGATGTATAATACCAGTCATGTATTTACAAAATATGAACATGCCAAAAATTGTAAAATAAATTTTATTCTATGTTATGACGATTTTGGTTAATTTGACGTAAGCAGTGACGTAATTTTTGTTACAGACAAAAACCGGAAGCAAATCTCCATTATTAATAGATTTACTCCTTTTGAGTTTTCACGTCAGCATTAGCTGATGGTCTTTCACTGGAGTCTGAGTGACAGCAAGTCTCCTCAGGTCTCCAGGACTCTTCTGAGTATTCTGGCAGATTGCAGCAGTGCAGTGTTCTGAATGGTTTCAATCCTCCCACTGATTTCCAAACTTTCCAAACCCTTTTCCAATCCTTTTGGGACTGTTCCAAGTGCACCAACCACAATTAGTATCACTTTCACTTTCATATTCCATAACTTATTCAGTTCTCTGGCAAGGTCCAGATACTTGTCGATTTTTTTCATTTTCCTTTAGCTTCACCCTGTGATCTGGTGGCACTGCAAAATCCACCAGTTGACAAGTTCTTTCTTTTTTGTTTATCAACACTAGGTCTGGTCTTCTTGCTGGGATAAGGTGATCCGTTTTTATTTCAAAGTCTCAGAGAATTTTATGCGTTTCGTTCTCGAGAACAGATTCTGGTTTATGCATATCCCATTTTGTTGTGTGGTCAAAATTTAATTTTTTGCATAATTCCCAGTGGATCACCTTCCCAACCCAGTCGTGTCTAGTTTTGTATTCTCGTTGTGCTAATTTGCTACATTCGCAGAGTATATGGTTTACAGTCTCATCTCTATTACCGCAAAGTCTACATTTACTATTTTGTTGGGTCTTATCAATTTTCGCTTTGATGTAGTTTGACCTTATGGCATTATTTTGTGCAGCAATTATAAGTGATTCTGTTTCTCTTTTGAGGTTTCCCTTTCTTAACCATGTCCAAGTCTTTTCATGTGCAACCTAATCTATTTGTCGTTTGAAGCGTCCATATAATTGTTTTTTTTTCCCATTTTTGTTTTCTAGTCTTTGTCGTTTTTCTGTTTGTCCATCTGCCGTTTCTACTATTGTTGGCCGCCATAATTAGTTTGTCTTTGCTCTTCCTTGTGTAATCTTCAAGTTGTTGGATTGTGGTTTTATTATTATTATTATTATTATTATTATTATTATTATTATTATTATTATTATTATTATTATTCCTTTAAGAGATATTGTTGGGTCTTATCAATTTTCGCTTTTATATAGTTTGTCCTCATTATTATTATTATTATTATTATTATTATTATTATTATTATTATTATTATTATTATTCCTTTAAGAAATATTTCTTCCTCCCCTTTTTTCCCGCCCTTTGTTGCATGGTGTTTTCCACCTCCTTTTACTTCTCCTCCTCCTCCTGTACACTCTCCAAAAGTTCACTTCTTATTTTCGCTCATCTGTCTGTCGTGCAAACAGACACAAGCGCTCTTAATAAAAACTCTTACAGCACAAACGAAGATAATTAATTAAATTAGTATTATTATTTCTGACTTTCTACTTAAGTATCAGCGCCGAAAATACAAAAAAAAGTAGATGAACAATATCAACTTAAAAGACAAGAAATTAATTCCATTAAAGATTGATTGTATCTAACTCATCCTTTTCATATCTATCTATCTATCTATCTATCTATCTATCTATCTATCTTTTCCTTTTCATATCTATCTATCTATCTATCTATCTATCTATCTCTTCCTTTTCATATCTATCTATCTATCTCTTACTTTTCATATCTATCTATCAATCTATTCCTTTTCATATCTATCTATCTATCTATCTATCTATCTATCTCTTACCTTTCATATCTATCTATCTATCTATCTATCTATCTATTTATCTATCTAATCCTTTTCATACAGCTATCTATCTATCTATCTATCTATCTCATCCTTTTCATATATATCTATCCATCTATCTATCCTTTTCATATCTATCTATCTATCTATCTATCTATCTATCTATCATCCTTTTCATATCTATCTAATCTATCTATCTTCATCCTTTTCATATCTATCTATCTATCTATCTATCTATCCTATCTCTTCCTTTTCATATCTATCTATCTCTTCCTTTTCATATCTATCTATCTATCTATCTATCTATATATTTCTTCCTTTTCATATCTATCTATCTATCTCTTACTTTTATATCTATCTATCAATCTATCTATCTCTTCCCTTTCATATCTATCTATCTATCTATCTATCTATCTAATCCTTTTTATATAGCTATCTATCTATCTATCTCATACTTTTCATATCTATCTATCTATCTATCTATCTATCTATCTATCTATCCTTTTCATATCTATCTATCTATCTATCATCCTTTTCATATCTATCCATCTATCTCTTCCTTTTCATATCTATCTATCTATCTATCTATCTATCTATCATCATTTTCATATCTATCTATCTATCTATCTATCTATCTCATCCTTTTCATATCTATCTATCTATCTTTCTTTCTTTTTCTTTCTTTCTACCTTTATTTATATCTTGCAGAGGTATTGGGTATATTCTTGGATATGTATTCAACAGTTGCGTAGAGGACCGACAGTTGCCCATGCAACAGGTCTCCCATTTCTATACTAGCTGTGTTGTATAAAGTGTCAACACATTGACTCGTAAATTACTTCTTATTACAACTAAAGAAGAGGTTATCCGTTTAAAGGAATTGTGAACTTTATTGATATATTGGCTCTCAAAACTTTCATATTGGAACGGAGCATGAAGCGCAAACCCGTTTTAAAGGATTGGTAAGTTTATTAATATATTTTCTCTTAAAAAGTTTTATTGTAAATCTTATTATAATGGAGATTGTGTGTTTTTCTGTCTGTAACCGAAACTATATCACTATTCAAGTAACAATTCCCTTAGTTATTTACGTCACATTCTACATGATTTTATTTTTATTTAAACCTCAATTATTAATAAAATTGTTTTACATTAATAATACTGTTTGTAATATCTACATGCTAATAACATACAATTGTATTTATATATACAACAAAATAGCAGTTTACAGTGTGAATGGGAAGGCTTATTTGCATATTGATATTAAAAATCTGATTTTAATAAATATGAGCTTAGTATTATTGATTTCTAATTGTCTGGTTTTATCTTAATGAATATTATCTAAAATCTCAGGGATAAATCTTTTAAAAATCCATTAAAAAGAAAAAAATAACTCTAATTTTATTATTTACTTCCTATTTTAACTAAATAGTTAAATTAGGAAAATGTAGCAATGAAAGACGGGAGTGAGGGAAGAGTAAGTTTCAGTTGTTCTATTTTTTTTTATTATACCCTCCTCAGTTTCAAATATTTTTATCTGCTTTCTTATTTAGTTTCATTAGCATTTCTAATTTGATACAATATTTTATTACATTAAAACTTAAATACTTGCACCCGGAGGGTGCATATATTTGCTAGTAAATATAAAGTGTATATATGTTGCCTCAATATGAAGTCAGAAAAAAAAAGAATTCATGTGTTTTAAACAAGATTGCGTAATCTCAGTAAATGACATTAGTTGACCGGTTCACATTGTTGTATACTCTCTTTCCTTACTTCTATTATTCTTCTGCTCATCTTTGGTATCTTACGTTCTTCTTCTTACGTCGGGACTTCGTCTTGGGGACTTCGTCTTGCGGACTTCGTGTCTGGTCTTCCATTGGGGATTTCTCTTTATCAGAAGCCCTGTGTCATTGGTAGTTTGTAGATAATAACACAAGACTTCGATTTACTTAGATCATATTTTATTTCGAAATCCCCACCAGACTACCTGCGCAGATGGAGTCGGCAGCACGCATAACACGGCTTACCACCGTCGTGGCCTGGCCGATACTAACTAAAATCTCTTTCTAATCTAAACCGGAAGAGGGTCTTCTCCACTGATTCTCACGGTATCCACCAAAAGGATCAGAATGAGGTCAAGCTTGTTATCCAATCTTTCAAGGCCGCCGGCTGCAACTAATAACAGCTATTTTAGTTTCTACACCACTGTACATAAGTATTAGGAATCTGATAATTATGTAACACACATCTCGGTAGTAATATCTCATCTACAGAAAGCGATGTAATCATACACATAGGAAAGGCATGAACTGCTAATGACAGGTTGAATACCATAAAATAAAAGCTACCAAATTAAAATGAGAAGGCAAGAGAAGACCAGGAACGTTAAGGATTTACAATTATATTTCATTTTCTCAATGGTTTTTAAGAAGTCGATTACTTGTAATAAATGAGTGACTTGAATGCACGCATTGGTGGAGTCATACTTGAAACAACTCTGTTGATTATTTATGTCATAGATTAGATGTAGACATTAGAATTTTAAATATTTCAGTTCTGGCCACGGATCAAAGATAAAGACGTAGTTTTATAGACACTGACTATCATTAGTTAGATCAGTAAAAACCATTTGCCCGTAGCTAGACCCAACCAGTTTTTAACACATTCGCAAATCATATGTCTGTTGTTTTCAAACGAAGTGGTCTCAGTACAGCAGTGTGACCAAGCCGATTATATATATATATATATATATATATATATATATATATATAACACACACACACACACACACACATTATATATATATATATATATATATATATATATATTATATATGCTTAAATAGCGTAGACAATTTAAATGGCACTTTGCAACTGTCAGTTTAATTCCTATGCGATCATCATACCAAGAGTTTCCCACGTGGTGGGTGTCTCTTTATATTTGGTTATGTGTGATATGAAGAGGGAAGTAATCAAGTTTGTGGAGCATTCTGTGAAGGGCGGTCGAATTAAATTATGTAGTTAAATTAATTTTATGATTTGTTAATTTAGTTGATCTATTATGTTTATTGATTATTTTTAGTGCTGCTATTATTATTATTATTATTATTATTATTATTATTATTATTATTATTATTGTACACACCTTTTGAGTTTTTCACATCAGCGTTAGCTGATGGCCTTTCACTGGAGTCTGAGTTGCAACAAGTCTCCTCAGGTCTCCAGGACTCTTCTGAGTATTCTGGCAGATTGCAGCAGTGCAGTATTCTGGATGGTCTCGATTCTTCCCCCGAATCCCAGATTTTCCAAACTTTTTTCCAATCCTTTTGGGACCGTTCCAAGTGCACCATCTACAATTGGTATAACTTTGACTTTCACATTCCATAACTTTTTCAGTTCTCTGGCAAGGTCCAGGTATTTGTCCATTTTTTCATTTACCTTCAGCTTCACCTTGTGATCTGCTAGAACTGCAAAATCCACCAGTTGACAAGGACAGTCATGTGTTCCTCTTTTTCTTTTGCGGCATCCTTTCTGTTCCTCTGGGAAAGGTTTTCCCTAATTGAGTGAAAAGTATATTTTTTCTTTTATTACTTCTTTGATTATTCATGGGTAGACAAGTTATCGGTCTATAATTGCTTGGGATGTTTTCCTTTTTGTGGTCTTTCTGGATTAGGGTAGTTATCCCTTTTCTCATCCATTCAGGTATTTCTGTTTCTTGTAGACATCTGTTCAGTTGTAGAGCCATTCTTTTGTGGATAGACGTAATTTTTTTAACCAGAATCCATGTATTTCTTGAATATTGATCTGAGTGTAATTATATGAATACTTGCTACAGGTCCTTCCTCAATTTCCATCAGCTCATTTTTTATATCACTTATCCATTTGTATTTTTATAGTGTTCTTTCTTCTCCCATATATCACTCCAAAATTGTTTTGCTTCTGTTGCATCTGGGTGTTGATCCGTGTGTTTTTTTATCCACTAATTTGTTCATAAAACTTCTTTTCATTGTTTTGGAAGGTCCTATTTCGTTTGTACTGTTTAGTTCTATCTCGATATCGTTTGAGTCTTTCTTCTATAGCAGATATCTTTTGATTTACTTCTTGCATTTTAATTTGCTGTCGTCTTTTCAACTTTTTAGCTGAATGTGTATTTGTACATTTATTTAAAGTATTTATTTGTTGTCGTAGTTTCTTTTATTTGTTCTTCCAATCTGAACTCCCACCTAGCTTTAGTGTTTCTGTTTGTTTCTCTGTTTGTGTTTCGTAGGGGTGGACCAATTCTATCGTAGACTAGTTTTGCTCCTGCATAGATAAGATTGTTTAGATCAGTGATGTTGTTTTTTTGGATCAATATCTTGTTTACCTTTTCAGTTTCTTTCTTGACTTTTTCCCACTCTATGTTTCTTAGGGATGGTAATGTGCTCTTCTTATCAGTCATGATTTGTTGTATCAGTTCTATATTCTTTCTTTGTTCTTGTGTTAGTTCGTGTGCTGTGAAGCTAGGTTGTACATGGTTTTGATTGCCAGCGTGTTCATTTTGTTTAGTTGTTTCCTGATGGACTTGTATTCCTTGATTTTCCTGACCACATATCTCTATTATCTCGAGATCAGAAAAAAGTTTTCTATTCAGGATAATTCTTGGTTGGTCTGCCAATCTTTGGCTGGTTGTGCTGAAAATTTTGTTGTCATTCCAAATCTGAAGCATTCTTTTTCTATAACCTCTGTGTGCTGGGTTGCTCTTAAAATTACAATGGATTACTTATTTTCTCTGGTCCACACTTTTCTTAGTCTCTCGGCTGGCACCTCACTGGGTCGTCTCTCAGCTGACACGTCACTGGCTGAGCTACCATTTTTCTTGTATATCTGAAAAAACAAAAAGAGCAACAGCAGCCTACATGCATATAAGGTTGATCATCTACCCCATGTTTGATACAATGGGTATCCTGATTATTTATTCTTCTTTCCGGGGATGATTCATCTTGTGTTGAGTAACTGAAAAGAAAAGTTGAGAGCCAATTATTATTATTATTATTATTATTATTATTATTATTATTATTATTATTATTATTATTATTTTCACTCCTTGTGAGTTTTTCACATCAGCATTAGCTGATGGTATTTCACTGGATTCTGAATGACAACAAGTTTCCACAGGACTTCAGGACTCTTCTCAGTATTCTAGCCGATTGCAGCAGTGCAGTCTGGATGGTCTCAATTCTTCCTCTGATTTCCAGATCCTCCCGTCTTTTTCCCAAGTTTATTGGGACCGTTCCAAGTGCAACAACTACTATTGGTATCACTCTCAATCTCATATTCCACAGCTTTTTCAGTTCTCTGGCAAGGTCCAGATGTTTATCAATCTTTTAATTTTCCTTCAACTTCAGCCTGTTATCTGCTGGCACCGCAAAGTCCACCAGTTGACACGTTCTTTTTTTTTTTTTGTTAATCAACACTAGGTTTGGTCTCCTCGTTGGGATAAGGTGATCTGTCTTTATCTCAAAATCCCAGAGGATTTTATGCGTTTCATTCTCAATTACAGATTCTGGTTTATGCATATACCATTTTTTTTGTATGGTCAAAATTAATTTATTTTTGCATAATTCCGAGTGGATCATCTTCCTAACCCTGTCGTGCCTAGCTTTGTATTCCCATTATCTATACATTAGTTGGCTTGTTCCTAAAGCTTCCGTCCGTTATCATCCTGCAACACCCTCTTCTTAAAAATGACACTGTCCAAATTGTCCAAGATGCAATGTAAAAAGGTGGATACAGATTATCTGATGTTGTTTAATCGCATATTTCTTATTTGTCCCATTTTATTTCACTCAATTTTGCAAATGAAACATTCCAAGTGGTCTTGCGTCGTTTAAATGCCTAACGTAAAATTAAAATGAATTAAAACAAAAGTTTTATGTGTTCGTTTTATATTTAATATTAAAATTGTGAATTACTGAAAATATTTTGGTAATTTTGGTAAGATTTATATGTAATCATCATTTCTGGCTTAAATAGCTCCTCAACTTTTTTGTTTCGTTTTGTGGAAATTCAACGCGTCCCGCTAGTTATTATTATTATTATTATTATTATTATTATTATTATTATTATTATTATTATTATTATTATTATTATTACTTAAAAATTTCAGGAAAATGAAAGTTGAGAAAGTTAATACCATGCTGTAAACAAAATTATTCACAAATAAAGAGTTTCAATAGAAGTTTCGAAAACACCTCTTATCAGAGAGAGAGAGAGAGAGAGAGAGAGAGAGAGAGAGAGAGAGAGAGAGAGAGAGAGAGAGAGAGAGAGAGAGAGGTGTTACATGAAAGACAAAGACACGAGCTGCTTGAAATTAAAAGAAGGAAAACCAAAATGAAAATGTGTTTACCTACATATCTCAGACGTATGAGTCTATCCCCCTCCCTCTCTCACTCCATTTCTCTCTCTCTCATTCTCTCTCTCTCTCTCTCTCTCTCTCTCTCTCTCTCTCTCTTGTAATTTACAAGTCTCACCAATGGCGTATGTAAAGTCGTTATCTATGATTCAATGTAGGTGCAAATATTCGTAAAAAACATCAGCCGTTGACATTTCCATTGGACAATAATACTTTTTCTGAAAAAAATAATTTAAGAAAGAATACTTACATATGTGATTGGATTGCAAAAATGTTTTCTTTATCCATTCTTAGTTTATTTCTTGTGGTTAAAGAATATTCTGGTGTGATTTTTTTGCTTGAGAAGAAAATAATTTTGAAATTTAATCACAATTAAAATTTTGCAAATTTAGTTATTGACTATTTAAAAATTTAACAAAATCTGATCGGTTAAATATATTTCCCCCTCTTTTAGATACAAT
>CM042161.1:41766384-41781384 GCA_023376005.1 Doryteuthis pealeii
ACATATAACATGGATTTTATGATTTGGTTTGGTTTGTTTTGTTTTACGGTATATCAATCTCAGTGAGTTATTTAATGCTGATAAAGTTTTGAAATAAATTCATTCATAATGGATACACAATTTCTTTTTTTATAAATACATTTTTCTATTTAACCCATAGATAGGACTCTAACAGGTACTATCACTCCGGGTCAGACTGGACCAGGGATCAATGGTGATGAAGGGGTGCTTCACATTCCGCAAAACTCCAAAAACTGGAACCTCACCATCAGATAGAGTATAACGTCATTCCCAGAACAAATAGACCCTCAGCCACCGCCTTCTAGCATCTATATGATAAAAAGGGTGGGGGTTGCCATAAGAGCAATAGGGTTGGGGCAATCATATAGTTGCTAGGGCTTGACGTGACTAGCCGGATGATCGGAGTGGCCTCTCCAACCGCCCGTCTAGCCTATGTAAGGTTGGAGTGTTGAAGGTCATGGACTGCTCATCCACCAAGACTACTTCCTTAAGCACCACGGATTGCCACCCACGACCAACAGGTGGCCCTATTTGGGGGAGTCAAACCCATCTGCGGAGGTGCAGTCGGTGCTTTCTAACGCCCCACTGACAGGGCGAATATTTTATGGATAATTAAAACAGGATCAAAAGAAAAAAGTATTCTGTACCTATGAATATGTAAGTGTATCACTCGAAGCAAAACCTAATTATGATGTGGTTGTTTGCATTAACAAGTAAGTAACATGGGAGTTAATGATTAAAATCTGATTTTTAAATCTATTACACAAATAAGATAAAGCAGGATTGTGTTAAATGACATGTGTTAATCTATTAATAATGGAGATTCGCTTCCGGTTTTTATCTGTAACAAAAATTACTTCACTGCTTACGTCACATTACCCAAAATCGTCATAACATAGAATAAAATTTATTCTACGATTTTTGGCATGTTCAAATTTTGAGTGTATTTATTAATAAATACAATCAAAATTAGAACATGCAACATTAGACAATCCTCATTGTTTTTTAAAACAAGTTTTTAATAGATTCATGACTGGTATTATATATCTATATATAGTTTGTTTTATTTTAATACATATTTAAAGTTAACATTTCAAATTGTTTTATTATTTTAATCCTTTAAGGATTTTACTTACTTAGGGTACAAACTCGCTGACATTGAAATTTTTACTCCCGACCCTCAGGCAATATTTTTCAAAGATCTATTTTTACATCGCCCGGAGGGTGTTTTTTTTATTTTGTACCAGTACATATAAATAATGAAAAATAATGAAAAATTATTTCAATCTTAAAATGTTAAAGGCCAATTTAATGATAATACATGTGTGGAAAACAAAAATTTGTATTTATGATATATATATATATATATATATATATATATATATATATATATATATATATATGGGTCCCACCGTGGTCGTAAAATGATGACTGAAAAATTCCCCAATTTACGGGTACGGTTCGGGAGGCCTTGGCCAACACTGAGGCCGACACAAAATCCACGCCGAACCATATGCCGTAAAGCGATCCCCCACCATAGTCGTAAAATTACTATTGAAAAATTCGCCAATTTACGGCTACGGTTCGGGAGGCGTTGCCCAACACTGAGGCTGACGCGAAATCCAAGCCAAACCATATGCGGTAAAGCGAACCCCCACCGTAGTCGTAAAATGATGATTGAAAAATTCACCAATTTACGCTACGGTTCGGGAGGTAGAGGCCAACACTGAGACCGACGCGAAATCCACGCCGAACCATATACCGTAAAGCGAACCCCCACCATAAACGTAAAATGATGATTGAAAAATTCGGCAATTTACGGCTACGGTTCGGGGGCGGGGGGATAGGGCCACAATGAGGCCGACAAAAAATCCACGCCGAACCATATGCTGTAAAGCGAACCCCAACCGAAGTCGTAAAACGAAGATTGAAAAATTCGCCAATGTACGGCTATGGTTCGGGAATCCTTGGCCAACGCTGAGGCCGACCCGATATTCACGCCGAATCATATTATGTAAAGCGAACCCCCACCGTAGTCGTAAAATGAAGATTGAAAAATTCGCCAATTTACAGCTACGGTTCGGGAGGTCTTGGCCAACACTGAGGCCGACGCGATATCCCCGCCGAACCATATGCCGTAAAGCGAACCCCCAACGTAGTCGTAAAATGATTATTAAAAAAATTCGCCAATTTACGGCTACGGTTCGGGAGGTATAGAGCCACAATGAGGCCGACACGAAATCCACACCGAACCATATGCTGTAAAGCGAACCCTTACTCTAGTAGTAAAACGAAGCTTGAAAAATTCACCAATTTACGGCTACGGTTCGGGCGGCCTTGGCCAACACTGAGGCCGACAAGAAATTCACGCCGAACCATATGCCGTAAAGTGAACCCCAGCCGTAGTCGTAAAATGAAGATTGAAAAATTCGCCAATTTACGGCTACGGTTCGGGGGGTATAGGCCAACACTGAGGCCGACACGAAATCTACACCGAACCATATGCTGTAAAGCGAACCCCTACCGTAGTCATAAAACGAAGATTGAAAAATTCGCCAATTTACAGCTACGGTTCGGGAGGTATAGGCCAATACTGAGGCTGACGCGAGATCCACGCCGAACCATATGCCGTAAAGCGAACCCCCACCGTAGTCGTAAAATGATTATTGAAAAATTCGCCAATTTACGGCTATGGTTCGGGAGGTATAGGCCAACATTAAGGTTGACACGAAATCCATGCCGAACCATATGCCGTAAAGCGAACCTCCTCCGTAGTCGTAAAATGTAGATTGAAAAATTCGCCAATTTACGGCTACGGTTCGGATGGTATAGGCCAACACTAAGGCCGACACGAAATCCACGCCAAACCATATGCTGTTAAATGATGATTGAAAAATTCGCTAATTTACGGCTACGGTTCGGGAGGCCTATGGCCAACACCGAGGCCGACACGAAATCCACGCCGAACCATATGCTGTAAAACGAACCCCCACCGTAGTCGTAAAATGTAGATTGAAAAATTCGCCAATTTACGGCTACGGTTCGGATGGTATAGGCCAACACTAAGGCCGACACGAAATCCACGCCAAACCATATGCTGTTAAATGATGATTGAAAAATTCGCTAATTTACGGCTACGGTTCGGGAGGCCTATGGCCAACACCGAGGCCGACACGAAATCCACGCCGAACCATATGCTGTAAAACGAACCCCCACCGTAGTCGTAAAATGTAGATTGAAAAATTCGCCAATTTACGGCTACGGTTCGGATGGTATAGGCCAACACTAAGGCCGACACGAAATCCACGCCGAACCATATGCTGTAAAGCGAACCCCCACCGTAGTCGTAAAATGTAGATTGAAAAAATTCGCCAATTTACGCCTACGGTTCGGGTGGTATAGGCCAACACTAAGGCCGACACGAAATCCACGCCGAACCATATGCTGTAAAGCGAACCCCCACCGTAGTCGTAAAATGTAGATTGAAAAATTCGCCAATTTACGCCTACGGTTCGGGCGGCCTTGGCCAACACTGAGGCCGACGCGAAATCCACGCCGAACCATATGCTGTAAAGCGAACCCCCACCGTAGTCGTAAAATGTAGATTGAAAAATTCGCCAATTTACGCCTACGGTTCGGGCGGCCTTGGCCAACACTGAGGCCGACGCGAAATCCACGCCGAACCATATGCTGTAAAGCGAACCCCCACCGTAGTCGTAAAATGTAGATTGAAAAAATTCGCCAATTTACGGCTACGGTTCGGGTGGTATAGGCCAACACTAAGGCCGACGCGAAATCCACGCCGAACCATATGCTGTAAAACGAACCCCCACCGTAGTCGTAAAATGTAGATTGAAAAATTCGCCAATTTACGCCTACGGTTCGGGCGGCCTTGGCCAACACTGAGGCCGACGCGAAATCCACGCCGAACCATATGCTGTAAAGCGAACCCCCACCGTAGTCGTAAAATGTAGATTGAAAAATTCGCCAATTTACGGCTACGGTTCGG
This sequence comes from Doryteuthis pealeii, assembly GCA_023376005.1. NCBI lineage: Eukaryota > Metazoa > Mollusca > Cephalopoda > Myopsida > Loliginidae > Doryteuthis > Doryteuthis pealeii. The sequence goes on from CM042161.1 coordinate 41,770,415, forward strand.
GTGGTATAGGCCAACACTAAGGCCGACACGAAATCCACGCCGAACCATATGCTGTAAGCGAACCCCTACCGTAGTTGTAAAATGTAGATTGAAAAATTCCCCAATTTACGGCCACGGTTCGGGACTCCTTGGCGAATACTGAGGCCGACGCGAAATCCATGCCGAACCATATATTGTAAAGCGAACCCCTACCGTAGTCGTAAAATGAAGATTTAAATATTCGCCAATTTACGCTGTAAAGCGAACGCCTAAAATAGTCGTAAAATGTAGATTGAAAAATTTGCCAATTTACGGCCATGGTTCGGGAGGACTTGGCCAACACTGAACCCGACGGGAAATCCACGCCGAAACATATGCCGTAAAGCAAACCCCAATTGTAGTCGTAAATGATTATTGAAAAATTCGCCAATTTACGGCTACGGTTTGGAAGCCTTGGCCAACACTGAGGCCGACGCAAAATCCACGCCGAACCAGATTTCAATGTTTTAGACAAAAATGATTTTCGGCTTTTCCAGGCCAAAAAGCATGGGAAACCGTGCAGGAGGGTATGGAAAAACAAAAAAGTTGATTTTTGAACAGATCTAATATATATATATATATATATATATATATATATATATATATATATATATAAAACAGTGCTCAATATCAGAGATAGACCATATGTTTTAATAGCGTAGACACAGTCAACGGTGCGTGGTGCCTGTCAGTTTCTCACCATGCAATCATCATACTTGATCAGCTGATTGCATAGGTGAGATACTGCGACACCAAGCGTTTTGACTCTGTGTCTACGCTATTGAAATCTTCATCTCAATCTCTTTTTCTCTCCCCCCTTTTTGTCTCAACCCTCCCTCTCTGTCTCTCTTTCTTTCTCTCTCTGTGTCTCTTACACACACACACACACACACACACTCACACACACACACACATACAAAGTTTACCACCCGATACAGATAATAGAATATATACCCAACGTGTGGGATATTTTCTGTGTAAATAATCGGGTTTCGATCCTACTAGCAAATATTCACTCAAACCCACTCTTTTCGGGAGTCATCTTCATGCACAAAAATGTATATATATATTATATATTATATATATATGGAGAGAGAGAGAGAGAGAGAGAGAGAGAGAGAGAGAGAGAGAGAGAGAGAGAGAGAGAGAGAGAGAGAGTATGTCTATGAATATAGGTATAATGAAATTGTGATTGCTTCGTCCTTCCCAAGTTGTCTGACATCCGAAAGGTGTAACTTTTTACAGTCTTTTTTTTCCCCCAATAATGTTATTTCTTCCCTATATTTAATGCTAATTTATACGCTCAAATTTCCAGACCTTTTTGCGATGCTAGCCTAAATTGATTTCCTGCACGGAGGTTTCAATTAGTATGATGTTCCACGTCAACCCGGCCACCTAAATGTGAAAGTCCACGTAATGAAACACAAACTAAATTTAACGAAGACCGCCGAGGAATTCGCTAATTCACTTCTCTCTTCCCAAAAGGTTCTTGCGCTTCTAATTTTCTTCTTTTATCATTTTTTCTTCTTTCCTATTTACATTTACATTTAACTTTGTATCTTCTAGTCTGTTCGTAATTGGCATGTAATTGCAAATTTTATTGAGACGAAAATTCAACTAAATGACACACAATCATTGCTTTTATTTAATGTTCTGAAAAATTTCTCTCAATCAATAATTATTAATGTTATAAATATATTTTTATACGCACACATACACGATATATATATATATATATATATATATATATATATATATATATATAATTGATGAGTAACCTAATGAAAATTAGTGGTCAAGAAGTTGTTCAAAATGTATATTTTTATGTGCTCAATATCCTTATTAAGCAGAATCGATTTATACTCTGAAATGTTTAAATGTTCAAAATGTTAGATAGTTTCCATAACTTTGCGTTATGTTTGTTTGTCTCTTTGTTTATTTGAAAATAATGGGATGTACGGATATGTGGAAATGTCTTTTATCATAGCTTACTATCTTATTATAATGGAGATTGTATGTTTTTCGGTCTGTAACCGAAACTATATTACTATACAAATCACAATTCCCTTTGTTATCTACATCCCATTCTCCATGATTTTATTTTTATTTAAACCTCAATTATTAATAAAATTGTTTTACATCAAGACTGTTGACCATATCTACATACAAATAACATGCAGTTGTATTTATATATACAAAAAAAACAGCGTTTTACAGTGCGAATGGGAAGGCTAATTTGCATATTGATCTTTAAAAATTGATTTTAATAAATATGTGCTTAATATTATTGATTTCTAATTGTTTAGTTTTATCTTATTGAATATGAGCAAAATTCTCTTCAATAATTCTTAAAAGAAATCCCTTAACAAAAAGAAATAACTGTAATATTATTCTTTACTTCCTATTTTAACTAAATAGTTAAATTAGGAATAGGAGTAATTGAAAATGATGGAAGAGTTAGTTTCAAAGTTGATCTATTTTTCAATCATACCCCCTCTGTTCCAAATCATGTTATCTGCATTTTTGTTCAGTTTCATTGGCCTTTCTAATTTAATATGATATTTTATTATATTAAAACTTAAATACTTGCACCCGGAGGGTGCATATATTTGCTAGTATTTATAATTGAAGCGGGCTCAGTGTCGGTGTTAGAACATTGACAGTCTACTGTGCATTGCGATAGTCAGTTTTTCCCATATACCTTTATCAGATAGTATTTTTAATACATTCAACTGTTATATATTTATATACCCATGTTAGATATATACACAATGAGCTCTATATTGACTATAGACCATATATATTTAAGTTACGATTGTCCAATAATAGTCATTCAGCATCATTAATTCTATGTCTATACTATACTATCATACCAACACACACACACACACACACACACACACATATATACACCGCTCCCCACCCCCACAAATATATATATGTGGGTAATTAACATCTGAAGAAGATATAAGAAGATCTGAAACACCTGTCGGTAATGTAATATAATAATAATAAAATATTTTTTTAAAAATCCATTTTGCGGACCTTTTTTATTAAATATTTAATTTTCTTCCGTTGGACCCATAACAACACTTTATATATATATATATATATATATAATAATATATATATTATATATATATATATATATATATATATATATATAAAATGTATATCTATATTTGATCTGGAGTCTTTAAAAAAATGGGAAATTCTTTTATTATGATAGTGTGATGTAGAATTAGAGTTGGAAAAGAATTCGACAATGCAAAAGAAACCCGAACAGAAGATTGAACTGTAGAACGCTCGAGAGCAAAACAGAACAATGTGAGAATACTGAGAGAGAGAGAGAGAGAGAGAGAGAGAGAGAGAGAGAGAGAGAGAGAGAGAGAGAGAGATTTACACAGATGCATAACTTGTTACTTTCTTTCTTTGGCCATTTGTGATCTCTAGTCTTCTTTCTTCTATTTCTCACCATGTTGGGTTCTACTTCTTCCTCCTACTTCGGCCATGTTGGATTCTCTTCTTTCTATTTCCTGTTGGTTTCATTTTCTATTAAGGCATCCTAATTTAACCATCAACGCAAGTTGCTTTTTCAAAGCTTTTATTTACGTTTTCAAACTAACTCAACGCGCGGAGTCCAGCCGAAGCAGGAGACGTCTCTCCTATTTCCCATCCTGGCTGCAACTGAGGTTCTAACTCGTTCTCACGTGATTTGTGGTTTTCCCGCCTCTGGGGTCAAAGTTTCCCAACGGTCTGTAATTTTCCATTTGGGCACTTTGTATTCTCGTTACACGGTGTTGTCAATAATCCATGCTACTACATAGATTATGCAACAAAACCAACACGAAAAGGTGAGCTATCAGTTTCTTTTCTGCTGGTCAGTATTTGAGCACTTACTGGAACTACCGTATTTGACGGCATATAAGACGCACGGGCATATAAGACGCACCCCCATTTCAGCAGGTCAGATTCAGGAAAAAAGTTTTTAGTGTATTTAAGCATATATTGTTGAAAGCAGTCTAGCTGTGCATTACACAAGCAGAAACTAGGTGTATAAAAGCAATTTGGCAGTACAGGCAAGCAATAAGCATACAGAAGACATATCTATAACAGTAAATAATTATAATGATAAAATCAATAATAATAAAACTTCAAACTTCACCTACAATGTATAAGACGCAGTGCAATTTTTTGAGCCAAAATTTTGAAACAAAAGTGCGTCTTATACGCCATTAAATATGGTAAATACATTTTTACTGAGTTGTTTGTTCACACAGTTTTACTTGGTGTGGCGTCGGGCTAGAAACCCGGCAAAAAGCGAAAATAAAACTTGGTAAAGGGCGTATGAACCCTGTTCAAGAGTCAATGTCTATTTTGTACACTAATGTCGTGATGGGAACGAATATCTTTTGTTACCTACTGGCGTTTTCACAGTACCAGATCTATATAACGTTATATACCTTTCTTTACTTCTTTACTCTGGTCGTATCTTCTTCTGACCGGCTTTGGTTCTTCTATCGTCTATTTTCTATCTTGGTCTGGTCTCTTCTAAAGTCGGGACTTTCTTGGGGACTTTGGGTCTGGTTTCTGTTAGGAATCACTCCTTATCAGAAGCCCTGTGTCATTGTTAGTTTTTAGGTAATAAACACAAGACTTCGATTTACGTTGATGTTACTTTATTTGTAAATTCCCAAACCAGACAATCTGCGCAGATGACAGGATGCGCATAGAAATGCGACTTACACCTCGAGCTCCTACCTACTAACTGACTGTGTTACTTACTATATCCTTAAACCGGAAGAGGGTTTTCTACGCCTTCCGGTTCTCACGATTTATCCCCGGAAAGCAAGGTCAGAGTGAGGTCAAGCGCTGTCACTCACTCTCAGGGCCATCAGCTGCACTAATCGCTATTATGATTTCTACACTATTTCCATAATCATTAGGTAACTAATAATTATGTAACACTTTGAAAGATACTCAGCTTTTATTCAAGCCTCAGTCTAGGGCAGGGATTTTGAGACTTTTTACTTGATGCCGCCTTTGTAACGAAATTCAATTTTTATTCATCCACAAATAAATGAAAATTAAATTTCATAACGTAAGTAATTTACTGTTCTGAAAACAAAAAGCTTTCAACTTCTAGATACATTTCTATTATCTCAGTTTTTACTTCTGTTGGCGTTTTTGTGTTATAAGACGTGTGTCAAATGCCCACTTGTACTTATAGACTCGTCGACAACCATATGACCAACTCCTTGGCCAATCACTGGCAGTACGCTGCTGCTGTTATAATATTTATACAGGCTGTTCGGATCTTAACTACACTCAATTGCCTTCAACTTTCGTGGACGACGGAACATAGGATTATATCACTGGACCTTTGACACTACGTAGGATTCCATAATTCAGGACTTATTCACTTACCAAAGGATTCCATAACTCAGGACTTATTCACTTACCAAAGGAGTCTATAGCTCAGGACTTACTTACTTTAAATCCTTTTTAACTGGCCAAGGATGGCGGTCAGAAACTTAACAACTTCGCCATCTATTATTACTTATTTAAAAACATGAGAGAACCGCAGAACAACTGAGTTAGGTCAAGCTAACGACCTGTCATGCCTTATTTGTTCACAAGTTATCCCGGGGGGACGACAATATTATTGCTGCTGTCAACATCAAGAGTGACATCAACCGATAGGTACGCAAGGACCCACGCATTTGATAAGAATGTAGATCTCTTTGGACCTTCTTGCCAATGTCGACCTGCAACAATTCAAACGGCACTGAAAGACACTCTCCATCATCAAGTCTACGTCGTTATTGCCGCTATTCTAGATAAGAGCTGTAAAGAAACTACTTTTGGTAAGGGTCAGGGAAATGAATTGCTGACTCGAGTTTAATACCTGGACGAGGCTGTTTGCGATTCACTCTGCTCTAATGCACTTGAGAAAGACCTGAATCCATCATCTCAGATATAGGTAAATAATAGAGAAGACTGGGTTCTTTAGTCTTGTTTAGACAAACAATCTAGGAGAAGGAAAAACTTGAATTCCAACCGACGTTTATTAGTTGTTCTAAAAATATTTGAATTGACTGACATTTCTTACATGGATATCAAAATATAAAATTTTTACAAAAACCGAAAAAAAAAGACGTTTGTGCACACGTTTGCACACACACATACACACACACGCGCACGCGCATACACATACATATATGTAAATACATAGATAGGAACCATGATACATACATAGCTATATATATATATATATATATATATATATATATATATATATATATATACTTCGGTGCGGTACCAAGTTTCTTGGTACAAGGTGATTCTAGGCCGGTCCTAATTCTTTACCAGTAGTTTTTTTGTAGCGTTCAGGTTCCGTGTGAGAGCTCAATGTTTAATTATTGTAAACAGACCAAAGTTATTTGGGAATAAAAGGCCTTAAATACCATGGGTATCGTGGTTATGGACCATTTCCACTCGCGAGTATGCCCACGAGCTTCTTCAGACCACTGATATCTTTTATTTAGACAGGCACATGGCCAAACTCATTTTAATGTATGAATATAAAATGAGTTTGGCCATCTGCCTGTCTAAATAAAAGATATCAGTGGTCTGAAGAAGCTCGTGCGCATACTCACGAGTGGAAATGGTCTATAACCACGATACCCATGACATTAAAGGCCTTTTATTCCCATATATACATATATATATATATATATGTAAAAAGTAAAGTCTTCGGATGGCCTAAAGTCGGTATCAGCCAATCAGCGAGGGAGTCTATCCCCTTTTCACTTGCGCTAGACCAAGGAGATTATGTGGAGTCTGATGTGGAGCGCCACACCTACTGTCAGCTCCTTACTTTACCGCACAGATCCCTGTGCTACTCATACGCTGAGTTGGCGAGGACCGGTATCGAACTAGGAACCTTGTGGTTTCTAGCCGAACGCTCTACCGACTGAGCTAACCCGGCGCTATAAATGTTATTTATGATTATAGAATTTTCTAACCATATCAGTATCTGGAACAGCATCATTCTTACGTAACACGAAATGAGCACAAAAAGCTATGTGTATAACAATTATAGATTTACCAGTCTTAAAAAAGAGAGCTCTTGAATTTGAATCTCTTAATCAATTTACAATATTGCTATAAGATTTACGCTATTATCGATACAGGTGACAAATTTTATTGTGATGGTTCTGCATTATTTTGTGACTTGATGATGGTATTATTCTGTACCCACATCGTCGATGCGTAGGCCATGTTTTTGTTACATAGTTGTAATTGCCTGACCTTTGCTTATCTGTCATTGTTAAAAATTGTGCTCATTGCGTCATGAATTTTACAGTTTCATGAACTCTTAATTGATATTGTATTATATCTAATGTTCGTCTTAAAAAAACAACAAAAATCAATGTTAACCATTTGACTTTTTGTCTTTTTGTCAATAGATATATTTTGCAGAAAAATAAAGAAAAATTTACACCTTGTAAAATTATTTTTATTTGCTAATAACAAATCATCCAGATGAACAAAAGCAATTTTTCCTGAGTTACTTAAAAAAAAACAACATTTTTTTCTAAGTAAAATATAGTTGTATTAAAAAAAATTCATTTTCATTTTCAGAAAATAGATTTTTTCATAAATAATTTTAAAAAACTAGCATTGATTAAATGAATACATATCTCCTTATCCAGAATTTTGTTTTAAAAAATCATCACACATTTTAGGAAAAATCAGAAATTTCTAAAGTATATTCAATAGTGAACAGACGTTTTAAAAAAATACAGGGAAAAACAAATTATTTCATACAATACTTAAAGAATGAAAAGAAAAGAGATAATGACATTAAAATATAAAATTTCATTAAAATGTCGCCCAAAATACAAAAAAGAATTAACAAGGAATACACCTACAAACGTTTGCACACACACAAACATGCGTACATATACACACACACAAGCTCACACACACGTGTGTGTGTGTGTGTGTGTGTGTTTGTGTGTGTGTGTGTGTGGATAGAGATTTATAATTATAGACAGAAGCTATATATATATATATATATATATATATATATTAAAATTATAATGCACTGCCAAAAAAAACAAAAATATTATACTTTGATGGACAAATCTGGATAAAATGGTCAGTAGTGGCAATTTCAACAATGCCTGGGGGTCATATGATCAGGCCGAAATTTCCGAACTAGTACGATGCCTATTATTACATAACCTCAACAAAATCATTGACCCCTATAACCATGTGATTTATCGTGACGATTGGATAATGGATAACTATACCCCCCAAAAGGGGGATATATTAAGGAAAAACTACATTGTTTATTTGTTAAATTTGGATCCAAGTTAGATATAAAATAAATTTAAAAATCACAGCTTACTTAGACATAACACTAAAGATACACGGTCCCATCTATGGGTTAAATAGAAAAATTTATTTATAAAAAAATTGAGAAATTTATTTATAAAAAAATTGAGTATCCATTAAGAATGAATTTATTTCAAAACCTTATCGGCATTAAATGACCCACTGGGGTTGATATGCCGTAAAACAAACAAACAAACAAACAAAAACAAAAGATACACGGTGATACAGTGTCAACACTCTAGCTTCATTAATATAGGTTTTAACCACATAAAAAAAGTATTTGCAAATATCCCTAATGAAATAATGTTTAAACTATCCTCCAATTCTTCTAATAGCAACATATTCAACCAAAATAAAAGTGATTACAAAAAAGCACTTAAGGATAGTGGCTACAAAACCAAACTAGTATATAAACCCACAAACGAACCATCCAATATATGTACTAAGAGGCAAGATAGACCAAGAAAGATCCTCTGGTTTACAAAATCATTGAACATGGCCATAGATAAGAAATTAGACAGGGATTTATTTAGGTTAAAAAAAAAACTCTCACCCTCTAACACTTTACACGAGATTTTCAACAAAAATACGGTCAAATTAAGCTACATCTGCATGCCCAACATAGGGAACTTAGTTTATTAATGTTTCTTTTATTAATTTACAAAAACCAACAAACTCCTTCAGTCAGAATTATCCTGATGAACTATCCAGGTGAAATCTAGGTAGATGTCTGACTCATTTACGTTCTTATATATATATAGGTATTCCCGCCTAATTCATTATTAATTAATTAATTTCTAAATTAGGTACGACTCCAATTAAGCACTTATATATATATATAATATATATATATATATAGAGAGAGAGAGAGAGAGAGAGAGAGAGAGGGAGAGAGAAAGAGAGAGAGAGAGAGAGAGGGAGGAACATAGGATAACTATATAGGTTCTAATGTGTTGTAACTATATTTCAGTTAGTTCTACCTGTGCTTTCTTAAGATTTTCTTTGTTGGTGTTAGTTGGGTTATTTTTAATGTGGTGGGATGCTTCTTTAATCGATCACCAGATGGCGACACAGACTTCTTTGACATTGTCGCCGGAGTCCTACAAGGGGATAGGCTAGCGCCATATATATTCATCATATGCCTAGACTACGTACTCCGAACATCACTAGATCCCATAAAAGAAAAAGGCCTCACACTAAAAAAAGCAAGAAGCAGCCGATATCCCGCACATACTATTACGGATGCGGACTATGCTGATGACCTTGCACTGCTCGTAAATACACCTGCACAAGCCGAATCCTTGCTACACAGCCTAGAAAAGGCAGCACGAAATGTCGGCCTATACGTAAACTCTGATAAAACTGAGTTCATGTCTTTCAAAAACAAAGGCGACATCTCCACCATCGATGGCAAACTCCTAAACTCGGTAGAACAATTTAGATACTTAGGCAGTAACATCTCCTCCACAGAAAACGATGTTAATGCACGTATAGGAAAGGCATGGGCCGCTATAAATAAATTATCGGTCCTATGGAAATCCAAACTCACAGACAAGTTAAAGGGACAGTTCTTCCAGGCCGTTGTCGTGTCAGTGCTGCTGTATGACTGCACCACCTGGACCCTAACGAAGCGACTAGAGAATAAACTAGATGGGAGCTACACAAGAATGCTGCGGGTTATCCTGAACAAGAGGTGGAAACATCACCCGTTTGGGCCGACCAGAAAATACTTAGATTGATCAGCTCTGTGCGGATACAGGATGCTGCACAGAGGACCTCCTGAGAATGATGAGCGATAGGGACGGATGGAGAGAGATTGTCATGGATATCCGTGCCAACAGCCCGACTTGATGATGATGATATCAATTCCAGCCAGATACCGATCACTAATCGTAAGCAGCGTTGAGCTTGCTCAGTACTCAGATGGAGTTACTCGGTAACAACTGGTATTATAAATAACATAAAGCCTGCATGCAAACCATTACAAAACCTAGTAAGTAAATAACAAATAGCTAGGTAAGTAGGCAGATGCACATAAAAAGGATAAAGAAAAAGTTTACAATAAAAACCAAAAATTGTTTTTTTTTTAAAGATATTAACAATAGATACAAGTAAACAAAAATTCTATCAGCTGTGTCGACGACTTTTAGGGAATTAATGAATTCGTTTATTGGTTTTCTGACTGTGAAAATGTTCATCCTGGAAAAGTTTTTTTTCTATTAGGTTTTGTTTCGTTTATTCCATTTCCCGACATATGTCAACTTAATTAAAAAAACACCAGAAGTGCGCTAATTGACCTCGTATGAGAACAAAGTTCACCTCTATTTCTGATTGGGGTTCTTGCCAATCATATGCCATAAGTAAATTTGACAGATGCTCAATTATTATTATTATTATTATTATTATTATTATTATTATTATTATTATTATTATTTACTCCTTTTGAGTTTTCACATCAGCATTAGCCTGATGGTCTTTCACTGGAGTCTGAGTGACAGCAAGTCTCCTCAGGTCTCCAGGACTCTTCTGAGTATTCTGGCAGATTG
>CM042161.1:41791384-41803884 GCA_023376005.1 Doryteuthis pealeii
TACACACATATATACACACACACACACACACACAGATATATATATATATATATATATATATATATATATATATATATATATATATATATATATCAGTGTTTGAGTGTATGTGTGTATTTCCATGTACTAGCAAATATATGCACCCTCCGGGTGCAAGTATTTAAGTTTTAATGTAATAAAATATTGTATTAAATTAGAAAGGCTAATGAAACTAAATAAGAATACAGATAAAAGATAAAGAGGGAGTATAATAAAAGATTGAAACAGAGGGAGTATAATAAAAGATTTGAAACAGAGGGAGTATAATAAAAAATGGAACAACTGAAATTTACTCTTCCATCACTCTCGTCTTTCATTGTTATTTTTTCTAATTTAGATATTTAGTTATAAGAGGAAGTAAAGAATAAAATGACAGTTATTTTATCTTGTTAATGGATTTCATTTAAGATTCATTGAAGAGATTTTTGCTTATATTCATTAAAATAAAACCAACAGTTAGAAATCAATAATACTAAGCACATATTATTAAATTCGATTTTTTAATATTAATGCAAATTAGCCTTTCCGTTCACACTGTAAAACAATTTTTGTTGTATATATAAATATAATTGCATGTTGTCAGTATGGAGACATAGTTAACAGTATTAATAATGTATGACAACTTTATTAATAATTGAGGTTAAATAAAAATAAAATCAGGGAGAATGTGATGGCAATAACTAAGAGAATTGTGACTTGAGTAGGAATATAGTTTCGGTTACAGACAGAAAAACACACAATATCCATTATAATAAGATGTGTGTGTGTTTCTCGGTATATATATATATATATATATATGAGTAAGAAAAGGTGGAATGAAAACATCACACAATGCTGTTAAAGAAGAAAACAATTTATAATATAATCATAGCTGATACTGATCAATATTTCGATTTTACAAAAATCATCATCAGAGCTCATTCACTCCCGTAGTTGTTTGGGTCAGAGAGGAAAGTCAAATGAGTTTACAAAACAAAAAACCTTAATACTGCAAAAAACGAAAGACGTTACAATATTCACCAACGTAGTCATTCATTTGACTTTCCTCTCCGACCCAAACAACTACGGGAGTGAATGAGCTCTGATGATTATTTTTGTAAAATCGAAATATTGATCAGTATCAGCTATGATTATATTATAAATTGTTTTCTTCTTTAACAGCATTGTGTGATGTTTTCATTCCACCTTTTTCTTACTCATATTGTCGGGATTCATTTCCTTTCTTTTACTTATATATATATTAATATATATATATATATATATATATATATGATATTAAACTATAAAAAAAGGACAAGAGTAAAACATTCAATCGTATAAATTCAAGGATACCTTTAATAATATTGAGTAAGAGTATATAATATATATATATATATATATATATATATATATATAGTTTTTCCGTAGTTAGGGTATTTCCATGTGTGGTTTAAACCAAGCTGATGCAGGTAGACCATAAAGAGAGCTCAATGTGCCTAATACCAGTAAGTAAAAGGACAGAGCAAGGTATTTAGTAAATGAAGAAAAAACTCTAAACTTGCTTCATTACAATAATTTATTTCAACCGTATTAATACGGCATATTACCTGAAGATGCCGTATTAATACGGTTGAATTATTGTAATGAAGCAAGTTTAGAGTTTTTTCTTCATTTACTTAATATATATATATATATATATATATATATACTCACACACACATATGTATATATATATATTATATTGGAGAAAGGAAATTAATGTGCTCGATTACAGGTATAAGAGCTATAATTATTTGTTATAGTATATTATACAATTAAATGGTGTGTTTTGCCAATAGTTTCAAAACTGCGTATTAGCCACTTATCCTCATTGACAAAGCGCCAAGGAAACTTAATTTCTTTTGATAGAAGCTCAAAATAATACAATAAGGACACACAACATACACTTACTATTCTGTTGCGTATTATTCATTGTTAAAAATTATATCAAAGAAACAATAGAAAATGCACAACTGACTAGCTTATGTAGCTTGTTTGGAGACAGAGATGAAACTGTTAATCATATAATAATTAGATACAGCAAACGGATCGAAGAAGTATAATATATACCTAGGTAGTAATATCTCATCCACAGAAAGCGATGTTAATACACGAATAGGAAAGGCATGGTCGGCCACAAGCAGATTATCAGTCATATGAAAATCCGATCTCATTGACAAGTTATAGTGACAATTCTTCCAATCTGTGGTTATATCAGTACTGCTGTATGGCTGCACCTCTTTGACCCTAACGAGGCGCCTTGATAATAAGCTAGATGAGAGCTGCACAAGAATGCTGCGTGTGGTCTTGAACAAGTCGTGGAAACAGCATTCCACAAGGAAGCAGCTGTATGGCCACCTGCCCCCAATCTCACAAACCATCCGAGTGAGACGGACAAGGTATGCTGGACACTGCTGGAGAAGCAAGAACGAGCTCATAAGCGACGTTCTCCCGTGGAAGCCAACGCATGAACATGCTAATGTGGGTAGCCCACCAAGGACCTACATTGACTAACTCTACGGGGATGCTGGATGCTGCACAGAGGATCTCGCTGGGACAATGAATTATAGGGAAGGTTGGCGAGAGATTATCATGGTGCTAATTGCGCGGCATGATGATGATGATGATGAGACACAAATGGATGGAAATGGTGATTTACTTGGAATAATGCCTGTAATTAAACTTTGACCATATTACCAAATAGCACTATGTACAAATCATAATTCATCATAGAGAATAAGACATAACATTCTCTGGGATTTTGACATACAAACGGATCACATAATCCCGGTCATAGGATTAGAGCTAGTGTTAGTTGTTAATTAACAAAAAAGAACTTTTCATTTAGTTGACTTTGCCGACCATATATATATATATATATATATATATATATATATATATATATATATATATATATATATATGTGTGTGTGTATGGAGGCGTATATATATATATATAATATATATATATATATATAAACATCTAAGTAAACTTAAAGATAAATAAATACCTGGAACTTGCCAGAGAACCGAAAAAACAACAGCTGTGGAAGATAAGAGTGAAGGTAATACCAATTGTATATGGGGTATTTGGAACGGTAGCCAAGGGATTGGAAAAAAATTGGGCGAATTAGAAATTCGAGGAAGAATCAAGACTACCCAGACAACAACATTGTTAAGATCAACTAGAATACTCAAATGAGTCCTGGTGATATGAGGAGACTTGCTGTCACCAGTGCAAGGGGTGAAATAATAATAATTATAAAGTTACAAATACTTAGAAATTTTAGAAGAGGACACCATCAAGCAAAGAGAGATAAAAAGAAAAGTTAAAGAAGAATACCTCAGAAGAACAAGAAAACTCAAAGAAACCAAGCTCTACAGTAGAAATCTCATCAAGGGAATAAATACCTGTGCCGTCTCCATTATCAGATACTCTGGACCATTCTTGAAATGGACACAATAGGAACTCAGTGAGATTGACCAAAATACAAGAAAACTATGCACAAGGCATTACACCCGAGAGATGATTGAAAACCTATATGTATCATAGTGGATTGCGTAGATGCCACAATCCAAGAACACGAGGTATACTAAAAAAGAATAAGGAAAGATTAATTGCGGCAACCAATAACAGCTGCTGTAACATATGGACGAACAGAGAAACAACAAAAACAAGATAACCGATAATGAAAAACAATTAAATGGTTACTTCAAACGACAAATTGGGGAAGTTGAACATGAAAATATCTGGACATGCTTAAGAGGAGGAAACTTCAAGAGAGAAACTGAGTAAATATTAATTTCTGCACAAAACAATGTTTACTATGGATCATCATTATTGAAACCGTATGACTATGCGTAAACAAATGACTATTATTGACTAGAAATAATTACTTGAAACTATATTGTTGCGTATAACTGATTAGAAAAAGTATTAGGTAGGAATACTTGGATCCATATAACTGTATGCAAATTAATTGTATTAGAAAGGAATACTTGAGACCGTATAACTGTGTGCGAATTAGTTGCAATAAGAATAATTACTTTAAGTTACATGTGGGTAGTAAGATTGTCATAATCAAGAGCAAGGACACAGAATCGCTTTTATTAATCGTTCAGATAATTATTCTTATTTGAAAGGCATTCTATTTGATTTTTTCGTTTATTTTCTACGAGATGCAACCGCACGACACACGTGTTTATTCAGAGATCTCATAAGCTCCATTAAAATCAATCAATCAAATTTCAATAGATCAAGAATCATCCGAAGATTCCGTATGTAAAGCATTAGATAAAATAAGAATACATTTGATCCATGTTAATATTTCTTCAAACACATTTTGTTTTTATTTATTTATTCATTTATTTTGTCCAGAAAATTCCCATTTTTCCGAAAATGTTTTCTGTTGTTCTACTGAAGAATATTTAACAAATAATGTTAAATAAATGTTTCCGAATAAAACATAATACATTGTAAACAAATATTCTATGGATAATGAAAATCTAAAATCTTTCAAAGGAAAAGGTGGACAGAGGAAAGGCAAATAAAAGAAAAAAAACGTCCCTTGTAAAATTACATAATTGGTCGTGTATGACAACAAAGTTGATCATGAGAAAAGAGGATGATTTTTGTTTGTATTTTCATTGTTAAAAAGATTTGATCTGTGGGCAATCGTCGAGATCTTTTCAGAAATTGTCGACATATTCAGTGCCGTTCATTTCTCAACTTTACAATGTTTGGTGTTTTTATATTCTTGTCTAAAATGGTTCAATGGATTTCTGCAATCATTGTTATTCTTATGATGCGAGATACAACACCTAAAACAATAACTCCATAACACAAAACCACCAACACAACTACCACCACCACACCAACAACAACACAACAATCACCAAGAATAACAAAAACAACAAGAACAACAGCAATAATAATAATAATAATAATAATAATAATAATAATAATAATAATAATAATAATAATAATAATAATAAGAATCAACTTATATATATATTGGAACTATGTAGCCTAATGGTTACGGTGCCGGACTGACACCCAACCGATCGGATTTCAATTCCGGCTGTAGGTAGCTTACAAAATGTCTAGCCACACTGAGGAGACTTGATAAGTCGAAACACGTGTCTGTGGATGACCCTATATATATATATATATATATATATATATATATATATATATGAAGAAAAGGAAGTGAATCCGACGGTATGTAGTATATTAAGAAAATTGAAAAAACACAGGTTTAAATAAGTTGAGTGGTAAGTTTATTGGTCGACACTGCAGTGTTTCGATCTATTAATCAGTTGGTGCACTTGGAACGGTCCCAATAAACTTGGAAAAAAGACTGGAGGATCTGGAAATCAGAGGAAGAATTGAGACCATCCATACTACTGCACTGTTGCAATCGGCTAGAATACTCAGAAGAGTCCTGGAGTCCTGTGGAAACTTGTTGTCACTCAGAATCCACTGAAAGACTATGCTAATGCTGATGTGAAAAACTCATAAGGAGTGAAAATAATGATAATAATAATAATAATAATAATAATAATAATAATAATAATTGGCTCAACTTTTTAATAGATAGTGTTGGATGTGTCGAAACAAAGACGAAACTTTTAATCACATTATAAATGAATGCAGCCAACTAGCACAAAGGGAGTAAAGGACTTGACACGATAGGGTAGAAAAGATGATCCACTGGGAATTGTGCAAGAAATTAAATTTTGACCATGCTACTAAACGGTATATGCACAAACGGGAATCTGTCTTAGACAATAGGATGCATAAAATACTCTGAGACATTGAGATACAAACAGATCACCTAATCCTGAGCAGAAGCCCAGACTTATTGCTAATTAACAAGAAGATAAGTTACCATCAAATAGATTTTGTCGTCACGATGGACCACAGTGTAAAAAGAAAAGAAAACGAAAGGATAGATACCAGAGAACAGAAAAAAGAAAACTGTGGAACATGAGGGTAAAGGTGGTATCAATTGTAGTTGGTGTCCTTTGAACGGTCCCAAACGGTTTGGAAAAAAAGACTGGAGGAATTTGAAATAAGACGAATTGAATAATATCATGGACGTATGTTATTACTTCCATGATATTATTGTTATTACGTCCTTTGAACGGTCCCAAACGGTTTGGAAAAAAGATTAGAGGAATTTGAAATAAGACGAATTGAATAATACCATGGACGTATGTTATTACGTCCATGATATTATTGTTATTATAACTTGGTTACGGTTCCTGTTATATGAACTCTAGATATAGACAATATAGATTACATAATTATAGTTATATGATTGATTGGATGCTTAATTGATTTTAACGGTATATCAACCAGTCTGGGGTTATTTTATGCCTAGAGGTTAAGGATTTGCGTACATTCTACGTTTATATTTACATTTTTTGTGTAATTTCTTAGTACTTTGCACACGGTTATATGATATCAAGTATTCTTATCGAAAACAAATAATTTGCAAAAAGATCTATTTCTGTCATAGATGAGGCTCTAACGGGTACTGCCACTCCGGGGCAGAGTGGATCTAGGAGTAATGGCAATGAAGGAATACTCGACATTACCCAGATGACAAAAACTGGAACCTCATTACCAAATTTAGTTTAGTGCTATACCAGGGAAACTCTTTTGCTCGTTTTACTTCTCTATATGGGGGGGGGGAGGAGGCACAGTCAGCGTATCCTAATTTCTTCTTATATGGGAAATATAATTCAAGTTATTACGTTTTCTTGCACCTATTCTAATTCTACTCGTAAATGAATATACTTTTCATTGGAAATATTTTCATCTCTCTCATCTAAGAAGGGAATATATCATTATTGTTGCAATTTGTTAGATTTGGATTATTAGTCTCCTCAGGTCTCCAGGACTCTTCTGAGTATTCTGGCAGATTGCAGCAGTGCAGTGTTCTGAATGGTTTCAATCCTTTCTCTGATTTCCAAACTTTCCAAACCCTTTTTCAATCCTTTTGGGACCGTTCCAAGCGCACCAACCACAATTGATATAACTTTCACTTTCATATTCCATAACTTTTTCAGTTCTCTGGCAAGGTCCAGATATTTGTCCATTTTTTTCATTTTCCTTCAGCTTCACCCTGTGATCTGCTGGCACTGCAAAATCCACCAGTTCACAAGTTCTTTCTTTTTTGTTAATCAACACTAGGTCTGGTCTTCTTGCTGGGATAAGGTGATCCGTTTTAATTTCAAATTCCCAGAGAATTTTATGCGTTTCGTTCTCAAGAACAGATTCTGGTTTATGCATATACCATTTTGTTGTGTGGTCAAAATTTAATTTTTTGCATAATTCCCAGTGGACACCTTCCCAACCC
Organism: Doryteuthis pealeii; assembly: GCA_023376005.1. Lineage (NCBI taxonomy): Eukaryota > Metazoa > Mollusca > Cephalopoda > Myopsida > Loliginidae > Doryteuthis > Doryteuthis pealeii. The sequence goes on from CM042161.1 coordinate 41,798,808, forward strand.
AGTCGTGTCTAGTTTTGTATTCTCGTTGTGCTAGTTTGCTACATTCGCATAGTATATGGTTAACAGTCTCATCTCTATTACCGCCAAGTCTTCTCATCTCTATTACCGCAAAGTCTCGGATTATTATTATTATTATTATTATCATTATTATTATTATTGGATTATTATTATTATTATTATTATTATTATTATTATTATTATTTCATTTATTTATTTATCTATTTCTTGCCACATATTTTTTAATTACTGTGTGTATAATTCGTATTCTTTGTTTTCGGTCCAGTTTCTAGCCAGAAGCCTAATCGTCCCCGTCGCCAAAATAGAGAAAACCACCCCACATTCGCCGTTGCGGTTTCCAAGCTTTTACAAAACAAAACTCCCTTTCATTTCACCAAAGTTTTACACAAAAGAGATTATTGTTCTGTAAATATTGCAAAACTACCAGAAGACTAATAATTGTGAATGAAAAATTTTTAACAAAAATTAAGAAAAACAATGTGAAGAAAAGTAAAGAAAAGACAAGACGAAGTTGGGCAGAAAGTTGAAAGAGAAACTGAAATTCAAGAGTGGATGTTGGTTTGAACACGCCAAGAACAATGGACGAGCGTTTATCCTCTATGGCGTGTAACGGAAAACAAAATGGACAAGACTAAAGCCGAGAAATAATTTCATATCAAAAGAGAACTGTTTTTTTTAAATTATTATTCTCTCCCTCTCCCTCTCTCTCTTTCTCTCTCCCCCTCCCCCTCTCTCTCATCAAACCTTTTCGCAGCTGAGAATTTTATATTATTTTTATGGACAACACAGTGTTAACAACAACTCGAACAACAAATATGAAGCAGTTATTGTTTTCATCGCTTGCATATACAAACCCAACAATAGAATTAGAATTATATTCAACAATAGATTGAATGGACTAATTTTCATGGCCAAAATGCAGTACCATTTTAAAATTGTTTTTTGTCGGTTTTGAAACAGAAAATGTTTTTCTGATATTTTTTAAGCTTTTAGAAAAGCCAGTGGTCTCCAATCACTACATTTTTGTTTTGTTTATTTTCTCCATTTTTCAAAGATAGTGACAAATACTAAAGATTTGCCTTTTATATGTGGTAATGAAATCAAAGCTAAAGATGAATATTTTTTTACACTTTTGCAAAATCATCTTGGTTGATTTGGACGGTCTCATTTTTAACCAGAAGGTGTTGCAAGATGATAATGGTCGGAAGATTTAGGAATATTTATTTATTTTTTGAAGATTTGATCCTTTCTTGTTATGGATGTTTCAGAGAGATTTTTCTTCACTTTGTGGTAGCCATTTTTTTTTTATTTTGTGGCGGCCAATTTTCTCATTCCTTATTTACATGCACTTTTATGAATATTTTTTCTATATTAGTCATAAAACACGAATATTGGTGTCTGATTATAAATACTAAAGAGTTAGCTTACTTTGTTCCTGATTGGGGCACCTCACCTGGTGTTCAGCGTGACTTGACCGTTTTAATATAAGCTTTGAATAATTTTCATCGTATGACGTAGTCGCCTCCAACACAATAAATCTAGTGTTTGGCTGTGTGAACGGTCAAACATGAGAACTCTTGCGATTTGGTAAAAGAAACGGTCACACAAGTTTTGCGATTTTTGAAAAGGTTCAGTATTTTTCTGAATGTTTGGACACGTGGCCTAGTGGATAAGGTAGTTAGGTTAAGACAGTTCTAAGTGACAGTTATCTCTGGATTCCGGGTTCAATCCTGAGTAGAGGCAGTAACATAGAAAAATAATTAACACAACCCCTACCCCAGCTATGGTTAGCGGAATGATAACAGGATACCCCCGGGGAGTGAATAAAGGGTTAGGTTCAAAGTTCCGTGATGGCCCCTGATTACGACAAGAAAGTTCCTTAGTTCGAAAAGAAGGTTCCCTAGTCCGACAAGAAATACCTGAAGAAGTCGGAGGGCATATCGGCCGAAACATTGTACAAATATCAATGAAGATGGAGACAATAGTCCCAATAACAACGATAATACTAAGGTTCAGTATGTTAGTAACTCGCAGAGTGACAAGGAATTACTTAAATTCCGGGGATAGCGAAACTTCCCCATTGTGGGTGGGCTACAATTTAGCAATTTCTTCATCGAGCCGAGAATACCATTTAACGTCTCCCTATTTTTGAAACCGATCCAAAGATATATTGAATCACCAATAATAAAGTGAGTAGTGCTTTTCTGTGACCACATGTCTGACTGTTTCCCTTCTTATGAATTTGTCGTCATTTCTTCATTGTTTTTGTTTCTCTATCAACTTTCTTCGACACTACGATGCAACAATAGCACCCAGTTCGTAATTATTTCAAGTGATTGATATTGAAAGATCTTGACGTAACAGGGCGGATAACAAGTTAATTCAGTAATATCACTCATGCAATCCGATCTTACAAATCAATAAAATAATACCAATTATAAAGCTATTGGTCACTGATTGATCAAAGCTTTTGTCAAACATTAAGGAAACATTTCAACAAGACCTATGAGAGAGAAGTTTTTATTAAATTTATTTTTCCTTAAATATTTTTTTATTATTTGTCCTTAGCAAGGATATGTTCTTGTCGTTCCTTCCTTTTCGGTTTTTTTTCTCATTGTCATTATTCTTTTCAACAGTTTTTTTTCTCTTTCACCAAATGGCCTAGTTTTTACGTTTTCTCACATTATTCTTGGGAATTTTGCACACATTTTGAGCCATCACGGAACTTTGAACCTAACCCTTTATTCAGTCCATGGGGTTATCCTGTACTCATTCCGCTAACCATAGCTGGGGTAGGAGTTGTGTTAATTATTTTTCTATGTTACTGCCTCTACTCTAATCTCGAGAATGATTAAAAATGTTAGAACGACATCTTTCTTTCAGATTTTACTTATTCTCCCTTAAAACCAGAAGTAATTGAGGGATTGGTTTTAATGGAATTCCAACCAATTTCGGTTTAGTTATGCCTAGAGGTTAAGGAATTTCGTTAATTCTACGTTGCATACGATCTTCTTGAATACAAACAAGTTTCAAATCCATCTATCTGACCTATAGATGAGACTCTAACAGTTACCACCAATCACCAGTCAGAATGGATATGGGAATAATCAGACGCAACTTAATGTCATACCCAGGACACCGTTCTTTTTGTGGGGGCGATTTTATATCACTTCAGGGGGAGACACTTAGCATATTCTAAGCCCCACCAACAGGGTGGCACGAGTATTTTTGTTTACACTAGATTGCTAGATATTTCACATATGAAGGGAATATTCGACAATAGAAATAGGGTACAAAAACGAAATGTGTGCAAAATTTACAAGAATAATGTGAGAAAACGTAAAAAGTAGGCCATTTGGTAAAAAGAGAAAAAAAACTGTTGAAAAGAATAATGACAATGAGAAAAAAACTGAAAAAGGAAGGAACGACAACAAAACCATGAACAAAGGAACAGATGAAACGAAATTGTTTAAATAAAGAAGGAAAATTGAAAAAAATATAATCCAAATAATACCAAAAAAATAAGCAGAATATATCTAGAAGATATAACTTTTTGTAAACGACTTATAAATAAAATAAAAATGAATGAAATAAAGAATTTAATGTTTGAAGAAAACGGAAAAATAGAGAGAAAGAAAAAAAAGAGAAATACAAAAATAATTAGAATAGAGAACAATAGAAGTAAAGGAATAATAGATTGAAGAACAAAATATAAAATAGTATGAGAATAAAAACGGAAAAGGAGATAGAAAGAAAGAATAAAGAGCGACAAAAATATTTTAAAAGACAAAGAAAATACGAAGAGAATGCACTTTAAGAAAAAACAAAAAAGATAAAGAAATCTTAATACGATGAAAAATATCTAAAAAGAGAGAAAGCAAAAAGAAAAGACATTTTAAGTAAAAAGTAAACTAGAAATTGTTAACAATGAAGAATATATTTAAAAAGAAAGAAAACAAAATGAAACATTTGGGGAAAAAGTAATATGGAAAGAAAGAAGGACGAAAAATATAAACAGAAAAAATAGAAAGAGAAGGAATTTGAAGAAAAGAAATTGAAAGAGGAATTCTTTCAGCACACTTCCGTTTCTTTTCTATTTTTCTATTTTTCTTTAAATGCATTGAATATTTCAAATGCTTTCAAAGAAAATGATAAAGATAGAAAGAAAGAATAAACGGAAGAGTGATGAAAGAATTCCTCATGAAATAAGGCAAAAATAACTTTTTAATAAGAAGTAAAAATAGAAAAAAATGAAGAAAGGGTGATTAAACTATTTTAAAAGAAAGAAAACAAAAGAACAGGTATTTAAAGAAAAAAGAAAAATAGATATAATGTATAGAGTGTCATGAAAAAAAGAATTAAAAAAAAGAAGACAGAATTAAAGAATAAAGACTGAAGAAAATGTTTTAAAAAGAAAGAAAAATAAACAGATTGTTAACGAAGAAAAAAGAAGTTTGGAAAAAACAGAAAGGATAAAGAGCGATGAAAAGAAGATAGAATATTGAAAAATGAAGAAAAATAAAAACAAAGAATGCATAAAGATTGGTAGAAACATTAAAAAGAAAAAAGAAAAAAAGAAATCAGGTAGAAAGAATCAAAGCGGAAAAAGAAAAATAGATATAAAGAATAAAAGGGGATAAAGAAAAAAAGAATTTGTGAAAAATAACAAAGGACAAGAATAGAAATAAATAGAGTAAAGAGTGATGGGAAAAATAGAGAAAGGATGAAAATGATGAAAAAAGATTTTTTAAAAAAGAAACAAATATCAGAAAAAAAGTTGTTTGAAGAAAATAAAAAAGAAGTAAAATAGAAATGAATGAAAAATAATTAGGATTAACTCAAGGAAAAAAAGACTAGGAAGAATTGTGTTGAAATAAACTTTATATGACACAAGAAAATGAAAAGTTTACCGGTGATTGCTATACAAAAAATGCTGGCCGAACGTGTTCAGTCATTATCTTGGAGTTGAGAAGCAGGAAATATCGGTGAAGTAGGTTAATATAGTTGTCATGAATCGATGTATTTGGAAGAAAGAAGACAAGAACATTTGTGTTGAAGA
>CM042161.1:41806384-41823884 GCA_023376005.1 Doryteuthis pealeii
TGTGCGTGTCTGTCTGTGTATGTGCATGTATGCATATATTGAAAAAAAAAGCATACTTTTTTTGCATTCCTTAATATTTTATTGTTATTTGTTCGCTTTCTTTGAGAAGCAAATATATTTATGTTTCTGCTGCGAACTAAGGTGAACAGGTGTGCCACTAACAAGGACGGAATGAGATTAACGAAACCCATTGTTTACCCGAAAGATAGAGGAGGAGTCAGCAAGTGCTGATCCCCCCCCCCTGTTTCGGCGGTAAACTTTTCAAAAGCGCGGATTCGGCATGATGTGAACTTATGGAAATTTTCCAGAATGTTGCCTCAGATTATAAATACTCAATGGCGACAGTGGACTCACCCTGTTTATATATATATATATATATATATATATATATATATATATATATTTGGATATATACATTTGGATATATAAATTTGGATATATATATATATATATATATATATATATTTGGATATATACATTTGGATATATATATATATATATATATATATAATAATATATATATATATATATAATATATATCCAAATGGAAGAAAAAACATTTGTATTGTCCTTTTACAAATTTTGAATTCATGTATGCATGAAAATACATATGCATTTCATTAAAAAAAAACTTCATGTACTGACAAAAAAAAACTGCATCTTGTGGTGAGGCTCCAGTTCCGGCGCTCTGAGTAGGAGATTACATATTTTCCTTCATAGAAAATTTAGTCTGTATAGCATCCCCTTAGGAAATACATGGTTCTTGATTCAATACCGGTCATCACCAACTCGGCACATGAGAAACATAACTTGATTCTGTGCGGTAAAGTCGGGAGCTAATGGTAGTTGAGTCGCTCCAACCCAGGCGTAAAAATCTCCCTGGTCTAGACCTAAGGAAAAGGGATAGATTGCCGAGGTATAGGTTGATACCGACAAAAGGCCACTCTGACGACTTTATAATATATATATATATATATATATATTATATAATATATATGTGGGTGTTGTGTGTGTGTGTGTGTGTGTGTTTTGGGGCAGCATTCTTTCATTTATACAAGTAGAATTAAACAAAAGGCACATCTCCTGTTTAACAATTTTATTTTTATCTTTCCAATTTTCTGGCCAACTTTTAATGTTTGGGTGGAATTGGTGGATAAGTCCACCAAAGTTCAGTTCCCGGGTACTTTCGGCACTTCGAAGTGCCATCATCAGGGGTGATGTATTCCATTTTTTTTTAATTTAGAAAATTTTTTAAAAATTAGAAAAATAAAAAATAAAATTGTTAAACTTTTGTTTAATTCTACTTGTATTATATATATATATATATATATATATATATATAGAAAGAGAGAGAGAGAGAGAGAGAGAGAGAGAGAGAGAGAGAGAGAGAGAGAGAGAGAGAGAAACAGACAGACCTACAGAGACAGAGAAAACTGGAATTATTTACCTTTATTTTTCTGTTGGCATAAAGGGATACTCTTCAATCACTTTGATAATTGCATAGGCTAGAACCTCAGTAACCAAGAGCCGTTCACTCTGTGTTTATTCTATTCTAACGTTGATTTTCATATACTTTATCACTAATATTGAGCACTTTTTTTTATCTATAAACATATAAGATTTTTATAATTTGCTTGAAGCATTGTGTGTATATTGGTTTGGCGGTTGTTTTTGAAGGCTGTCACAATACAATGAAAAATGAGGTAACTAGGATGTTTTTCGTTTACCTTTCATTAATTTTCTTAATATTTCATCAGATGATTTCTGAACGGTTCCTTTTGAGTGAACAACAAGTGCAGCAACGTCTCAGATCAGTTGCTACTGGGTGTTCGTGTTATCGTGTAATCGGGCAACAATTAAGATGGTATATGATATAGACTCAGTCCCCATCATCAGGATCTGAAATCACTTTGAATATGATGCTAAAGAACATGGAAAAGGGAGACGGTACCAGGACGCAACCCTACTGCACACTACTGATGATCGGGAGACTTGTGGAAGGTCACTGTTTAGTCTGACTTAACCACGCTGTTCTTCATGCAGTTGGTTGGTAATGTATAGAAAATTTGCGGTACAAACTTGCGAGAATTTTTCATGCGATGTAATTGGAGCAGTGTGATGTCTCCTGTTGGTTCTTGTATGGGGTAATGATGACTGTATATCAGATATCTTGTGGTTGTTTTCGCTGTTCACAAAAACAGGCGAAGGGATCGAGGAATTTCGTATTCAACCCTGGGTCTCATGTTTCCAAATCTCTGGTTGACTTATTTAAACTATATTCCTGTGTGATATTCCATACAAAATGTATGTTACAGGTGAGCCCGTTGGGTACACGTTGAGTGACTGTTGTGAAATAGGTCCATTATAATATTTTTGCTTCTATTTTCTATTTTTATCTTTCGGTTAGGGTTAGGGTTAGGGTCAGGGTTAGTTTTAAATTTAGCATTGGAAGAAGAAGAAGAAGAAGAAGAAGAAGAAGAAGAAGAAGAAGAAGAAGAAGGAAAAAAAGACGAAGAAAATAAAAATTTGTAGTTTTTTTCGATTTTTTTGTTTTTTTATTTTTATCTTACGGTAAGAGTTAGGGTTAGGGTTAGGTTCAAATTTAGCATTGGAAGAAGAAGAAGAAGAAGAAGAAGAAGAAGAAGAAGAAGAAGAAGAAGAAGAAGAAGATATACATATAACATGGATTTTATGATTTGGTTTGGTTTGTTTTGTTTTACGGTATATCAATCTCAGTGAGTTATTTAATGCTGATAAAGTTTTGAAATAAATTCATTCATAATGGATACATAATTTCTTTTTTTATAAATACATTTTTCTATTTAACCCATAGATAGGACTCTAACAGGTACTATCACTCCGGGTCAGACTGGATCAGGGATCAATGGTGATGAAGGGGTGCTTCACATTCCGCAAAACTCCAAAAACTGGAACCTCACCATCAGATAGAGTATAACGTCATTCCCAGAACAAATAGACCCTCAGCCACCGCCTTCTAGCATCTATATGATAAAAAGGGTGGGGTTGCCATAAGAGCAATAGGGTTGGGGCAATCATATAGTTGCTAGGGCTTGACGTGACTAGCCGAATGATCGGAGTGGCCTCTCCAACCGCCGGTCTAGCCTATGTAAGGTTGGAGTGTTGAAGGTCATGGACTGCTCATCCACCAAGACTACTTCCTTAAGCACCACGGATTGCCACCCACGACCAACAGGTAGCCCTATTTGGGAGTCAAACCCATCTGCGGAGGTGCAGTCGGTGCTTTCTAACGCCCCACTGACAGGGCGAATATTTTATGGATAATTAAAACAGGATCAAAAGAAAAAATATTCTGTACCTATGAATATGTAATGTATCACTCGAAGCAAAACTAATTATGATGTTGTTGTTTGCATTAACAAGTAAGTAACATGGGAGTTAATGATTAAAATCTGATTTTAAATCTATTACACAAATAAGATAAAGCAGGATTGTGTTAAATGACATGTGTTAATCTATTAATAATGGAGATTCGCTTCCGGTTTTATCTGTAACAAAAATTACTTCACTGCTTACGTCACATTACCCAAAATCGTCATAACATAGAATAAAATTTATTCTACGATTTTTGGCATGTTCAAATTTTGAGTGTATTTATTAATAAATACAATAAAAATTAGAACATGCAACATTAGACAATCCTCATTGTTTTTTAAAACAAGTTTTTAATAGATTCATGACTGGTATTATATATCTATATATAGTTTGTTTTATTTTAATACATATTTAAAGTTAACATTTCAAATTGTTTTATTATTTTAATCCTTTAAGGATTTTACTTACTTAGGGTACAAACTCGCTGACATTGAAATTTTTACTCCCGACCCTCAGGCAAAATTTTTCAAAGATCTATTTTTACATCGCCCGGAGGGTGTTTTTTTTATTTTGTACCAGTACATATAAATAATGAAAAATAATGAAAAATTATTTCAATTTTAAAATGTCAAAGGCCAATTTAATGATAATACATGTGTGGAAAACAAAAATTATTTATGATATATTATATAATATATATATATATATATATATTATATATATATATATATATATATATAGCAAATATATGCACCCTCCGGGTGCAAGTATTTAAGTTTTAATGTAATAAAATATTGTATTAAATTAGAAAGGCTAATCAAACTAAATAAGAATACAGATAAAAAGATTTGAAACAGAGGGAGTATAATAAAAGATTTGAAACAGAGGGAGTATAATAAAATTTTGAAACCGAGGGAGTATAATAACAAATGGAACAACTGAAACTTACTCTTCCATCACTCTCGTCTTTCATTGTTATTTTTTCTAATATAAGTATTTAGTTATAAGAGGAAGTAAAGAATAAAATGACAGTTATTTTATCTTATTAATGGATTTCATTTAAGATTCATTGAAGAGATTTTTTACTTATATTCATTAAAATAAAACCAAACTGTTAGAAATCAATTATACTAAGCACATATTTATTAAATTCGATTTTTTAATATTAATATGCAAATTAGCCTTCCCGTTCACACTGTAAACCGCTATTTTGTTGTATATATAAATATAATTACATGTTGTCAGTATGTAGACATAGTTAACAGTATTAATAATGTAAGACAATTTTATTAATAATTGAGGTTTCTATAAAAATAAAATCATGGAGAATGTGATGTCAATAACTAAGAGAATTGTGACTTGAGTAGGAATATAGTTTCGGTTACAGACAGAAAAACACACAATCTCCATTATAATAAGATATATATATATATATATATATATATATATATATATATATATATATATATATATATATATGGGTCCACCGTGGTCGTAAAATGATGACTGAAAAATTCCCCAATTTACGGGTACGGTTCGGGAGGCCTTGGCCAACACTGAGGCCGACACAAAATCCACGCCGAACCATATGCCGTAAAGCGATCCCCCACCATAGTCGTAAAATTACTATTGAAAAATTCGCCAATTTACGGCTACGGTTCGGGAGGCGTTGCCCAACACTGAGGCTGACGCGAAATCCAAGCCAAACCATATGCGGTAAAGCGAACCCCCACCGTAGTCGTAAAATGATGATTGAAAAATTCACCAATTTACGCTACGGTTCGGGAGGTAGAGGCCAACACTGAGACCGACGCGAAATCCACGCCGAACCATATACCGTAAAGCGAACCCCCACCATAAACGTAAAATGATGATTGAAAAATTCGGCAATTTACGGCTACGGTTCGGGTGGTGGGGGGATAGGGCCACAATGAGGCCGACAAAAAATCCACGCCGAACCATATGCTGTAAGCGAACCCCAACCGAAGTCGTAAAACGAAGATTGAAAATTCGCCAATGTACGGCTATGGTTCGGGAATCCTTGGCCAACGCTGAGGCCGACCCGATATTCACGCCGAATCATATGATGTAAAGCGAACCCCCACCGTAGTCGTAAAATGAAGATTGAAAAATTCGCCAATTTACGGCTAAGGTTTGGAGGCCTTGGCCATCACTGGGGCCAACGCGAAATCCACGCGGAACCATATGCCGTAAAGCGAACCCCCACCGTAGTCGTCAAATTACTATTGAAAAATTTGCCAATTTACAGCTACGGTTCGGGAGGTCTTGGCCAACACTGAGGCCGACGCGATATCCCCGCCGACCCATATGCCGTAAAGCGAACCCCCAACGTAGTCGTAAAATGATTATTAAAAAAATTCGCCAATTTACGGCTACGGTTCGGGAGGTATAGAGCCACAATGAGGCCGACACAAAATCCACACCGAACCATATGCTGTAAAGTGAACCCTTACTCTAGTAGTAAAACGAAGCTTGAAAAATTCACCAATTTACGGCTACGGTTCGGGCGGCCTTGGCCAACACTGAGGCCGACCCGATATTCACGCCGAATCATATGATGTAAAGCGAACCACCACCGTAGTCGTAAAATGAAGATTGAAAAATTCGCCAATTTACGGCTACGGTTCGGGGGGTATAGGCCAACACTGAGGCCGACACGAAATCTACACCGAACCATATGCTGTAAAGCGAACCCCTACCGTAGTCATAAAACGAAGATTGAAAAATTCGCCAATTTACAGCTACGGTTCGGGAGGTATAGGCCAATACTGAGGCTGACGCGAGATCCACGCCGAACCATATGCCGTAAAGCGAACCCCCACCGTAGTCGTAAAAATGATTATTGAAAAATTCGCCAATTTACGGCTATGGTTCGGGAGGTATAGGCCAACATTAAGGTTGACACGAAATCCATGCCGAACCATATGCTGTAAAGCGAACCTCCTCCGTAGTCGTAAAATGTAGATTGAAAAATTCGCCAATTTACGGCTACGGTTCGGGTGGTATAGGCCAACACTAAGGCCGACACGAAATCACGCCAAACCATATGCTGTTAAATGATGATTGAAAAATTTCGCTAATTTATGGCTACGGTTCGGGAGGCCTATGGCCAACACCGAAGCCGACACGAAATCCACGCCGAACCATATGCTGTAAAACGAACCCCACCGTAGTCGTAAAATGTAGATTGAAAAATTCGCCAATTTACGCCTACGGTTCGGTGGTATAGGCCAACACTAAGGCCGACACGAAATCCACGCCGAACCATATGCTGTAAAGCGAACCCCCACCGTAGTCGTAAAATTACTATTGAAAAATTCGGCAATTTACGGCTACGGTTCGGGCGGCCTTGGCCAACACTGAGGCCGACGCGAAATCCACGCCGAACCATATGCTGTAAAGCGAACCCCCACCGTAGTCGTAAAATGTAGATTGAAAAATTCGCCAATTTACGGCTACGGTTCGGTGGTATAGGCCAACACTAAGGCGACACGAAATCCACGCCGAACCATATGCTGTAAGCGAACCCCTACCGTAGTTGTAAATGTAGATTGAAAAATTCCCCAATTTACGGCCACGGTTCGGGACTCCTTGGCCAATACTGAGGCCGACGCGAAATCCATGCCGAACCATATATTGTAAGCGAACCCTACCGTAGTCGTAAAATGAAGATTTAAATATTCGCCAATTTACGCTGTAAAGCGAACGCCTAAAAATAGTCGTAAAATGTAGATTGAAAAATTGCCAATTTACGGCCATGGTTCGGGAGGACTTGGCCAACACTGAACCCGACGGGAAATCCACGCCGAAACATATGCCGTAAAGCAAACCCCAATTGTAGTCGTAAATGATTATTGAAAAATTCGCTAATTTACGGCTACGGTTTGGAGGCCTTGGCCAACACTGAGGCCGACGCAAAATCCACGCCGAACCAGATTTCAATGTTTTAGACAAAAATGATTTTTCGGCTTTTCCAGGCCAAAAAGCATGGGAAACCGTGCAGGAGGGTATGGAAAAACAAAAAGTTGATTTTGAACAGGTTCTAATATATATATATATATATATATATATATATATATATATATATAAAACAGTGCTCAATATCGGTGATAGAGCGTATGTTTTAATAGCGTAGACACAGTCAACTGTGCGTGGTGCCTGTCAGTTTCTCACCATGCAATCATCATACTTGATCAGCTGATCCCATAGGTGAGATACTGCGACACCAAGCGATTTGACTCATTGTCTACGCTATTGAAATCTTTATCTCAATCTCTTTTTCTTTCCCCCCTTTTTGTCTCCACCCCCTCTCTCTCTTTCTTTCTCTCTCTCTCTTTCTTTCTCTCTCACTCTCTCTCTGTCTCTTACACACACACACACACACACACACACACACATGCAAAGTTTACCACCCGATACAGATAATAGTAATTTCTACCCAACGTGTGGGATATTGTCTGTGTAAATGATCGGGTTTCGATCCTACTACCAAAATATGCACTCAAACCTACTCTTTTCGGGAAGTCATATTTATATATATAAATATATATATATATATATATATATATATATATATATATATATATATAGAGAGAGGAGAGAGAGAGAGATCTACCGAACGTGTGGGATATTGTCTGTGTAAATGATCGGGTTTCGATCCTACTACCAAAATATGCACTTAAACCTACTCATTTCGGGGAGTCATCTTTATGCAGAAAAATGTATATATATATATATATATATATATATACATATATATATATATATATATATATATATATATATATACAGAGAGAGAGAGAGAGAGAGAGAGAGAGAGAGAGAGAGAGAGAGAGAGAGAGAGAGAGAGAGAGAGAGAGAGAGAGAGAGATGTCTATGAATATAGGTATAATGAAATTGTGATTGCTTCGTCCTTCCCAAGTTGTCTGACATCCGAAAGGTGTAACTTTTTACAGTCTTTTTTTCCCCCCAATAATGTTATTTCTTCCCTATATTTAATGCTAATTTATACGCTCAAATTTCCAGACCTTTTTGCGATGCTAGCCTAAATTGATTTCCTGCACGGAGGTTTCAATTAGTATGATGTTCCACGTCAACCCGGCCACCTAAATGTGAAAGTCCACGTAATGAAACACAAACTAAATTTAACGAAGACTGCCGAGGAATTCGCTAATTCACTTCTCTCTTCCCAAAAGGTTCTTGCGCTTCTAATTTTCTTCTTTTATCATTTTTTTCTTCTTTCCTATTTACATTTACATTTAACTTTGTATCTTCTAGTCTGTTCGTAATTGGCATGTAATTGCAAATTTTATTGAGACGAAAATTCAACTAAATGACACACAATCATTGCTTTTATTTAATGTTCTGAAAAATTTATCTCAATCAATAATTATTAATGTTATAAATATATTTTTATACGCACACATACACGATATATATATATATATATATATATATATATATATATATAATTGATGAGTAACCTAATGAAAATTAGTGGTCAAGAAGTTGTTCAAAATGTATATTTTTATGTGCTCAATATCCTTATTAAGCAGAATCGATTTATAGTCTGAAATGTTTAAATGTTCAAAATGTTAGATAGTTTCCATAACTTTAGTTATGTTTGTTTGTCTCTTTGTTTATTTGAAAATAATGGGATGTACGGATATGTGGAAATGTCTTTTATCATAGCTTACTATCTTATTATAATGGAGATTGTATGTTTTTCGGTCTGTAACCGAAACTATATTACTATACAAATCACAATTCCCTTTGTTATCTGCATCCCATTCTCCATGATTTTATTTTTATTTAAACCTCAATTATTAATAAAATTGTTTTACACTATTAATACTGTTGACCATATCTACATATTATTAATATGCAATTGTATTTATATATACAAAATATAGTGGTTTGCAGTGTGAATGGGAAGGCTAATTTGCATATTGATATTAAAAAATTGATTTTAACAAATATGTGCTTAATATTATTGATTTCTAATTGTTTAGTTTTATCTTATTGAATATGAGCAAAATTCTCTTCAATAATTCTTAAAAGAAATCCCTTAACAAAAATAAATAACTGTAATATTATTCTTTACTTCCTATTTTAACTAAATAGTTAAATTAGGGATAGGAGTAATTGAAAATGATGGAATAGTTAGTTTCAAAGTTGTTCTATTTTTCAATCATACCACCTCTGTTCCAAATCATGTTATCTGCATTTTTATTCAGTTTCATTGGCCTTTCTAATTTAATATGATATTTTATTATATTAAAACTTAAATACTTGCACCCGGAGGGTGCATATATTTGCTAGTATTTATAATTGAAGCGGGCTCAGTATCGGTGTTAGAACATTGACAGTCAACTGTGCATTGCGATAGTCAGTTTTTCCCATATACCTTTATCAGATTTTTAATACATTCAACTGTTATATACTTACATACCCATGTTAGATATATACACAATGAGCTCTATATTGACGATAGAGCATATATATTTAAGTTACGATTGTCCAATAACAGTCATTCAGCATCATTGATTCTATGTCTACACTATACTATCATACCAACACACACACACACACACATATATATACACCGCCCCCCACACACAAATATATATATGTGGGTAATTAACATCTGAAGAAGATATAAGAAGATCTTAAACACCTGTCGGTAATGTAAAATAATAATAATAAAATATTAAAAAAAAAAAAATCCATTTTGCCCACCTTCTTTTTTATTAAGTATTTAATTTTCTTCCGTTGGACCATAACAACACTTTATATATATTATATATATATATATATATATATATATATATATATATATATATATATTATAAATGTATATCTATATTTGATCTGGAGTCTTAAAAAAATGGGAAATTTTTTTATTATGATAGTGTGATGTAGAATTAGAGTTGGAAAAGAATTCGACAATGCAAAGAAACCCGAACAGAAGATTGAACTGTAGAACGCTCGAGAGCAAAACAGAACAATGTGAGAATAGTGTGTGTGTGTGTGTGTGTGTGTGTGTGAGAGAGGAGAGAGAGAGAGAGAAGGAGAGAGAGAGAGAGAGAGAGAGAGATTTACACAGATGCATAACTTACTTGTTACTTTCTTTCTTTGGCCATTTGTGATCTCTAGTCTTCTTTCTTCTATTTCTCACCATGTTGGGTTCTACTTCTTCCTTCTACTTCGGCCATGTTGGATTTTCTTCTTTCTATTTCCTGTTGGTTTCATTTTCTATTAAGGCATCCTAATTTAACCATCAACGCAAGTTGCTTTTTCAAAGCTTTTATTTACATTTTCTAACTAACTTAAAGCGCGGAGTCCAGCCGAAGCAGGAGACGTCTCTCCTATTTCCCATCCTGGCTGCAACTGAGGTTCTAACTCGTTCTCACGTGATTTATGGTTTTCCCGCCTCTGGGGTCAAAGTTTCCCAACGGTCTGTAATTTTCCATTTTGGCACTTTGTATTCTCGTTACACGGTGTTGTCAATAATCCATGCTACCACATAGATTATGTAACAAAACCAACACGAAAAGGTGAGCTACCAGTTTCTTTTCTGCGCACTATAGTATTTGAGCACTTACTCGAATTACCGTATTTGACGGCATATAAGACGCATGAGCATATAAGAGGCACAAGCATATAAGACGCACCCCCATTTCAGCAGGTTAGATTCAGGAAAAAAGTTTTTAGCATATTTAAGCATATATTGTTGAAAGCAGTCTAGCTGTGCATTACACAAACAGAACCTAGCTGTATAAAAGCAATTTGGCAGTACAGACAAGCAATAAGCATACAGAAGACATATCTATAACAGTAAATAATTATAATGATAAAATCAATAATAATAAAACTTCAAACTTCACCTACAATGTATAAGACGCAGTGCAATTTTTTTAGCCAAAATTTTGAAACAAAAGTGCGTCCTATACGCCATCAAATATGGTAAATACATTTTTACTGAGTTGTTTGTTCACACAGTTTTACTTGGTGTGGCGTCGGGCTAGAAACCCAGCAAAAAGCGAAAATAAAACTTGGTAAAGGGCGTATGAACCCTGTTCAAGAGTCAATGTCTATTTTGTACACTAATGTCGTGATGGGAACGAATATCTTTTGTTACCTACTGGCGTTTTCACAGTACCAGATCTATATAACGTTATATACCTTTCTTTACTTCTTTACTCTGGTCGTATCTTCTTCTGACCGGCTTTGGTTCTTCTATCGTTTATTTTCTATCTTGGTCTGGTCTCTTCTAAAGTCGGGACTTTCTTGGGGACTTTGGGTCTGGTTTCTGTTAGGGATCACTCCTTATCAGAAGCCCTGTGTCATTGTTAGTTTTTAGGTAATAAACACAAGACTTCGATTTACGTTGATGTTACTTTATTTGTAAATCCCCAAACCAGACAATCTGCGCAGATGACAGGATGCGCATAGAAATGCGACTTACACCTCGAGCTCCTACCTGCTAACTGACTGTGTTACTTACTATATCCTTAAACCGGAAGAGGGTTTTCTACGCCTTCCGGTTCTCACGATTTATCCCCGGAAAGCAAGGTCAGAGTGAGGTCAATCGCTGTCACTCACTCTCAGGGCCATCAGCTGCACTAATCGCTATTATGATTTCTACACTATTTCCATAATCATTTGGTAGCTAATAATTATGTAACACTTTGAAAGATACTCAGCTTTTATTCAAGCCTCAGTCTAAGGCAGGGATTTTCAGACTTTTTACTTGATGCCGCCTTTGTAACCAAATTTATTTTTTATTCATCCACAAATAAATGAAAATTAAATTTCAAAACGTAAGTAATTTACTGTTCTGAAAACAAAAAGCTTTCAACTTCTAGATACATTTCTATTATCTCAGTTTTTACTTCTGTTGGCGTTTTTGTGTTATAAGACGTGTGTCAAATGCCCACTTGTACTTATAGACTCGCCAACAACCATGTGACCAACTCCTTGGCCAATCACTGGCAGTACGCTGCTGCTGTTATAATATTTATACAGGCTGTTCGGATCTTAACTACACTCAATTGCCTTCAACTTTCGTGGACGACGGAACATAGGATTATATTACTGGACCTTTGACACTACGTAGGATTCCATAACTCAGGACTTATTCACTTACCAAAGGATTCTATAGCTCAGGACTTACTTACTTTAAGTTCTTTTTCAACTGGCCAAGGATGGCGGTCAGAAACTTAACAACTCCACCATCTATTATTACTTCTATAAAAACACGGGAGAACCGCAGAGCAACTGAGTTAGGTCAAGCTAACGACCTGTCATGCCTTATTTGTTCACAAATTATCCCGGGGGACGACAATATTCTTGCTGCTGTCAACATCAAGAGTGACATCAACCGATAGATACGCAAGGACCCACGCATTTGATAAGAATGTAGATCTCTTTGGACCTTCTTGCCAATGTCGACCTGCAACAATTCAAACGGCACTGAAAGTCACTCTCCACCATCAAGTCTACGTCGTTATTGCTGCTATTCCTGATAAGAGCTGTAAACAAACTACTTTTGCTAAGGGTCAGGGAAATGAATTGCTGACTCGAGTTCAAAACCTGGACGAGGCTGTTTGCGATTCACTCTGCTCTAATGCACTTGAGAAAGACCTGAATCCATCCTCTCAGATATAGGTAAATAATAGAGAAGACTGGGTTCTTTAGTCTTGTTTAGACAAACAATCTAGGAGAAGAAAAAACTTGAATTCCAACCGACGTTTATTAGTTGTTCTAAAAATATTTGAATTGACTGACATTTCTTACATGGATATTAAAATATAAATTTTTTACAAAAACCTAAAAAAAAGACGTTTGTGCACACGTTTGCACACACACACACACACACACACACACACGCGCGCACGCGCGTACACATACATATATGTATATACATAGATAGGAACCATGATACATACATAGCTATATATATATATATATATATATATATATTGGTGCGGTACCCAAGTTTCTTGGTACAAGGTGATTCTAGGTGGGTCCTAATTCTCTACCAGTAGTTTGTTGTAGCGTTCAGGTTCCGTGTGAGAGCTCAATGTTTAATTATTGTAAACAGAGCAAAGTTATTTGGGAATAAAAGGCCTTAAATGCCATGGGTATCGTGGTTATGGACCATTTCCACTCGTGAGTATGCGCACGAGCTTCTTCAGACCACTGATATCTTTTATTTAGACAGGCACATGGCCAAACTCATTTTAATGTATGAATATAAAATGAGTTTGGCCATGTGCCTGTCTAAATAAAAAGATATCAGTGGTCTGAAGAAAGCTCGTGCGCATACTCACCAGTGGAAATGGTCTATAACCACGATACCAATGATATTTAAGGCCTTTTATTCCCATATATATATATGTATATATATGTATATATATATATATATAAAGTAAAGTCGTCGGGCGGCCTAAAGTCGGTATCAGCCAATCAGCGAGGGAGTCTATCTCCTTTTCACTTGCGCTAGACCAAGGAGATTATGTGGAGTCTGATGTGGAGCGCCACACCTACTGTCAGTTCCTTACTTTACCGCACAGATCCCTGTGCTACTCATACGCTGAGTTGGCGAGGACCGGTATCGAACTAGGAACCTTGTGGTTTCTAGCCGAACGCTCTACCGACGGAGTTAATTGATTTAAATGCTATCGGAGCTCTTGAATTTGAATCCCTTAATCAATTTACAATATTGCTCTAAGATTTATGCTGTTATCGATACGGGTGACAAATTTTATTGTGATGGTTCTGCATTATTTTCTGACTTGATGATGGTATTATTCTGTACTCACATCGTCGATACGTAGCCCATGTTTTTGTTACATAGCTGTAATTGCCTGACCTTTGCTTATCTGTCATTGTTAAAAAATGTGCTCATTGCGTCATGAATTTTACAGTTTCATGAACTCTTAATTGATATTGTATTATATTTAATGTTCGTCTTAAAAAACCAACAAAAATCAATGTTAATCATTTGACTTTTTGTCTTTTTGTCAATAGATATATTTTGCAGAAAAATAAAGAAAAATTTACACCTTGTAAAATTATTTTTATTTGCTAATAACAAATCATCCAGATGAACAAAAGCAATTTTTCCTGAGTTACTTTAAAAAAAAAAAACATTTTTTTCTAACTAAAATATAGTTGTATTAAAAAAAATTCATTTTCATTTTCAGAAAATCGATTTTTTCATAAATGATTTTAAAAAACTAGCATTGATTAAATGAATACATATCTCCTTATCCAGAATTTTGTTTTAAAAAAATCATAACACATTTTTAGGAAAAATCAGAAATTTCTAAAATACATTCAATAGTGAACAGACGTTTTAAAAAATACAGGGAAAAACAAATTAATTAATACAATACTTAAAGAATGAAAAGAAAAGAGATAATGACATTAAAATATAAAATTTCATTTAAAATGTCGCCCAAAATACAAAAAGAACAAACAAGGAATACATCTACAAATGTTTGCACACACACAAACATGCGTACACACACACACACACACACACACAAGAACACACACACGTGTGTGTGTGTGTGTGTGTGTGTATGTGTGTGTGTGTGTTTGTGTGTGTGTGTGTGTAGATCGAGATTTATAATTAGAGACAGAAGCTATATATATATATATATATATATATATATATATATATCTTGCTCAGCAGCCTGATGATTGCCCCGTGGCATGAGACCTGGGTCGCTGTTTATGGTGAATATTGATCTGTGAAAACTTTGTAAAATAAATAAATATTGGCTCTCACAGTTTGTGATTGAGCACTGTGTTTTCTTTGTTTCATCACAAAAAAAATTTGTTTTTACATATACCTATATATATATATATATATATATATATATATATATATATATATTGAAATTATAATGCACTGCCAAAAAACATATACTTCAATGGACAAATCTGGATAAAGAGGTCAGTAGTGGCAATTTCAACAATGCCTGAGGGTCATATGATCAGGCCGAAATTTCCGAACTAGTACGATGCCTATTATTACATAACCTCAACAAAATCATTGACCCCTATAACCATGTGATTTATGGTGACGATTGGATAATGGATAACTATACCCTCCAAAATATTAAGGAAAAACTACATTGTTTATTTGTTAAATCTGGATCCAAGTTAGATATAAAACCAATTTAAAGCTTACTTAGACATAACACTAAAGATACACGGTCCCATCTATGGGTTAAATAGAAAAATTTATTTATAAAAAAATTGAGGATCCATTAAGAATGAATTTATTTCAAAACCTTATCGGCATTAAATGACCCACTGGGGTTGATATGCCGTAAAACAAACAAACAAACAAAAACAAAAGATACACGGTGGTACAGTGTCACCTTTTAGGAAAGATAATAAACACTCTAGCTTTATTAATATAGGCTTTAACAACATAAAAAAAGTATTTACAAATATCCCTAATGAAATAATGTTTAAACTATCCTCCAATTCTTCTAATAGCAACATATTCAACTAAAATAAAAGTGATTACAAAAAAGCACTTAAGGATAGTGGCTACAAAACCAAACTAGTATATGAACCCACAAACGAACCATCCAATATATGTAAAGTAAACGTAAAGTCATCGGGGCAGCCTAAAGTCGGTATCAGCCAGTCAGCGAGGGAGTCTATCCCCTTTTCAATAGCGCTAGACCAAGGAGATTGTTTTGGGCCTCTGAGGTGAAGCGCCACATCTACCATCAGCTCCTTACTTTATCGCACAGGTCCCTGTGCTATTCTTACGCTGAGTTGGCGAGGACCAGAATCGAACTAGGAACCTTGTGGTTTCTAGCCGAACGCTCTACCGACTGAGCTAACCCGGCCCCAATATATGTACTAAGGGGCAAGATAGACCAAGAAAGATACTTTATTTTACAAAATCATTGAACATGGCCATAGATAAGAAATTAGGCAGGGATTTATTTAGGTTAAAAAAAAAACGCTCACACCCTCTAAGATTTTCAACAAAAATACGGTCGAATTAAGCTACAGCTGCATGCCCAACATAGGGAACTTACTTTATTAATGTTTCTTTTATTAATTTACAAAAACCAACACAATAAGCCCCCTAACTGTAACTTTATCAATAAGGCTGAATGTTCTCTTAAAGGAAAATGCCAATGAGAGTACATAGTGTATAAAGTCAAGAAATATATACAAATAAATCAAATGATGAAAATCCTATTATAATGGAGATTGTGTGTTTTTCTGTCTGTAACCGAAACTATATTATTAATCGAGTCACAATTCCCTTTGTTATTTTCATCACATTCTCCATGATTTTATTTATATTTAAACCTCAATTATTAATAAAATTGCTTCACCTTTTTATTAGTGTTGTCCATATCTACATACAAATAACATGCAATTGTATTTATATATACAAAAATAGCGGTTTGCAGTGTGAATGGGAAGGCTAATTTGCATATTCATATTAAAAATGTGATTTTATTAAATATATGTGCTTAGTATTATTGATTTCTAACTGTTTGGTTTTATTTTAATGAATATAAGCAAAGAGCTCTTCAATGAATCTTAAATGAAATCCATTAACAAGTAAAAATAACTGTCATTTTATTCTTTATTTCCTAATTTAACTAAATAGTAAATAAGTAAAATTCAGCAATGAAAGACAGGAGTGATGGAAGAGTAAGTTTCATTTCTATTTTTCTTTTATACCCCCACTCTGTTACATATCTTTTTATCTGCCTTCTTATTAGACTTTCTAATTTAATACGATATTTCATTACATTAAAACTTAAATACTTGCACCCGGAGGGTGCATATATTTGCTAGTATTAATAATGATGATAAAAAGTATACTTGGGATCACTTCTAGGAGTGTTCAAAATCATGTGCGGAAAATAGAATAAAATAAAAACTAGGGGTAGACCCTATTCTAAAATAATTCTTCAAAGCAGGAGATTCATTTTGCCTCCTCAGAGCGGAAGAAAAACGCGCCATAACTAATTACAATAAACCAAAGAACTGAAATTCTAAACGCATGTAGGAATAAACATGCATGGCTCCTTAGCAGATAAAACATAGTTATTACACAATTCTTTTT
>CM042161.1:41828884-41856384 GCA_023376005.1 Doryteuthis pealeii
GTAAAAATATATACACAAGTATTTATATGTACGTTTCAGTTCTCGAATTTTGGTAGAAATAATAAGTAACTCTTGATATCATCCACACGCGTATATATATATATATATATATATATATATATATATATATATTACATATATATATATATGTGTTTGTTGTGGTGTGTTGTGTGTGTGTGTGTGTGTGTTTAAGGAGAGAGATACACAGAACATTGAGTGATTATACATAAGTGCTCAGAAAAACACACGCTCTCACATACACACTTAACGCGTGTATATATATATATATATATATAATATATATATATATATATATATATACGCATTAAGTGTATACATACACACACACACACCACAACACACACACCACATATATATATATATATATATATATATATATAGATATAGTATATAATATATATATAGATATAAGAGATATGCAGCTTTATGGTGTACAAAAAATAATACTGCCCACAAGTAGCACCTTTGCCCTTCGCCTAAAAAGGATAAGGGCTGGGTAAGGGAATGCCAAGGGAGCGCGCACCCCTCTTCAAACTGACTTTGTTTTACTTTTCAACACTGTGGTGGTGATTAATTCCTTGAATTTGTGTCTTGTCCATATAAATATTTTCATCATAATGAAGCCAGAGGAAAACTCTCAAGAAGTTTGTCACCGGCTATCATAGTCCTGGAATAGGACATCGAAAGACGTTCAATAAATATCCTGATAAGAACCATCTTTTAAAAATGGCCGTACAATGCCTCTTTAAAGAGGACATCCATGTAACTTAAGTGAACATGCAATTCCAATGTTAGTTTTGATACTTAAACAACAATATGTGAAACAGATTAAATCCACAATTATTCCTTGCATGTTAAGTATACACTAAAAAATAAGCTTGTTTTTTTTTCTACCTGTAACCTAATTAGTTAAATTAATCTAAAATTGTTACAAAATCCCTTATTCTAATTAATTTTGATTTTGAATTTAATATATTACACTCACTTTTTATGGTTCCGGTATATTTTCCGATCAGTTACATTTGTTACATAATTATTGGATTCCTAATAGTTTTTTAAGGTATTGTAGAAATCATAATGGCGATTAGTGCAACTGATGGCCTTGAGGGTGAGTGACGGCGCTTGACCTCACTCTGACCTTGCCTTGCGGGGATGAATCGTGAGAACCGGACCCCCATAGAAGGCCCTCTTCCGGTTTAAGGAGTAAGCAACTCAGTTAGTCAGTTAAAAGTTAGAAGCCAAGTTAGCAAAGTAAGGATCTGCGCAAATTGTCTGGTTTGGGGATTTATAAATAAAGTAACATCAACGTAAATCGAAGTCTTGTGTTTATTACCTAAAAACTAACAATAACACAGGGCTTCTGATAACGAGAAATCCCAACAGAAATCAGACCCGGAATCCTCAATAAAAGACCCGACTTTAGAAGAGACCAGACCAAGATGTTAGAAGATAGAATAGCAAAGCCGGCCAGAAGAGAATACGACCAGAGTAAGAAGTAAGAATGGTATATAACATTATATGCTGATTTGGTAACGTGAAAACTCCAGTATGCAACACATATCCTTAAATTTCGTTTCTTTTACAAACTACAACAAGTGATGTTTATTTTATTCTATTTTAAAATAAAAAAAAAACATTGAAATAATCAGACCTATAAAACTGGTGATTTTTTATCGATTTTCCTAAACTACAGACTTATATTTTTTTTCTTTGTTTTTTAAATTGAATTTCTTAATTCTAAATTTTTCAACATAATTTGAGAATCATTTATAATGAACGCTACTCTTCTTTTTTTTTTAATTTCGAATATTCCATGACATCAACACATTTTGAAAAAATAAAAAATAATGCTGTTAACCAAATGAATTTGTCACATTTTTTCGATTTATTTTCACATGAAAATAACATTTATTTTTGGAGGTTCATGATATCGCTATTTTATTTCACCTTGATTATGGTTAATATATTTAATATATATATTTAAAAACTAAACCTATCTATCTATCTATCTATCTCTATCTCTCTCTCTTTATATATATATATATATCAGCAAATGTCCGTTAATTGACACGTTTCAAAGATAAAAGAGAGAATTATGTTTAAAAATATGAATATATTTTAAACTATTAAATGCATAGGTTTGTTTATATATTTCATGGTCACTGAGAGATCGAGTTTCCGGGGAAACGATCATTGCTTATATGCTAGTAGTGAGTGTTAATTTAAATTACCAATTAGAGAGCTCATACCAAATTTATGGAGCATATATTAATACACACACACACACACACACGTATATATATATAATATATATATATATATATATATATATATATATATATATATATAGATATATATATATATATATATATATATAACCCAGTGGTCGTACAATTAAAAGTCAGGCCGTAACTAGTGACCTTCAAAGCTAGGAAGTACTAGTGTCTGACTAAACTAATCCTAGTAGATATTATAATTTAAATGTATACCTTACCGTGATTATTATTTTGAAATAACGAGAATTTGTCTCTGAACACATAGATACGCACACATACGCCTGCACATACACACACAAGTTTAACATTTGTTTTTATGCTTTGGTGATTAATTGATTGTTGTTGACTCTATGTCTATGGTATACAAATTTAATTTTATATGTTTTATAACATATATTGGACTCTCTTTACTGATGAATATAACAAAGTACATTGTTAATACTAACAAAAATATAAGCCCTTCCGAGCGTAAGTATCTAAGTTAAAATGCAATAAGATATTATACTAAATTAGAAAGATATAAGAAAACAAAAATTTGACAATTATTTCAATATTATTCAACTTGATTTCAGTATAAATATATTAATTATTCATTTTTACCTTAAACTTATTGGAAACTTATGGAGTATAATTAAAGCTGGTATGTTATCTTTTGCCCCTCTCCCGACTTTTATTACTAAATTTTCCTGATTTAATTCTTTATCTAAATTCATGAAATTACATATTTATGTTTTTGCTCATATTCATTAATTATTAAAATAAAAATAAACAATTAAAAATCAATAAAACCTGGCAAATGTATATTATTATCAAATTTTTAAGGTCAATATGCAAATTGACCTACCTATTCACACTATAAAGTGCTATTTGGTTCGGTATATAAATACAATTTGTATGTTATTAGTACTAGCAAATATATGCCCCCTCAGGGCGCAAGTATTTAAGTTTTAATGTAATAAAATATCGTATTAAATTAGAAAGTCTGATGAAACTAAATAAGAATGCAGATAAAAAGATTTGAAACAGAGGGGGATATAATCGAAAAATAGAACAACTGAAACTTACTCTTCCATCACTCTCGTCTTTCATTGTTATTTTTTCTGATTTAAGTATTTAGTTAAAAGAGGACGCAAAGAATAAAGTCACAGTTATTTTTTCTTGTTAATGGATTTCATTTAAGATTCATTGAAGAGATTTTTGCTTATATTCATTAAAATAAAACCAAACAGTTAGAAATCAATAATACTAAGCACATATTTATTAAAAATCACATTTTTAATATCAATATGCAAATTAGCCTTCCCGTTCACACTGTAAACCGCTATTTTGTTGTATATATAAATATAATTGCATGTTGTTAGTATGTTGATATGGTCAAAGTGGCTTCGGCCTCTGGACCATTGATATAATTAACGGCGTCGATCCCAGGGGGCCATCCCCCAGGCAACACCCTGCCCCCTTGATTTAAAGGGGCAGGGCTGGGTTTATTGCCCAGTGCCTGAGGCGCCCCCCTTGAGGGGAATGCCGACGGGATCGACGCAATTTTTCACCTGCCACTCCATGAGCTTCGGTTTGTGGGTGGTCCCACGTTAATAGGGACTTTGTGCCTGACCCGTACAAGTGGGGTACGCGGTAATACCATGTAGATATGGTTAAAATTAATGATGTACAATTTTTATAATAATTGAGGTTTAAATAAAAAATAAATTCATGGTCAATTTGACCTCAATAACAAAGGGAATAGTGACTTGAGTAGTGATTTAGTTTCGGTTACAGACAGAAAAGCACACAATCTCCATTATAAGATGTAGATAACGCCAACTGTATTAGAAATATTAGACAATTCTATTAACAATTGAGTTTTAAATAAAATTGGAATCATGGAAAATCTGACGAAAATAATTAAGTGAATTAAGACGACACTGGTGACGTAGTTTCGATTACAGATACACAGACTTATGATATAGATGATTATATATATATATATATATATATATATAGGAAAAGAACATATTTTAAAAATATAACAAACACAGGATTTTACGATCAGGAAACAATTTTTAGTGTCAATACTTAAGTATTTCGGTATTTTATACCATCTTCAGGACACTGTTAGGTGAGGAACAAAATGAAAGATGTTAAGTGTATAGTGGTTGTGTGAATCTGATGCAATTACCCGTTAAATTTCATATGCGCGTTTGTTTACGAAAAGCGAATGACGTGATCAATGCATGTGCAAAAATGGAAGGCGAAGAACATATAATGGCGCATGCTTTAACGTGAATAAGCGGAGAACGAAAAGTTAATAAAGATATGTCGTATATCATATGGAATATTAATGTTAGAAAAATAAGAACATTAAAACAATATATAAATGCAAATATTCCATATATACGCATATCCACATATAATCATACATAGACATATATATATATATATATATATATATATATATATATACACATACATACGCATACACATACATATATATACATACGCGCATACATATACATACACATACATACATACATACATATAATATATATATATATATATATATATATATATATAGAGAGAGAGAGAGAGAGAGAGAGAGATGTGGGAGTTTAAAAATCTATATATGTGATTTTTATATCTACATATCTATGTAGATATAGTGTCTTTATATCTACATATCTATGTGTGTTTCTGTATATAAACATGTATTTATGAAGAAAAAAATAGAGTGAATACTACTCAAGTGTAATTCCATGCATTTGTAGAGAAATGCACTTTCATACTCCCCCCATTCCCAGTTATCAAGGTGTGGAATTAAGGAAATAAATAATTAAAAGAGGAAACAGCTTAACATTTATCACGAATAGCAAAACTCGCTGTATGTCTTTGTCAGCTGTGAACTGTGAACACGGAAAATTGCATCAACTCTAAAAACAAAACTGATTGGGCAGGAAGAATCGCGTCATATGATACGTGTCAGATTTCGTTTAATTATCAAGAATTTGCAAAAAAAGATTTCATTTTCTAGTTGCTATATATATATATATACTATATAATATATATATATATATATATATTGAAATTTTTTGTAATTCTTTCGATTTTCCTTACATTTTGAAACATCTTCACCGATGATTGCATGCAAATGAAACCAATATGGTTGTGATTGTTCCTTTGTCACCTAATAAATAGATATGTAAACCTTTATATATTTATCTTATTATATTATATTATATATTATATATATATATATAATATATATATATATATATATATGATGATTGCCACTTCTTCACAGAAGAAGGCCATTTCTACAAGTTTCTGTTGGAGTGTGATGATCTCGCACTTCTCAAAGCCTGTCGTGAGAATTCACGGTCTTTAACAGTCGCCCGGGAAATTATTTGGTACAGTTTATTTTTCTCCTCTAGAAGTTTGTTGATCCGTTGATCGTTCTCATCGAACCAGTTGCGAGGTTTCCGTATGTCTCATTCTTCCATCGTCGTGGGACTTGTAGAAATATCTGCACATGTTTACATGTTGTGCGTTTGTGTGACAGGCACGGGATGCTCTCCTTCCAGAGTCTAGTATCAGTGACAAACCGTGGTAAGATAACTAAAAGGCTCTGAGGAATGCTATATGGATGATCTGACAAAAACTACGGGTCCATCACACCGAAAACGAGGTGGGTGCAGACACCTTAGATATTCTAAATTTGAGTATAAGTCCAGATTTCTTTTCCTGTTAAATAAGTGACAGTCATTCAGTTTTGTAGGCTGAGAAAGGAATAAATACATAAGGACAAATTTAAAGTTAAAAACGTAAAAAATACTATCGCTATGCACATGTGTATAAAGAGTGTTCAGTTTATGTCTAAGTATAGCGTAAACAAAGTGACAATGGCTCATAGTTCCCCGCCTTGGTCCAGTCATCACATAGGTGAGAAACTGACAGTCCACGAGCCCCGTTGATTCTATGTCTACGCTATCCTAACTTAAAACAGCTGTGTAGTTGGCAACCTTCCGTCTATTTTAGATGATGACATAGTTTTTTTCTTCTTTCCCCTTTTTTTTATCTCTCTCTCACTTACAGCTACGTGAGTGGATGAACAGACCGATTCTCGAATGGCAGTCTCTGGTGCAGTGGCTGCAAACAAAAGGTGATGCTCTCCGTAGGTGTTGGGGGTGCTGCTGTTTCTCCTTTCTTTTAGCTCTCTTTTCTGTGGCAGCTTTTTTCCTCTCTTTTTCACTTCTTTTTGTTCCTTGTTTGACGAGGAGGTGCCAGGTTGCACGGTCTTCTGCACAAGCCTCCCACGTGTCAATGTCGATGCGGCATGTCTTCAGGTCTCTCTTGCAGACATCTTTGAAGCGTAGGCATGGTCTCCGTGCTGTGTAGACCTCAGGATATTAACTCTTTAGTATATAATTTGCTTTTAAAACTTAAAGGCACATTTTATATATACTGAATGTTGATAGATTTTAGTTACAATTAACTCATGCTGTACCATATTTTTGGCAGTTCTCTGATCCGGAGTGATAATATCTGTTAGGGTCCCATCAATTACCAATTAGGTCTGTTTAAAAATTATTCGTATTTCTATTCATGTGCAAAAAATAAAAACCTCTATAGAAACACCGCCCTGTCGGCTGGGACGTTAGAATGACCGACTGCACCTCTGCAGAGGGGTAAGACTCCCCCAATGGGGCCACCTGTTGGTCGTGGGTGGCGACCCGTGATGCTTAAGAATAGAGCCCAGGTGGATGAGCAGTTCATGACATGCAATACTCCACTTTGGCCCTATCTTGGGCTAGACGGCGGGAAGAGGCCCCTCCGATCAATCGGCTGGTCACGTCAAGCCCTAGCACCTATATGATTTCCCAACCTTATTGCCCTTATGGCAAGTCCCAACCCTTTTTATCATATGGTGCTAGAAGGCGGTGGCTGATGGTCTACATGTCCTGGATGACGTTAAACTCTATCTGATGGCGAGGTTCCAGTTTTGGAGGTTTGGGGAATGTGGAGCACCCCTTCATCACCATTGCTCCCTGGTCCACTCTGACCCCGTAGTGGTAGTACCTGTTAGGGTCCCATCTATGGGTGAAATAGAATTATAAAAATTGTATTATCCATTAATAATTGATTTATTTCAAAACTTTATCGGCATTAAATGACCCACTGAGGTTGATATGCCGTAAAACAAAACAATCACACTATAGAAACAATTGCGCTAAAATGCGTGTACGAATAAACATGAATAATTGATTGAGTGATTGATTATTTAAACGGTAAATCTAAAATTATTACATGTTTATATGTCTAAAAATCGCATTCTGTAAATGCAAGATAATTATCTCCCTTGTTTTGTTCGGCCATCCTATTAAGTGGGTACAAGCACCGTTTGACACCGGTAAAAGTCACATGTGCGTGTGGCGCTATTTTTCAATTCCTTTAACCGGCAGGAACTGAGGAGACAAGAACGTTAGTGTCAGCACGGAGCTTTTCCTTCTTTTCTCGATGTTTATTAGTTGTGTATTAGAGAAACTACATAGTCCTTTATATTCTATTGTAGTTTCATGTTGAAGACCAGTTGCGAGACAGGAGGATAAGTGACAACTCCCGTATTTATCTAAATAAAAGTGTCTTCACCAGTCGACTCTGTCATTACTCATTCCTTGCCTGGGTGTTGCCGTTACACATTCATTGTAAGTTCTTATATAGCTGTGCCCTTAAAAGTACTAACATATTAATTCAGAGATGTGCCAATAGTGCGATCTTGAGATTAATAACAATAAAGGGTTATTTCACATTTTCCAAGGTTTCTGAATTGGAACTTTGTCATCGAGGCAGTGCTGCATTTCAGACAATCAAGGTTTCCCGCTTTTATGATTAGACTATGGTTTCTGTTGATGTGTGTCAACCATTTTCTTGTTTTAGAGAAAGACGTGCCCGAATCCATGAATGAATAAGCTTTCAAAAATATTCCATAAAAGATTTTCTTTTTTTTGGTTTAGCTGAGTGTGCTTTATCAAGGACGTAAGTTTATCACGTGACTGAAACAATTCAAGTCGTGGGAGGTACCAGCTGCGGTTATTAGTATTGTGGTAGTTGGTGTGGTAACACATTGCTTTACCCTTGGTGTGATTTGAAAGTTGCACAGACGAACGTGCAACGTCATTCAATTCGGCAACTTATAATTTAAGAGTTCGAACTAGACTATACTGTACTGCCAAATTGCTTTTATACAGCTATGTTTCTGCTTGTGTAAAGCACAGCTAGACTGTTTTCAACAATATATGCTTAAATACACTAAAAACTTTTTTTTCCTGAATCTGACCTGCTGAAATGGGGATGCGTCTTATATGCCGTCAAATACGGTAATAGTTTAAACTTTGTCATTCAATTCGGCAACTTATGATTCAAGAGTTCGAACTAGACTACCATGTGGTAGTAGCAACCAAAAAGCATTTGTTGTGCAAAAGGTTAAGATGCAGTTGATCAAAGTACAGTAATCAGGGGGTTCTAGAAATTCCACTCGAGTTGCTAGAATATCGACGATCAGGCAGAGTCAGCTAGGCCTAAAATTTGTTGATTCTAATTCCGTAAAGAAAAATCCGGTCGGTAGTACTCAGAGAGTATAATTCGAGTTCAGCATCTCATAGTTCAGTGTAGTTCGTCAGAATCCAGACGTCTGCAAAACTCACCCGCCCTGTCGGTGGGGCGTTAGAATGCACCGACTGCACCTCTGCAGAAGGGTAAGACTCCCCTAATGGGGCCACCTGTTGGCCGTGGGTGGCGACCCGTGATGCTTAAGGATAGAACCCAGGTGGATGAGCAGTTCATGACATGCAATACTCCACTTTGGCCCTATCTTGGGCTAGACGAGCGGTCGGAGAGGCCCTCTCTGATCAATCGGCTGGTCACGTATATGATTTTCCCAACCCTATTGCCCTTATGGCAAGCCCAAACCCCTTTTTATCATATGGGTGCTAGAAGGCGGTGGCTGCGGGTCTACATGTCCTGGGAATGACGTTAAACTCTATCTGATGGTGAGGTTCCAGTTTTGGTGTGGAGCACCCCTTCATCACCATTGCTCCCAGGTCCACTCTGACCCGGAGTGGTAGTACCTGTTAGGGTTCCATCTATAGGTTAAATAGAAAAATGTATTCATAAAAAAATTGTATTATCCATTAAGAATTGATTTATTTCAAAACTTTATCGGCATTAAATGACCCACTGAGGTTGATATGCCGTAAAACAAAAACAAACAAACCAAAACACACACACACACACACACACACACACACACACACACACATATATATATATGCTATCACTTTCCCCCTCTCTATGCATATTTTGATTACCTCCTTGTTATATATATTAGTTTCTCTGGCTGAGTAGAGAGAGAGAGAGAGAGAGAGAGAGAGGAGAGAGAGAGAGAGAGAGAGAGAGAGAGAGAGAAATGTAATGTTAAATTTCATTAGCAGCAACATGTAGCTTAAATTCGGTTAAACGTTCCCTTTCTTAGAATCTTACAAAATGATTTTAGTGCTTTGTCCGGCCGTATTTATTTAAAAAAAAATTCGTTTTGCAAACTCACTTTTCCCCTAATCTCAATTATCTACCCAGAGCCCAATGGGTCACTTTTTCAAATATATATATATAATGAATTTCTTATATATATATATATATAATATATATATATATATATATATATATATGTGTGTGTGTGTGTGTGTGTGTGAGGGGGGTTATCAATATTGTACCTCATGTTAATAAAATAATGCAAAACTTTTGACTCATTTCAGGTTTTATTTCATTCCGAATATAAAACATTTTCTATCATGCAAAGCACTAATTCGAGTTAAGTAAACTTATGGCTAAGCAGCGTTCATTTTGTCATTGTCTGGTTTAGAGTGACAAGAACATTTTCATGTTATTCAAGTAAATACTTTGCGATAAGAGTAATCGAAAACAAAATGGTGGCTGTGAAGAAATACGGAAAGCGACTTCCGGTACGCAGTGGTGCACGAAGAACTCTTCCATCGTTCAGGTCGCCGTGTATACTCAAGAGTTTCACTTAATTGTATGGCGGGGGATATTTAATGGTATTTGCAAACAGGCTGCGAAAGCTTGCTTAATGAAACGAATTACGCCATTCTGTCACCTTGGTTGAATCGGTGAGAAAGCTGAGGGCAAAGGGCACGCGATTAATAGCCGACCCCGTTGCATTGTGGGTGACAGCGGGGATCGCAGGAAACGAAGCTAAGCTCCGACTGTGGCGACACTCGTCACCAGTTCGCCGTTCACAATTGGTGGTAATGATGGCCGCTGGCGGGAAATATGGAAGCGTGCGCTTTGCTGAATACACGAGTCAGTACTTCAAGTTCAACCAGGTAAAAACTACAAGTTGATGTAATGTTAATATAGGTAAATATAAATTATCCGATCACCATGATGAACATCTCTACTTAATTGCTACTGTTGTCGGCAAAAATGAATGCTGATGATAATAATGAAGAAAGATTTATACACACATATCTTCTTATTATAATGGAGATTGTGTGTTTTTCTGTCTGTAACCGAAACTATATTCCTAGTCAAGTCACAATTCCTTTAGTTATTGACATCACATTCTCCATGATTTTATTTTTATCTAAACCTCAATTATTAATAAAATTATTTTACATCATTAAGACTGTTGACCATATCTACATACGAATAACATGCAATTGTATTTATATATACAACAAAATAATGGATTACAGTGTGAATGGGAAGGCTAATTTGCATATTGATCTTAAAAAATTGATTTTAATAAATATATGCTTAGTATTATTGATTTCTAATTGTTTGGTTTTATCTTATTGAATATGAGCAAAAATCTCTTCAATAAATCTTAAAAGAAATCCATTAACAAGAAGAAATAACTGTAATATTATTCTTTACTTTCTATTTTAACTAAACAGTTTAATTAGGAAAATTTACCAATGAAAGACGGGAGTAACGGAAAACGATGGAAGAGTTAGTTTTAAAGTTGTTCTATTTTCCAATCATACCCCCTCTGTTCAAAATCTTTTTATCTACATTCTTATTCAGTTTCATTAGCTTTTCTAATTTAATATAATATTTTATTATAAAATTTAACTAAAATACTTGTACCCGGAGGGTGCATATATTTGCTAGTACATATATATATATATAAGTGTTTAAGTGTATGTGTGTATTTCCATATATGTGTGTGTGTTTCTCGGTATATATATATATATATATATATGGCAGCTTGGCAGTCCGGTTTCAAATCACGCACAGGGCGGTCTTCCGATCTATAGCTCTGCTGATGAGGCCTAATAGGCCGAAATGTACATACAGAGATTGATTTTTCTCGATTTGTTTAGCCATACATTTAATAGGTATTCCCGCCTAATTCATTATTAATTAATTAATTTTCAAAATTAGGTACGACTCCAATTAAGCACTTATTCTCCCAAAAAATTATCGGCAAAAAGCCATTCTAAACAAACCTTGTTTACAACATATATATATATATATATATGAGTAAGAAAAGGTGGAATGAAAACATCACACAATGCTGTTAAAGAAGAAAACAATTTATAATATAATCATAGCTGATACTGATCAATATTTCGATTTTACAAAAATCATCATCAGAGCTCATTCACTCCCGTGGTTGTTTGGGTCGGAGAGGAAAGTCAAATGAGTTTACAAAACAAAAAACCTTAATATTGCAAAAAACGAAAGACGTTACAATATTCACCATGGTCATTCATTTGACTTTCCTCTCCGACCCAAACAACTACGGGAGTGAATGAGCTCTGATGATGATTTTTGTAAAATCGAAATATTGATCAGTATCAGCTATGATTATATTATAAATTGTTTTCTCTTTAACAGCATTGTGTGATGTTTTCATTCCACCTTTTCTTACTCATATTGTCGGATTCATTTCCTTTCTTTTAACTTATATATATATATATATATATATATATATATATATATATATATATATATATATATATATATATATATATGATATTAAACTATAAAAAAGGACAAGAATAAAACATTCAATCGTATAAATTCAAGGATACCTTTAATAATATTGAAGTAAGAGTAAGTACATATATATATAATATATATATATATATATATATATATATATATATATATATATAGTTTTTTTTTTCCGTAGTTAGGGTATTTCCATGTGTGGTTTAACCAAGCTGATGCAGGTAGACCATAAAGAGAGCTCAATGTGCCTAATACCAGTAAGTAAAAGGACAGAGCAAGGTATTTAGTAAATGAAGAAAAAACTCTAAACTTGGTTCATTACAATAATTTATTTCAGCCGTATTAATACGGCATATTACCTGAAGATGCCGTATTAATACGGTTGAATTATTGTAATGAAGCAAGTTTAGAGTTTTTTCTTCATTTACTTAATATATATATATATATATATATATATATATATATATATATACTCACACACACACACATATGTATATATATATATTATATTGGAGAAAGGAAATTAATGTGCTCGATTACAGGTATAAGAGCTATAATTATTTGTTATAGTATATTATACAATTAAATGGTGTGTTTTGCCAATAGTTTCAAAACTGCGTATTAGCCACTTATCCTCATTGACAAAGCGCCAAGGAAACTTAATTTCTTTTGATAGAAGCTCAAAATAATACAATAAGGACACACAACATACGCTTACTATTCTGTTGCGTATTATCCATTGTTAAAAATTATATCAAAGAAACAATAGAAAATGCACAATTGAATAGCTTATGTAGCTTGTTTGGAGACAGAGATGAAACTGTTAATCATATAATAATTAAATACAGCAAACGGACAGAAGAAGTATAATATATACGTAGGTAGTAATATCTCATCCACAGAAAGCGATGTTAATACACGAATAGGAAAGGCATGGTCGGCCACAAACAGATTATCAGTCATATGGAAATCCGATCTCACTGATAAGTTAGAGTGACAATTCTTCCAATCTGTGGTTATATCAGTACTGCTGTATGGCTGCACCATTTGGATCCTAACGAGGCGCCTTGATAATAAGCTAGATGGGAGCTGCACAAGAATGCTGTGTGTGGTCTTGAAAAAGTCGTGGGAAACAGCAATCCACAAGGAAGCAGCTGTATGGCCACCTGCCCCCAATCTCACAAACCATCCGAGTGAGACGGACAAGGTATGCTAGTCACTGCTGGAGAAGCAAGGACGAGCTCGTAAACGATGTTCTCCAGTGGAAGCCACCGCATGAACATGCTAATGTGGGTAGCCCACCAAGAACCGACATTGACTAACTCTACGAGGATACTGGATGCTGCACAGAGGACCTCCCTGGGACAATGAATTATAGGGAAGAGCGAGATATTATCATGGATATCCGTGCTAATTGCGCGGCATGATGATGATGATGATGATGATGATGATGATGAGACACAAATGGATGGAAAAGGTGATTTACTTGGAATAATGTTTGTAATTAAACTTTGACCATATTACCAAATAGCACTATATACAAACCATAATCCATCATAGAGAATAAAATACATAACATTCTCTGGGATTTTGACATACAAACGGATCACCTAATCCCGGTCATAGGATTAGAGCTAGTGTTAGTTGTTAATTAACAAAAATGAACTTTTCATTTAGTTGACTTTGCCGACTATATATATATATATATATATATATATATATATATATATATATATATATATATGGAGGCGTATTATTTAATGGTTATCATTGTGGGAAATGGACACAGCGAGACAAGTTCAAATTCCGGGTGAGGCTGTTTGCATTTCACATAATACTAATACCCATGGGAAAGGTATGCATCCAACTATTATATTTCTAGCTATGGGTAAATAGTAGGGCTGGCAGGGCCGTTTAACCTTGGTTAGGCAACCAGTCTAGAAGAAGGAAAACTCTGAATTGAAACCTGTTAAATTCTGCTTAAGAAATTGATCTAGTGTCAAAACCTATTCGTGCAGAGGGGTTGGTGTGTATTATATATATATATATATATATATATATATATATATATATATATAAAACATCAAAGTAACCTTAAAGATAAACAAATACCTGGAACTTGCCAGAGAATCGAAAAAAACAACAGATGTGGAAGATAAGAGTGAAGGTAATACCAATTGTAAATGGGGTATTTGGAACGGTAGCCAAGGAATTGGAAAAAAATTGGGCAAATTAGAAATTCGAGGAAGAATCGAGACTATCCAGACAACAACATTGTTAAGATCAACTAGAATACTCAAATGAGCCCTGGTGATCTGAGGAGACTTGCTGTCACTAGTGTGAATACTAGCAAGGGGTGAAATAATAATAATTATAAAGTTACAAATACTTAGAAATTTTAGAAGAGGACACCATCGAGCAAAGAGAGATGAAAGGAAAAGTTAAAAAAGAATACCTCAGAAGAACAAGAAAACTCCAAGAAACCAAGCTCTACAGTAGAAATCTCATCAAGGGAATAAATACCTGTGCCGTCTCCATTATCAGATACTCTGGACCATTCTTGAAATGGACACAATAGGAACTCAGTGAGATTGATCAAAATACAAGAAAACTATGCACAAGGCATTACACCCGAGAGATGATTGAAAACCTATATGTATCATAGTGGATTGCGTAGATGCCACACTCCAAGAACACGAGGTATACTAAAAAAGAATAAGGAAAGATTAATTGCGGCAACCAATAACAGCTGCTGTAACATATGGACAAACAGAGAAACAACAAAAACAAGATAACCGATAATGAAAAACAATTATATGGTTACTTCAAACGACAAATTGGGGAAGTTGAACATGAAAATATCAGGACATGCTTAAGAGGAGGAAACTTCAAGAGAGAAACTGAGTAAATATTAATTTCTGCACAAAACAATGTTTACTATGGATCATCATTATTGAAACCGTATGACTATGCGTAAACAAATGACTATTATTAACTAGAAATAATAACTTGAAACTATATTGTTACGTATAACTGATTAGAAAAATTATTAGGTAGGAATACTTGGCTCCATAGAACTGTATGCAAATTAATTGTATTAGAAAGGAATACTTGAGACCATATAACTGTGTGCGAATTAGTTGCAATAAGAATAATTACTTTAAGTTACATGTGGGTAGTAAGATTGTCATAATCAAGAACAAGGACACAGAATCGCTTTTATTAATCGTTCAGATAATTATTCTCATTTAAAAGGCGTTCTATTTGATTTTTTCGTTTATTTCCTACGAGATACAACCGCACGACACACGAAAGTTGGTTTCGTGTTTATTCAGAGATCTCATAAGCTCCATTAGAATCAATCAATCAAATTTCAATAGATCAAGAATCATCCGAGGATTCCGTATGTAAAGCATTAGATAAAATAAGAATACATTTGATCCATGTTAATATTTCTTCAAACACATTTTGTTTTTATTTATTTATTCATTTATTTTGTCCAGAAAATTCCCATTTTTCCGAAAATGTTTTCTGTTGTTCTACTGAAGAATATTTAACAAATAATGTTAAATAAATGTTTCCGAATAAAACATAATACATTGTAAACAAATATTCTATGGATAATGAAAATCTAAAATCTTTCAAAGGAAAAGGTGGACAGAGGAAAGGCAAATAATAGAAAAAAACGTCCCTTGTAAAATTACATAATTGGTCGTGTATGACAACAAAGTTGATCATGAGAAAAGAGGATGATTTTTGTTTGTATTTTCATTGTTAAAAAGATTTGATCTGTGGGCAATCGTCGAGATCTTTTCAGAAATTGTCGACATATTCAGTGCCGTTCATTTCTCAACTTTACAATGTTTGGTGTTTTTATTTTCTTGTCTAAAATGGTTCAATGGATTTCTGCAATCATTGTTATTCTTATGATGCGAGATACAACACCTAAAACAATAACTCCATAACACAAAACCACCAACACAACTACCACCACCACCAACAACAACAACACAACAATCACCAAGAATAACAAAAACAACAAGAACAACAGCAATAATAATAATAATAATAATAATAATAATAATAATAATAATAAGAAGAAGAAGAAGAAGAAGAAGAAGAAGAAGAAGAAGAATCAACTTATATATATATTGGAACTATATAGCCTAATGGTTACGGTGCCGGGCTGACACCCAACCGATCGGATTTCAATTCCGGCTGTAGGTAGCTTACAAAATGTCTAGCCACACTGAGGAGACTTGATAAGTCGAAACACGTGTCTGTGGATGACCCTATATATATAATATATATATATATATATATATATATATATATATGAAGAAAAGGAAGTGAATCCGACGGTATGTAGTATATTAAGAAAATTGAAAAAACACAGGTTTAAATAAGTTGAGTGGTAAGTTTATTGGTCGACACTGCAGTGTTTCGATCTATTAATCAGTTGGTGCACTTGGAACGGTCCCAATAAATTTGGAAAAAAGACTGGAGGATCTGGAAATCAGAGGAAGAATTGAGACCATCCAGACTACTGCACTGTTGCAATCGGCTAGAATACTCAGAAGAGTCCTGGAGTCCTGTGGAAACTTGTTGTCACTCAGAATCCACTGAAAGACTATGCTAATGCTGATGTGAAAAAACTCATAAGGAGTGAAAATAATAATAATAATAATAATAATAATAATAATAATAATAATAATAATAATAATAATAATAATAATAATAATAATAATAATTGGCTCAACTTTTTAATAGATAGTGTTGGATGTGTCGAAACAAAGACGAAACTTTTAATCACATTATAAATGAATGCAGCTAACTAGCACAAAGGGAGTAAAGGACTTGACACGATAGGGTGGAAAAGATGATCCACTGGGAATTGTGCAAGAAATTAAATTTTGACCATGCTACTAAACGGTATATGCACAAACGGGAATCTGTCTTAGACAATAGGATACATAAACTACTCTGAGACATTGAGATACGAACAGATCACCTAATCCTGAGCAGAAGCCCAGACTTATTGCTAATTAACAAGAAAATAAGTTGCCATGAAATATATTTTGTCGTCACGGTGGACCACAGTGTAAAAAGAAAAGAAAACGAAAGGATAGATACCAGAGAACAGAAAAATGAAAACTGTGGAACATGAGGGTAAAGGTGGTATTAATTGTAGTTGGTGCCCTTTGAACGGTCCCAAACGGTTTGGAAAAAAAGACTGGAGGAATTTGAAATAAGACGAATTGAATTATATCATGGACGTATGTTATTACATAAGTCCAACTTGTTTACGGTTCCTGTTATATGAACTCTAGATATAGACAGTATAGATTACATAATTATCAGGCAATATAGTTAGATGATTGATTGGATGCTTAATTGATTTTAACGGTATATCAACAAGTCTGGGGTTATTTAATGCCTAGAAGTTAAGGATTTGCGTACATTGTACGTTTATATTTACATTTTTGTGTAATTTCTTAGTACATTGCATCGGTTATATGATATCAACTATTCCTATCGAAAACGAATAATTTGCAAAAAGATCTATTTCTGCCATAGATGAGACTAACGGGTACTGCCACTCCGGGTCAGAGTGGATCTAGGAGTAATGGCAACGAAGGAATACTCGACATTACCCAGATGTCAAAAACTGGAACCTCATTACCAAATTTAGTTTAGTGCTATACCAGGGAAACTCTTTTGCTCGTTTTACTTCTCTATATGGGGGGAGGGGAGGAGGCACAGTCAGCGTATACTAATTTCTTCTTATATGGGAAATGTAATTCAAGTTATTACGTTTTCTTGCACCTATATCTAATTCTACTCGTAAATGAATATACTTTTCATTGGAAATATTTTCATCTCTTTCATCTAAGAAGGGAATATATCATTATTGTTGCAATTTGTTAGATTTGGATTATTAGTTCCTCAGGTCTCCAGGACTCTTCTGAGTATTCTGGCAGATTGCAGCAGTGCAGTGTTCTGAATGGTTTCAATCCTTTTCTGATTTCCAAACTTTCCAAGCCCTTTTCCAATCCTTTTGGGACCGTTCCAAGCGCACCAACCACAATTGGTATAACTTTCACTTTCATATTCCATAACTTTTTCAGTTCTCTGGCAAGGTCCAGATATTTGTCCATTTTTTCATTTTCCTTCAGCTTCACCCTGTGATCTGCTGGCACTGTAAAATCCACCAGTTGACAAGTTCTTTCTTTTTTGTTAATCAACACTAGGTCTGGTCTTCTTGCTGGGATAAGGTGATCCGTTTTAATTTCAAAGTCCCAGAGAATTTTGTGCGTTTCGTTCTCAAGAACAGATTCTGGTTTATGCATATACCATTTTGTTGTGAGGTCAAAATTTAATTTCTTGCATAATTCCCAGTGGATCACCTTCCCAACCCAGTCGTGTCTAGTTTTGTATTCTCGTTTTTCTAGTTTGCTACATTCGCATAGTATATGGTTAACAGTCTCATCTCTATTACCGCAAAGTCTTCTCATCTCTATTACCGCAAAGTCTCGGATTATTATTATTATTATTATTATTGGATTATTATTATTATTATTATTATTATTATTATTATTATTATTATTATTATTATTTTATTTATTTATTTATCTATTTCTTGCCACATATTTTTTAATTACTGTGTGTATAATTCGTATTCTTTGTTTTCGGTCCAGTTTCTAGCCAGAAGCCTAATCGTCCCCGTCGCCAAAATAGAGAAAACCACCCCACATTCGCCGTTGTGGTTTCCAAGCTTTTACAAAACAAAACTCCCTTTCATTTCACCAAAGTTTTACACAAAAGAGATTATTGTTCTGTAAATATTGCAAAACTACCAGAAGACTAATAATTGTGAATGAAAAATTTTTAACAAAAATTAAGAAAAAATGTGAAGAAAAGTAAAGAAAAGACAAGACGAAGTTGGGCAGAAAGTTGAAAGAGAAACTGAAATTCAAGAGTGGATGTTGGTTTGAACACGCCAAGAACAATGGACGAGCGTTTATCCTCTATGGCGTGTAACGGAAAACAAAATGGACAAGACTAAAGCCGAGAAATAATTTCATATCAAAGAGAACTGTTTTTTTTAAATTATTATTCTCTCCCTCTCTCTCTCTCTTTCTCTCTCCCCCTCCCCTCTCTCTCATCAAACCTTTTCGCAGCTGAGAATTTTATATTATTTTTATGGACAACACAGTGTTAACAACAACTCGAACAACAAATATGAAGCAGTTATTGTTTTCATCGCTTGCATATACAAACCCAACAATAGAATTAGAATTATATTCAACAATAGATTGAATGGACTAATTTTCATGGCCAAAATGCAGTACCATTTTAAAATTGTTTTTTGTCGGTTTTGAAACAGAAAATGTTTTTCTGATATTTTTTAAGCTTTTAGAAAAGCCAGTGGTCTCCAATCACTACATCTTTGTTTTGTTTATTTTCTCCATTTTTCAAAGATAGTGACAAATTCTAAAAATTTGCCTTTATATGTGGTAAGGAAATCAAAGCTAAAGATGAATATTTTTTACACTTTTGCAAAATCATCTTGGTTGATTTGGACGGTCTCATTTTTAACCAGAAGGTGTTGCAAGATGATAATGGTCGGAAGATTTAGGAATATTTATTTATTTTTTGAAGCTTTGATCCTTTCTTGTTATGGATGTTTCAGAGAGATTTTTCTTCACTTTGTGGTGGCCATTTTTTTTTCATTTTGTGGCGGCCAATTTTCTCATTCCTTATTTACATGCACTTTTATGAATATTTTTTCTATATTAGTCATAAAACACGAATATTGGTGTCTGATTATAAATACTAAAGAGTTAGCTTACTTTGTTCCTGATTGGGGCACCTCACCTGGTGTTCAGCGTGACTTGACCGTTTTAATATAAGCTTTGAATAATTTTCATCGTATGACGTAGTCGCCTCCAACACATAAACCTAGTGTTTGGCTGTGTGAACGGTCAAACATGAGAACTCTTGCGATTTGGTAAAAGAAACGGTCACACAAGTTTTGCGATTTTTGAAAAGGTTCAGTATTTTTTCTGAATGTTTGGACACGTGGCCTAGTGGATAAGGTAGTTAGGTTAAGACAGTTCTAAGTGACAGTTATCTCTGGATTCCGGTTCAATCCTGAGTAGAGGCAGTAACATAGAAAAATAATTAACACAACCCTACCCCAGCTATGGTTAGCGGAATGATAACAGGATACCCGGGGAGTGAATAAAGGGTTAGGTTCAAAGTTCCGTGATGGCCCCTGATTACGACAAGAAAGTTCCTTAGTTCGAAAAGAAGGTTCCCTAGTCCGACAAGAAATACCTGAAGAAGTCGGAGGGCATATCGGCCGAAACATTGTACAAATATCAATGAAGATGGAGACAATAGTCCCAATAACACGATAATACTAAGGTTCAGTATGTTAGTAACTCGCAGAGTGACAAGGAATTACTTAAATTCCGGGGATAGCGAAACTTCCCCATTGTGGGTGGGCTACAATTTAGCAATTTCTTCATCGAGCCGAGAATACCATTTAACGTCTCCTATTTTTGAAACCGATCCAAAGATATATTGAATCACCAATAATAAAGTGAGTAGTGCTTTTCTGTGACCACATGTCTGACTGTTTCCCTTCTTATGAATTTGTCGTCATTTCTTCATTGTTTTTGTTTCTCTATCAACTTTCTTCGACACT
Organism: Doryteuthis pealeii; assembly: GCA_023376005.1. Taxonomy (NCBI): domain Eukaryota; kingdom Metazoa; phylum Mollusca; class Cephalopoda; order Myopsida; family Loliginidae; genus Doryteuthis; species Doryteuthis pealeii. The sequence continues at coordinate 41,849,921 of CM042161.1, forward strand.
ACGATGCAACAATAGCACCCAGTTCGTAATTATTTCAAGTGATTGATATTGAAAGATCTTGACGTAACAGGGCGGATAACAAGTTAATTCAGTAATATCACTCATGCAATCCGATCTTACAAATCAATAAAATAATACCAATTATAAAGCTATTGGTCACTGATTGATCAAAGCTTTTGTCAAACATTAAGGAAACATTTCAACAAGACCTATGAGAGAGAAGTTTTTATTAAATTTATTTTTCCTTAAATATTTTTTATTTATTTGTCCTTAGCAAGGATATGTTCTTGTCGTTCCTTCCTTTTCGGTTTTTTTCTCATTGTCATTATTCTTTTCAACAGTTTTTTTTCTCTTTCACCAAATGGCCTAGTTTTTACGTTTTCTCACATTATTCTTGGGAATTTTGCACACATTTTGAGCCATCACGGAACTTTGAACCTAACCCTTTATTCAGTCCATGGGGTTATCCTGTACTCATTCCGCTAACCATAGCTGGGGTAGGAGTTGTGTTAATTATTTTTCTATGTTACTGCCTCTACTCTAATCTCGAGAATGATTAAAAATGTTAGAACGACATCTTTCTTTCAGATTTTACTTATTCTCCTTAAAACCAGAAGTAATTGAGGGATTGGTTTTAATGGAATTCCAACCAATTTCGGTTTAGTTATGCCTAGAGGTTAAGGAATTTCGTTAATTCTACGTTGCATACGATCTTCTTGAATACAAACAAGTTTCAAATCCATCTATCTGACCTATAGATGAGACTCTAACAGTTACCACCAATCACCAGTCAGAATGGATATGGGAATAATCAGACGCAGTTTAATGTCATACCCAGGACACTGTTTTATTTTTTTTGGGGGGTGCGATTTTATATCACTTCAGGGGGAGACACTTAGCATATTCTAAGCCCCACCAACAGGGTGGCACGAGTATTTTTGTTTACACTAGATTGCTAGTTATTTCCCATATGAAGGGAATATTCGACAATAGAAATAGGGTACTAAACTAAAACGAAATATGTGCAAAATTTACAAGAATAATGTGAGAAAACGTAAAAAGTAGGCCATTTGGTGAAAGATAGAAAAAAACTGTTGAAAAGAATAATGACAATGAGAAAAAAAACTGAAAAGGAAGGAACGACAACAAAACCATGAACAAAGGAACAGATGAAACGAAATTGTTTAAATAAAGAAGGAAAATTGAAAAAAATATAATCCAAATAATACCAAAAAAATAAGCAGAATATATCTAGAAGATATAACTTTTTGTAAACGACTTATAAATAAAAAAAAATGAATGAAATAAAGAATGTAATGTTTGAAGAAAACGGAAAAATAAAGAGAAAGAAAAAAAAATTAGAATAGAGAACAATAGAAGTAAAGGAATAATAGATTGAAGAACAAAATATAAAATAGTATGAGAATAAAAACGGAAAAGGAGATAGAAAGAAGGAATAAAGAGCGACAAAAATATTTTAAAAGACAAAGAAAATACGAAGAGAATGCACTTTAAGAAAAAACAAAAAAGATAAAGAAATCTTAATACGATGAAAAATATCTAAAAAGAGAGAAAGCAAAAAGAAAAGACATTTAAAATAAAAAGTAAACTAGAAATTAACAATGATGAATATACTTAAAAAGAAAGAAAATTAAACATTTGGGAAAAAAGTAATATGGAAAGAAAGAAGGACGAAAATATAAACAGAAAAATAGAAAGAGAAGGAATTTGAAGAAAAGAAATTGAAAGAGGAATTCTTTCAGCACTCTTCCGTTTTTTATTCTATTTTTCTATTTTTCTTTAAATGCATTGAATATTTCAAAATGCTTTCAAAGAAAATGATAAGATAGAAAGAAAGAATAAACGGAAGAGTGATGAAAGAATTCCTCATGAAATAAGGCAAAAATAACTTTTTAATAAGAAGTAAAAATAGAAAAAATGAAGAAAGGGTGATTAAACTATTTTAAAAGAAAGAAAACAAAAGAACAGGTATTTAAAGAAAAAAGAAAAATAGATATAATGTATAGAGTGTCATGAAAAAAAGAATTAAAAAAAAGAAGACAGAATTAAGAATAAAGACTGAAGAAAATGTTTAAAAGAAAGAAAAATAAACAGATTGTTAACGAAGAAAAAGAAGTTTGGAAAAAACAGAAAGGATAAAGAGCGATGAAAGAAGATAGAATATTGAAAAATGAAGAAAATAAAAACAAAGAATGCATAAAGATTGGTAGAAACATTAAAAAAAGAAAAAAAAAAAAGAAATCAGGTAGAAAGAATCAAAGCGGAAAAAAAAAAATAGATATAAAGAATAAAAGGGGATAAAGAAAAAAAGAATTTGTGAAAATAACAAAGGACAAGAATAGAAATAAATAGAGTAAAGAGTGATGGGAAAAATAGAGAAAGGATGAAAATGATGAAAAAGATTTTTAAAAAAGAAACAAATATCAGAAAAAAAGTTGTTTGAAGAAAATAAAAAAGAAGTAAAATAGAAATGAATGAAAAATAATTAGGATTAACTCAAAAAAAAAAGACTAGGAAGAATTGTGTTGAAATAAACTTTATATGACACAAGAAAATGAAAAGTTTACCGGTGATTGCTATACAAAAAATGCTGGCCGAACGTGTTCAGTCATTATCTTGGAGTTGAGAAGCAGGAAATATCGGTGAAGTAGGTTAATATAGTTGTCATGAATCGATGTATTTGGAAGAAAGAAGACAAGAACATTTGTGTTGAAGAGTCAAGAGTTTGGGAAATGATGGAAACTAACAGCATCGGGTTTTAAATAAACAAATAAAAGGTGATAGGAAACACATACGAAGACAAAAAAATTGGAAAAATAAGAGTCGACTGAAAGATAAAGGCAAATAATTCGAGAAACTAACAACCTTGTGGTTTATAGTCGAAATAAGATATATTTCACAGTTAAAATGAAATAAAACTTCAATCAGATTTGTTTATTTAGTAGAACAAACTAAATGAGTATTATCTAATATTTTTTCAAAGTTTCATCAAACATTTTAAAAATATCATTCATATTTTAAATTTTGAAACAAATTATTTGCATTAATTTCTCTAATTAATAATTATTTATTAAGAATCTTCAACTGAAAATTGTTGTCAAAATATAATTTTCATATAGGAATTAATTGTTTGATTAACTAACTTTCCATGCATTTGAACCAGATCTACCAGATCTAATATACTCAAAAGATGTCATTTTTATTGGAAAATATTGTTCCAAAAGGAGAAAATATTTTACTGATTCAGTTTTATTATCTTATCATAATGAAGATGATATGTATATCCGTCTGTAACATTAAAGATCAGGGCAATAGTCCGAAACATCATGATTATAACTAACATTCTTCAGGTTTTGAATTTAGATTAATTCCTTCTTTTAAAACAATCGCCCTGCCAAAGCTAGCGAGCTCAGTCCTGTTATTTAACCTATAGCTGGAAGAAGAAGAAGAATGCAAAGAGATGCGAAGAAGAATGCAAAGAAAAATGCGAAGGAGAAGAATGCGAAGAAGAAGAATGCGAAGAAGAAGAATGCGAAGAATGGCAGTAAAAAGCAAACTGCCCCATCCAGTATTTGAACCCAGATTGCTTGTCCATTTACTTATGACGATTTCTTGCTACCCGTGTCTCCATTATATTCTAAATAATCATTATTTAATCTTAATTAGCATCTTATTTATTAAAATATATCTCTATTATAGTTCAGCCGAGTTAGCTTTGCCTCAAAACTGTCCAGGTTATTAATGCCCATGAACTCATGCAATTTGTGTGATACATCACTAAGGAAAATATATGGTGTGGATAATTCGCATACTGGATTGACCAAATATTACTTGATGTTATTGATTTCTAATATTATAATTTTGTTCTCAAAATCAATCCTTTGAATAATACTATAGAGAAATCATTTGTATAGTTTATAGAAATCAATGAAAATGAAATAAGAATAATCGTAATATTTTGATATGCTATTTTATTCACCTTCCTTAATATTTCCAATTTAATATAATATTCTATTACAATAAAACGTAAATAATTGCTTCTAAAGGGAGGATATATTTGCTAGTATACCTAATGATAATAATTTAATTACTCGATTTGTTTTGTTTAATAATGGATTTATTCATTTATTGAATTTGATCGTTTGTTCCATGCAACATCAGATAGTTATACTTCCCATTTTAAACGTAATTACATTTACATATTTCCGATCGGTTAATGCTATTTAAAGATTGTATTTTAAAAAAATCAGACTGTTTTTCACACACACACACACACACACACACACACACACACACATATATATTATATATATATATATATATATTATATATATATATGTATTATATTATACACGCGTGTTTCTCTTAATTTATTCGGCCTATCTGATATAAAAAATGTTATCTAATTACCAGCGACAAATCGTAGGCATTCCTCTGATTAGATATAATCGATGGCTTTTCTCGACCGATTTTATTCACTTTAATTTGGAAACTGAACAAATCCAAATATTGCCAACAGCCAGTATTGTCTTTGACAACAGCAATTACAACAACTGTAATCAATTCCTGTGTTTTGCAATTCAAAGACTTTCCGGTAATTTCATTGAATTTGAAGCAGAACAAGATAAGATTTATCTTTCATCATTATTAATAATCATCCTTTATCTCCTTAAATGAAGTTTTTAATTCTACGACAGTAAGGAATAACGATCATCAGAAACTTGAATAAAGGATCTCTCCCGTCGAGAAACAAAGTCATGTCTACCATATAGATTGGGGAGCTTGGTTTTCTATGCCAACTACGGTACCACGCTGCTATCACAGGAACCATTCGAAATGTTTCCATATGAATTACCGTTTTATTTCATCCGAGAGATCAGATGACCTTTCAATAATTGACCATCCTTTACCTATGCATATGTTGATATTGCTTTCAGTAGATGAGATATTGCTCCTGAGGAATACTAACTTTTTTACTAATTTCCCAGGCTTGCAATCTAACGAGGGGATGATGCCATCAATAATAGTTCAACACACACACACACACACACACACACACACACACACACATACACTTCAGCATGGGTCACAAACATTTAAGCGGTGTATAACAGGTTTGAATTAGGAGTTTTCCTTCACCTAATATGGTTACCATACCAAGGTTAAATGAAACATATTGGTGGTGATGTGGGGTCAGAGTCATGAGTGTAACTCTGACGTATAAATTAGCACGGAAATGTTTTTAACAAGAGTTACGTGTTAGATGAGAATGAAAAAAATTAAGGATGAATCATCATAATGCCTTATAGCATTGTTTATATTGGACGCGAAGTGAGACGTCAACATAGGAAAGAGGAAGAATGTGAGAGGAGTCTGGTAGGCTGAGATGCGCTTTTGCTCTCAGCAGTTGTGAATTTGATGGAAATAAAAATCTCATGAGAAAAACAATTGGCTATGGGGATTTGTCCCCTATATTTTTACGGCATGTGGAATTGACCGAATTAAAATAATTAAGTTATCTTAAACAACTAGTTTTACAATTGTATGTCATGAGTTTAGAATTAGGTAAACAAAAGAGAATCGAAATAATATTAGTTTGGAAATATTTTAGGAACAATAGAAACAATGTTTTAAATTCATCCGATAATTTATGTCACCCGAATTCCACAGATACCAAAATCATTCGATATTGCATCATTGCAAATCACCTGATATTTGATGAATATTTTAGCTTAATGATCACGTAGACAATGATAATAAGAAAATTATAAAAAGGCCATAGAGCTGAAAAACAACAGAGAGACAGTGGGAGCTTACGCTCTTCCCGACTCGACAGATTTGGAGCTGATGCACCTAACTCGACAGTAGGAGCGAAAGTTCTTCCCCAACATCGACACAATGGGGAGAAGTCGCTGCCCGAAGACACAAAATCATATATCAGTTTGGTCTCGTATTTTCGTTTCCAATTTCTCTCTCTCGCTCAACAAAAACAAATTTCAATCACACGTTTCAATCACAGACAAAACTGCTACAATCGCACAAAATATAAACAATACATGTCACACTTGTCACACACAACTATTTACAGACACATACAGTCTGCAACACCACTGAAAGAACAATTGAATATACCAATTGTAAATTAATGTATATAAAGTTTGTTTCTTTTATCAATTTTGTCTTCTTTTTGTGTTACCTATGGAAACTACATTTCCGTAGTCTTATACATATAAATTGTGGGGACACATAACTTGGATCAACTCCTCAACTAAACACTCACCAAACAAAAAGGGTCCCTACATGGCCTTTTATTATTACTAAAAACTTATATGGCACTAGCCGGGAGTAGGATGTGACTCAAGATCACAGGTGTGGGTTATACAGCATTCACCACGGGTAGGATGTGTGATAAATGTTCACTAATAATTTAACTCGCTATTCAT
>CM042161.1:41858884-41888884 GCA_023376005.1 Doryteuthis pealeii
ATATATATATATATATATATATATATATATATATATATATATACATATATATATATATATATATATATATATATATATATATATATATATATATATATATATATATATATATATATATATATATATATATATATATATATATATATATATATATATATATATATATATATATATATATATATATATATATATATATATATATATATATATATATATATATATATCACAGTTAGATATAAATCATGGATGAAATAAAGACAAATAATGAGAGAAGTTTTTATTTATTCAATTTAGCTCATATGAATATTTCTGTTTGAAATTATTTCCTTTTCTATTTGACAATGTTCTTGTTTTAGGACAATGAAAAAAGCATAATGAATTTAATAGTGTGGAATTTACGTGAATAACACCGTGTAGAATATTTTCCTTTGTTTCTCTTTTTGCCTTTAAATGGTTATGACGCCTTTTATTTACAATATATCTCCACCATCCCCAACCTACAAAAAAAAAAACTCTTTTAAAAAGAAAACAAAAAAATCCGTTTTTATTGACAGGTGTACTTGCGCATGCGTGTAGACACTCACACACATGTAGCTTGAATAGCAGAGGAAAGAAAGAAAGAGAGAGAAAGCTTAATCAGATAATTTTGAAGGATATCCGTATGCGAAAATCTGACGCCATTTTGTCTATGTGTCTTGCAAAAGTGGTTTCATTTAATGCCATTTGAGTTGGAGAAAACGTTTCTGGTGCTTATCTCTGCCGCTAATCTGCCATATTCTTCATTTGCTTTTAAAATGTAAAAAATGGCAGACAGTAAATCAAAGTGTACAAGCAGGAAAAACAAATGATAAATGGAATCCCACCTCTAAAAGATTCTTCAGTGTTTCGCTTCATTAGTATTACGTAATTATTGGAATATTTTCCATAAAAAAAAGGGACGGTGGGTAAAAAAAGGAAAACAAAAAGAAAAGAAAGTATTTGCTTTGGAGATAACGGCGCCGGCTCGTCGTGTGAGTGTAAAATAGTAGAAATAGAAGTGAGAAATGAATGGAAAGAGACAAGGAAAGAAAAAGAACAATAAAATGACAAGTAAAGAACAAATAGAGAAACAAATAAGGTAAGTAAAAATACGCCAGAAAAGAAAAGTAAAGAAAGGGTATTAGAATCGAACATGTCTGTAAAAAGAGGCAGCGACGATGTAGAAGGGTAAAAAATGACTGATAAAAAGAAAAGGAAGAATAGAAAAAGAGTAAGCAAATAAGAATCTTATAAACAATTAAGATTTTACAAGTACTTTCGTATATAAAAGAAAACTTAAGATGCTCTTAGAAAACTAATAATTTAAAGGGAATAGATTTTGTAAACGAAAAGTCTATGTAGAAAATTCTGATTATCTTAACGTAAGAATAAATACATATTGCAATATAGGAAATGTTAGCGATTTGAAAAACTTTAATGAGAATCTATAAATTATTTTAATCTCTTACTCTTCTCTTTCTCTTTTCTCTCTTACTGATGTTTTTAAAATAATTTTACTCCGGTCAGGGACCGATTACTTCTACTAATATATATATATATATATATATATATATATATATATATATATATATATATAATATATATATATATATATATATATATATATATATATATATATATATATATATATATATATATATATATATATATATATATATATATATATATATATATATATATATATATATATATATATATATATATATATATATATATATATATATATATATATATATATATATATATATATATAATATATATATATATATATATATATATATATATATATATATATATATATATATATATATATATATATATATATATATATATATATATATATATATATATATATATATATATATATATATATATATATATATATATATATATATATATATATATATATATATATATATATATATATATATATATATATATATATATATATATATATATATATATATATATATATATATATATATATATATATATATATATATATATATATATATATATATATATATATATATATATATATATATATATATATATATATATATATATATATATATATATATATATATATATATAATATATATATATATATATATATATATAATATATATATATATATATATAATATATATATATATATATATATATATATATATAATATATATATATATATATATATATATATATATATATATATATATATAATATATATATATATATATATATATATATATATATATATAATATATATATATATATATATATATATATATATATATATATATATATATATATATCGTATATAAAAAAATTAAGATGCAGTTAGAAATAATATTTAAAGGGAATAGATTTTGTAAACGAAAAGTCTATGGAGAAAATTCTGATTATCTTAACGTAAGAATGAAACGAATTGAAGATAAGAACGAACAATGATTTTTAAAAATGAAAGGAAGAACGTATAAAAATGAAAAAAGAAAGAGAGCAGCTATAAAAAGGAGAACAGGAAAAAATGTGAAATAAAGAAGAAATAAGGGAATGCTGAAAAATAAGATGAAGAAAAATGGACACGAAGAGAAGAAAAATTTAAAAAAAGAAGAAAGAAACGTATAAATAATTAACAAAGAGAAAAGTGGTTATTCATTATATGGACAAAATATAATTCTCTTAGAAAACTAATAAGAATAAAGCAATTTCCAGTTCCATGGGCAAATAAATAATAATTCTGTTGTGTCTGCGCTAAACGTCATTTTGAAAAGAAAATCATCAAAATACTTGATATAACTGAGATAAATGAAGAATAACAATTAGAATTCTTCATTCTTTTCAAAGTGAATGAACTATCATCACCAGGGAACGATTTTATAGCGGCAACAGTATGGGTTCACTGATCCACTGATAATCATAATTAAAAAAATAATAATAATATCCCCAATTTTATTTATCAAGTGTTCAAAATACCGATTTTTTTTTTGTATAAGATGCACTTTCTCCAGATTCTCAGCCCAAATACTAAGAATACATATCATAAACCATATAATCATTTTTTTCGGTCACATTCTCCTCAATTTGCGAGACAACATGACTGAAAGTAAGTTATGTCTATCGTCTAAATTAATGTTTACTACCATTACAGAGAAATATCAACTGGAATCTTTTCTTTCTTCTAATGTGTACATGTCCATGTGTTCTTTCTAAAAATAAATTTAGTGTAACATTTGTATTTAGAGATATCATATAAACTATATCCATTCTTATTTTTAGTCAGTATGAACCAATAAAAAAATTGAAAAAATGCTAAACTTAAGTTAACCTTAACTACTAGAAATTTTAAAGTGTCCATGCGTATTATACCTTTATTTTCCAGAGACTCGTAGTAAAAACCTTGGGGATTCCACATTTGTTTGCAATTCTCAGCATCCAATCCTGGAAAACCCCTGTATCATTTGCCGCCATTTTGAATAGTCTCAAAATAAATATTTTCGTGAGATTAAAATAATTTTTGCTAGAAACTTGTCCATCCCCTAAAAATACACAGTTTACATTTATAGAAAAAAAACTAGTCCACCCCCTAAAAATACACAGTTTACATTTATAGAAAAGAAACTAGTACACCCTAAAAATACACAGTTTCATTTATAGAAAAGAAAACTAGTCCACCCCCTAAAATTACACATTTTTACATTTATAGAAAAAAAAATTCAGTAAAAGTAATATATTTGCTATTTAAATTTTTTTTCACTTAATTTATTATATGACCTTTGTAAATAAACAAAAAAAGACAAAATTTACAAGTAGAAAATAGAGAAAAAATGTTTAAAAAAATATAAACAAAGGAGAAATGTTAAGTAAAGACGAAAGAAGAAAAATGAGTAAAAACGAAAGTGGAACTAAGAAAGTAAATTTAAAACTGGGCCAAAAAAGAAAAAAAATAATTTAAAAAAAGTTCGATGGGTAAAAGGAAGAGAGAAAAAAAGAAGATGAAGAAAGAGAAATGAAAATAGGCACGAAAAAATATAGGAAAGATGTAAAAAAAAAAAAAGGTGCGAGAAAAAGAGTAGAAACCAAGAAGAAGATAAATGAGGAAATTACTATGAAAAAAAAGTGGAATGAAGAGAAAAAACTGATGTAAAAGAGATAAAGAAAGAAAGAAAGGGGATTTAAACAAAGTGTAAGAAAAAAGAATAGGTGTGAAAAATATATAGGGAAGATACAGAATATCAATGAATAGAAAAAGAAAAGGGATGTAAAAATGTAAAAAAAATAATTTTAACTAAAATAAGGCACATATAAAGTGAAAATGAAAGATGTAAAAAATGAATAAAGGAAAGTCACGTAAAAAAATATAAGTAATAAAAAGACACTAGATAGATTATAAATGTACACACTATTACCAACTTTGATAAATTGATTTTCTCTTAAACCAAATGTACCATTATTCATTTCTAGTGGAGCGTTATACAATTAACACGTGTATTATTAGATATTATTTATTACCAAACTTTACATCTGACTCTCTAACAGGAAATATGAATATGTATCGGCCAAAAAATAAGCACCTACACACACAAACCAACTACCCCCTCCCATATATATATATATATATATATATATATTATATATATATATATATATATATATATATTATAATCCAAAAGTCTTCAGAAGAAATCTTCCTTACGACATAGGAGTTTTTTTTAAAACAACTTGTCGCAGTTTAAGAGCTCAATGTGTGCTCTTATTGTTAGAGTCACAGAGCAAATTTGTAATTAAGGAAATAACAAAAGACTTAGAGATTTTGCATTATAGACTATTTCGGGGAGCTTAGACAAAGTGTCTAATTCTCCCGACTCATCAGATGCGAATGATGAGTCGGGAGAATTAGACACTTTGTCTAAGCTCCCCGAAATAGTCTATAATGCAAAATCTCTAAGTCTTTTGTTATTTCTTTAATTATATATATATATATACATACATATACACACACACACACACACACACACACATACATACACACACACACACACACACACACACACATATATATATATATATATATATATATATATATATATATATATATATATATATATATATATTGGTGTAGCTAATTTACTTTTGTTTGCAATCAAAATACTTCAGAATTTAGTGTTAAATAATACTTATTAATGCAGTTTTGATTACAAAAACTAGAAATAATGAAATCCTGGTTATTTTTCGTTCAGGAAAAAAAAATAAATTTAAAACATTGGTAGGTGTGTATTAATATAGGGGCGATACTCAATATAAAAGAAGATGAACGAAGAAACATGTGTGAACACGAGGAATAAAAAAAAAAAACAAAAGATAAATACATTTTTTTTAAATTAAGTAAAAAGATGTTAAAAAAGGCAAGAAAAAAGGATGAAGAAAGAAAAATACTGTAAAATGATGAACGAAAAGATAAAGTCAAAAATGTAATAATCTGTGAAAGAAAAATGTTTTTTTTTGTTTTTATTTATTGCTGGAGACAGATTTGGAAGCGAAATCAGTTTTCTGAGAAATTAGCAGGGGAACAATGGAATTTGAATATTTTACAATTCATTAATGCTAATTTAAAAATCTTAGCAGCTGAAGAAAAATACCATCACTGATCGGATGCTGCTTAGATTTAACAGACATCAAGTTGATTTAATAAATATTTTTCTTTTATGTGCATACGTTGGTGCAAAACTCACTTAGCATTTTAAAAAAAGTGAATAACTTTGGACAAAAAAAGGTAAATATTTTTAATGGAAATATGGCATAACTCAAATTCTATCCCTATTCCGCTGCAGTAACATTTGTGCCAACATTTTATATATATATAATATATATATATATATATATATATATATATTATATATAAATATATATAATATATAAATAAATATATCATCATCATCATCATCATCATGTCACGCTGACAGCACATATTCCCATGACCCTCTCTCTCTCTCTCTCTCTCCTTTTTTCTTTCTCTATCGTCAACCGTCTTTATCGGTCATCATCACTGGCAGGTCTTCCATGCGGCATCCAGAATCGGCATATAGGTGACGTGGAAGTTTTTGCTGGTCGCCTCTCTCTCTATCTCTCTATCTATCTATCTATATATATATATATATATATATATATATATATATATATATATATATATGTGTGTGTGTGTGTGTGTGTGTGTGTGTGTGTGTGTGTGGTGTGTTGAAAATGGAAATTTTCTTTTTTCGAACACTTCAAAATTCTCTCTATTTTGACCGTTTTAACTTCAAATATCAAACATTTTACTCTGATGAAATCCATTATTCTTTGTATGCTTTAAGATTTTATAATTTCTATTATTATTTATTATTATTATTATTATTATTATTATTATATTTTATATTTAAAATGATAATGAATAGAATACATGTGTACATGAACAAACTCCGGACCGAAACACGTGTTAGTAAATCTATTTTATCCATTCAACATTTTCTTTCCTTTATTTATTTTTCCTTTCAACATCTCACCTGTGTGATCTTCGGACAAAGTGAAGGTTGTCTTCTTTGGCTTTATTGAAGTTGGTTTCGTTTAATGAGTTTTCATAACATCTGTGACTGATACATTGATTCTTTTATAATTGTGGTTGGATGGCTGCAGAAGGTGTGTTGTATGTAAATTGAAGTGAGATTTTGTTTCCAAAATGCTGGGTACATATCTTTATTTAGGTTAGATGTTAAGTCTATCTCATTCAGGTTGTTTTTTTTTATATCTATATGGAATCCTATTTGTTTCAGCATTTTTGTTCCTATTTTCTAATTTCATTTGTTATAGATCCGTTGCTGTTACTCATGATTATTAGTCTATTGTTTCTGTATAGTTTTTATTTATGATGTTCGCTAATATATGTATAATATGTATGTTCCCACTAGCTCAACAGTTTTAGCACCATCGAAGATGTCAATTGTTACCCCGAAGGTGCCTTGTGTATCTTTCTTTATCCATGTTGTTTCATTGCCAAATATTTGGGATCTTCGACTATGTTTAATAATTTTTAATTAGTCGTTTGTTATTTTTATGTATTTACTTACTACTGTTAAGGTATTATCTAGTATAACAACTCATTAAACGAAACTATTTTCACCAAATCCAAAGAATACCAGGAAATAACACTAAAAATAAGGATTTTTGGAAAAACTAACATACACCCCTAGCAGAACAATAACCACAAAAGACGAAATATAAATAGAAACATTATTGGGTTCAACCCGCAATATACTAGAAATCTAAAAACTTACGTAAGAAAAGTATTTATTAAACTAATAGCTAAACCCTTCACGACATCAAACAAACTATACACTTTTTTGATAAGAATGCACTAAAACTCAGCAACAACTGTTCTGAAACATATTACAAGTAATATTTTGAAAAAAACACAATGAGAAAATCTATAATACTCCGCAATACAACAACAAAAAAACTCCTGTAATTGAAAAATGAAATACGAATGTCCCCTAGATGAAAATTGCCTACAAACAAACGTTGTATAGCCAGCCACCGTAAGGTCTAAAGGAAACATATAAATACATACATAGGCGTAACAGAATGTCCTGGAAACAGACGAAGTACACACAGAAAACATAAGTTAACACTAAGAAATATGAACACAGCAAAACACTTTCTAGAGATATTTGGAACCTAAAACAATCAAATTAGAACACATAAGAATAACATGATGAAAAAAATTACACCAGTATACATCTGAAAGCAGTGAAAAATTGGTCTAGAAAAAATGGCCATCATCACTCCCCTTCAGACCAATACAAATTTCCAAACAAGCGATCATAATTTGTATCCAAATGCAGATGTGAAACAACTTCCTACTAAACCACCTGAAAACTATCGACTCCTAATTCTAAATAAAGAAAAAGAAAAAGAAAAAGAAAAAGAAAAAAGAAACAATAATAATAATAATAATAATAATAATAATAATAATAATGCCTTATCCCAACAAGAAGACCAGATCTAGTGTTAATAAACAAAAAAGAAAGAACTTGTCAACTGGTGGATTTTGCAGTGCAAGCAGATCACAGGGTGAAGCTGAAGGAAAATGGACAAATATCTGGACCTTTCCAGAGAACTGAAAAAGTTATGGAATATGAAAGTGAAAGTGATACCAATTGTGGTTGGTGCACTTGGAACGGTCCCAAAAGGATTAGAAAAGGTTTTGGAACGTTTGGATATCAGAGGAAGGATTGAAATCATTCAGAACACTGCACTGCTGCAATCTGCCAGAATACTCAGAAGACTCCTGGAGACCTGAGGAGACTTGCTGTCACTCAGACTCCAGTGAAAGACCATCAGCTAATGCTGATGTAAAAACTCAAAAGTAGTAAATAATAATAATAATAATAATAATAATAATAATACAGTATATAGGAATGAAATTCGGCATTGGAAAATGTGTCCTGCTACTGATGATTAAGGGGGAAAGAGTAAAATGAACAGAATACAATTACCAAATCATAAAAATATAACGACTCTTGGAAGGAAGGATATTTACAAATACCTAGGGATTTTCGAAGCGAGTGTTATCAAACAGCGATGAAAGAAAAGTTATAAATGAATATATAGAATAAAAAGAAAACTTCAAGAAACCAAGCTCATCAAGGGATTTAATATCTGGGCCGTCCCCATAATAAGATACACTGGACCATTCTTATTACTGACAAGAGAAGAACTCCGACAGAAAGACAAAAAATTAATGACAACGCACAAGGCCTTACACCCGAGAGATGAGTGAAAAAGGGTATATATGTATATATTTACCAACCCCTCCAAACAAGGAGGATGCGACACAAAGTCAATTTCTTAAGCGGAGTTCAGCAGGTTTGAATTCAGTTTTCCTTCTCCTAGACTAGTTGCCTAACCAAGGTTAGAGAACCCAGTCTGCCCTACTATTTACCCATAGCTGGAGGGAGAGTAGGATTCATACCTTTCCCAAGGGTATTAGCGCCAAATGAAATGCAATTACCACATCCAGGATTTGAACTCGGGGCGACGAGTCCATTTCCAATGACTTTAACCATTACACTACGCGCGAAAAGGGGTATATATAACAGGAAAGAAGGTGGAAGGTCTCGCCCAACATTGAGGATTGTGTAGATGTCACAATCCAAGAACTCGAAGAATACACAAAAAAGATCAAGGAAAGATTACGGCAGCTAATAAAAGCACCTGCAACGTATGGACAAGAAGAAAAAAATTAAGAAAACTAAAATGGGAAGAAAAGCAATTATATTCATACTTCAAGCGACAATTAAAGGGGGGATTGGACGTTAACCTGACAAACAATCGAGTGTAAAGTTATGAAACTAATGACTTAATTTGTATTATACTTATTTCTCTTCTTCAACGTCTAATTTTAAATTCAACGTCTTTAAAATCTAAAATACACCAAAAAATATGGCTCTTTAGCAATACGTCTTGTCACAATTATATTTTTTTTAAAAGACATTTTAAAACAATTTCTTTTTCAAGCAATAATTTAATTTTTAACGCTTTTGGATTTTTGAAACAATCATATTTAAGCTATAATCTTAATTGAGCAATTGTTTTAGAAATATTCTAAATTATTCTAAAATATTCTTGTATTTTTCTTAAGATCTACCTTCCTTACTTTAAACCTTTTTGTTTTTAGAAATACTTTTTAGCTTTAAAAATATTTCGTTGTTATTTTCACATTTATTTATTTACAGAGAGAAATATAAATGAAATTTAATCATTATTCACGGTTCGTTTTTATTAATTTGATGGTATCAATTCAAATCGTTTCATTGTCATTCGATATTAACGCACCTGTAATGGTGGCGCGACACTTTCAGTTCTCAAAGAAAAGCAGTTGATATTATCAACTGGAGAATCAAAAAATCCCTCTCCACTACCCCAGCAAATTTCAATGTTACTTAATATTCATCTCTGTTAGCATCACGGGATTTGGGGAACAAGACATTAACACTGAGAATGCGCACCTGAACCGGAGAATTTATGTGCGTCTCGTCTACTAGTTGGAAATATGCTAATCTTGCAGACTATGCATAGTGCACTTGATTCCCTCTGATTACTTGATTAAGAGGATAAATGCCAGTGTGGGGTTTCTTTTTCTGTGCAGAAGGAAACGTCTCACAAGCGATCAATTTGGAGATGTGGTTTGATTTATCTCGCATTAGAAAGCGATTCACCTCCAATTGTAACGCGGGAATAATTGTATTGAAAAACAAGACAAGTAAACTTTCATGTCTTCCTCCAAATAATCCTTGCTTGACGTTTTTTAACAAGGAGTTTTACCCCCGGTTGTTATGATATCATCTAGCTAAGCAGTCTGAGTTTTAAAAACATTAAAATAAGCCCTAGTTAAGAGTGGCAGACAGACAAAAAAATAAGCATTGGTCAATAGATCTGTTTGCAATTATTATAGTACTGTGTTTCCCTGAAAATAAAAGACTAGCGTGATTTTTCAGGATGATTTTAATATAGACCTCCCCCATTAAAATAAGCCCTAGTTAAGAGTGGCAGACAACAAAAGAAATAAGCATTGGGTCAAATAGATCTGTTTGCCAAATTATTAGTACTGTGTTTCCCTGAAAATAAGACCTAGCGTGATTTTTCAGGATGATTTTAATATAGGCCCTCCCATTAAAATAAGCCCTAGTTAAGAGTGGCAGACAGACAAAAGAAATAAGCATTGTGTCAAATAGATCTGTTTGCAAATTATTAGTACTGTGTTTTCCCTGAATAAGATCTAGCGTGATTTTTTCAGGATGATTTTAATATAGACCCTCCCATTAAAATAAAGCCTAGTTAAGAGTGGCAGACAGACAAAAGAAATAAGCATTGGGTCAAATAGATCTGTTTGCAAATTATTAGTGCTGGTGTTTCCCTGAAAATAAGATCCTAGCGTGATTTTTTCAGGATGATTTTAATATAGGCCCTCCCATTAAATAAGCCCTAGTTAAGAGGTGGCAGACAGACAAAAGAAATAAGCATTGGGTCAAATAGATCTGTTTGCAAATTATTAGTACTGTGTTTCCCTGAAAATAAGACCTAGCGTGATTTTTCAGGATGATTTTAAATAGACTCCCCATTAAATAAGCCCTAGTTAAGAGTGGCAGACAGACAAAAGAAATAAGCATTGGGTCAAATAAGATCTGTTTGCAAATTATTAGTACTGTGTTTCCCTGAAAATAAGACCTAGCGTGATTTTTCAGGATGATTTTTAATATAGGCCCTCCCATTAAATAGCCCTAGTTTAAGAGTGGCAGACAGACAAAAGAATAAGCATTGGTCAATAGATCTGTTTGCAATTTATTAGTACTGTGTTTCCCTGAAGAATAAGATCCTAGCGTGATTTTTCAGGATGATTTTAATATAGACCTCATTAATAAATATAAGCCCTAGTAAGTAAGAGTGGCAGACAGACAAAAGAATAAGCATTATGAAATAGATCTGTTTAGCAAAAATTATTAGTACTGTGTTTCCCTGAAAATTAAGATCTACGCTGGATGTTTTCCAATGATTTTTATATATAGGCCCCTCCATTAAGAATAAGACCCTAGTTAAGATGGCAGACATGAGCAAAAGCAAATTAGCATTGGGTCAAATAGATCTGTTTGCAAATTAATTAGTACTGTGTTTGCCCTGAATTAAGACCTAGCGTGATTTTTCAGGATGATTTTAATATAGACCCTTAAAATAAGCCCTAGTTAAGAGTGGGCAGACGACAAAAGAAATAAGCATTGGGTCAAATAAGATCTGTTTGGCAATTATCTAGACTTTGTTGAAAATAAGATAGCGTGATTTTTCAGGAATGATTTTTACAAAACCGTTAGAATAGTTTCCAAATCGACTTGTTGATAGATAGCATTATACAAACAAGATATCTAGATTTAAAGCGAATTGCAAACCTCTAAATTAGAATGCCTCGTTAATTTTATATTTAAATATCTTCAGAACACGTGTAATCACGGTGCGTGAATGGTGTAGACGGAAATAAAACCTCTTTGAGTTTTTCATGATTAGTAATTATCCGCGCCGTTTAAAGTGTTACATATTAATGCGGTTGCATAAGATTATTGTCAATCCCATGTATTACTAAAGGGATGGCCCTTTTCATATCACGGGCGGGACTTTCCATGGAAGATTACAGAAAGCCCGCGAAATACGTGAAGTCACGTGGGACCTGGTTGGTTCCTCAGTTTTCAGTTAGACGTCGGGCAGAGAAGATGTCCTGCCTTAACCGGAACTCACTGCATACGCGTGCTATGTTAGTCAGATGTTTAGTTACATGAAATGTGTAGTTAAGGAAATAAAAAGCTTAAGAAAATAACATGGTGTTGTGGTTTGTGAATGTCTTGGTAACAAGACTGATGAAGAAGAAGAAATGAGTTAAGTGCGAACGACTGTTGAGAGTTTTGTGATATAAGGCATGAGGCAAATGGTCACTCCTAAATATAGACTCGTTGACTATCACGTGACCTGAGAAAGATTCTTATTGTCCAATCACTGGCACTGCTGCTGCTGCTTCTGCTGTATTAATAGAGGCCCCATTCTGAACTTATGTCATTGACACTTGGATTCTCTTGGACGTCGGACTTACAAAGAATACTATAACACCGGATTCTTATTGGCTTGCTTACTTACTTATTACATCTGGAACTAAGGATGCCGACCAGATACTTAACAACGACCACCCAAGCCGAAGTCCAGACACTAGAAGAGACCTAGAAGAACTTAAGATAGAAAAGACGTCAGAAGAACAGAAGAAGAAGAATAGAAGTAAGTAAAAAAAGGGCATATAACATAAGTAGCCTATACACCAAAAAGTGAGATGAAAAAATAGTTAAACATTTGATAAGACGTGTGCATGGACATCTATTCATATATCTCTTGCGTTTTCCTGCCATTTCCAGTGTAAAAGTTTTCAGCATCTGAGCTATGATCAAATATGTACTAATTTACTAAGCTTAAGGTCCGGTTTAGCTCAGTCGGTAGAGCGTCGGACTATGAACCACAAGGTTCCGGCTTCGATACCGGCTCTCGCCCACTCAGCGTAAGCGTAGCATAGAGAGCTGTGCGGTAAAGTGAGGAGCTGGTGGTAGGTGTGGCACTCCATCTCTAGCGCCGAAAAAATCTCTTTGATCTAACGCTTGTGAAAAGGGGATAGACTCCCTCGCTGTCTGGCTGATACCGACTTTATGCCATCCCGACGATTTTACTTACTAAGCTTATCCTATTTGTAACACGAAGTCGCGAATAAGGGCATACCAGCGAGGAACAACCTCGCCATTCAGTAGTAATGGATCTACAGGACTTGCTTGCTATCCATTACACAACCATGGGTTGCCCCTGTGGACAAATCTGTATATAGCTCTATTTGTGGAGCTTGATGGCTGAGAAGAAATGTATCACATGTGCTATATTCGGAGCCACCAATATGTTGGCAAAGCTTCATTTCTTTGCTGAAGAAGAAGATTATATTGCAGATCGGGCTTTTATTAGGGCAACCAGTCGAGGAGAAGGAAAAGTCTGAATTACAAACCAGCCCCATATATCAGATCAAGAATGTGTCCTTGATACTGATAGAATATAACATCCATTCCACATGTTATTCAAAGAGATAATTGGTGCTGCCAAGTAACGATTGTCATGAACTGTAATTATTCGGAATGGCACAAAGACGATCTGATATAATAAAGTCAATCGCATTTCTCACAGTAAATCAATTCTTCCTCTCTCTTCTTTTCCATCAAAATATCTTGTGTATTTATTTTGACAATCATTAGACTAATAAATAAATAAATATATTACATATATATATCAAAATTTTCGCTATTTCTTCCTTTCTTTTTCTTTCTTACTTTTTTTATTTTGAAATAAACCAGGAAAATATTCTACCCGGTATTATCTATTTAATATCCGGTAGACCTAATTTATCAATAACAACGTATGTATATATACATATATATATATATATATAAATATATATATATATATATATATATATATATAATATATATATATAGAGAGAGAGAGAGAGAGAGAGAGAGAGAGGAGGAAGAAAGAGGGGGAGGGAATGGCTAGAGGAGTGCTGTGTAGAAGCTTGAACAGTGACTATGAAAATTATTAATTCAACACGGCCTAGTTTCCAAAGAACCCTTCAAAGTACTTCCTTTGCTTACTTTTTGGGGGATTATCAACTGTCAATATACACGAACATATGCAAAAATCATATATATATATATATTATATATATATATATATATATATATATAATAATTCATGTGAATTTGTTTCAATGTTCTCCACACGCAACATACAAATACTACCAGAGAGAGATTATCAATGCTCATCTATGTAACGCTTTTTTAGAACTAATGAATAATCACATGACTAGCATATTTCATGACCGTATTAAGTATTATTATCTTTGGGGAAGTATCAAGAGACAAATATAGATGATGCTCTATATTTAAGTTTAACATGATAATATATACATACATACATATGTTGAAAGAATGAATAAAGGAAAAAAAGTATAGAAAGGATAATAAAGGATAATTTTAATCAATATCACTTACACGTGTTTCGATCAGAAGTTTATCTATGTGTACAATATTTAAACTATTATTATTTTTAAATAAACAAATGAAATGAAATAATAATAATAATAGAAAAATTGTAGAAGTGTTCCGCACTTACTTAAGAAAATTCGACCTTCATCAGAATGAATTCTTATTTAAAATGAAATTCGTTGGAAAAAGCGGAGAATTTTTGAAATGTTCGAAAGAGAACTTTTTTAAAATTCATTTTCAGACGCGACCGATAAACTTCTACATTTATATTATTATTATTATTATTATTATTATTTCATTTCATTTGTTTATTTAAAAATAATAATAGTTTAAATATTGTACACATAGATAAACTTCTGAGCGAAACACGTGTAAGTGATATTGATTAAAATCATTCTTTATTATCCTTTCTATACTTTCTTTCCTTTATTCATTCTTTCAACATACCGTCGGATTCACTTCCAGTTTCATCTTTACATATATATATATATATATATATATATATATATATATATATATATGTATGTATGTGTGTTGTGTGTGTGGTGTGTATATATATATTGTGAAGAGAATGGAAGTGAATCCGACGGTATAAGTATAGTGAAAAATTTGAAAAAACATAGGTTTAAATAAAAATGAATGCTAAGTTTATAAGCCAACGCTGCGGTGTTTCAATCTGTTTAGCAGATCTTCTACAGGGCTTTTGTTTTAAGGAAAATAAATTCATCACAGATAATAAGGAGATTGTGACAGTCTTTTGTTGATCTAAAAATCCCGAGTGAAAAATTAGCGTTCTTAGATTGTTTGAAATTATAGAACAGAGAACAAACGGTTCTGAATCTGACACAAAACATTCTCCTAAGTTATGTTGTGTGTGTGTGTGTGTGTGTGTTGTGTGTGTGTGTGTGTGTGTGTGTTTCAATTTATAACTCGGAAAAGGGATATGATTGAGCATTAGAACCCGCTTATACTTTAATATTATTTATAATAAGGAAAAGTACAAAATGTGTTTTTTTTTTTTTTTTTTACTGATTAAAGTATATAATACAATAATTTAAAATCAATCGATATGTTAAAATCTTCACAGTTCTTCATAAATATAAAAAGTATAAATAAGCACAATATTTAAATATCCATCAGATTCCAAAAGCAAAAGGTCAAGTATTCTGTACTAGACGGGTGCATCGTAGACGAAGTTCGAACTCCGCTCGTGCTATTGTTGTATACCCTTTCTTACTTCTTACTTCTGGTTGTATTTTCTTCTGGCCGGCTTTGGTTCTTCTTCTATCATCTTAACTTGGTCTGGTCTAACGTCTGGTGTTGACTTGGGGACTTCGGGTCTGGTTTCTGTTAGGGATTTCTCCTTATCAGAAGCCCTGTGTCATTGTTAGTTTTTAGGTAATAAACACAAGACTGCGATTTACTTTTGATCTTATTTTATTGTTAATCCCCAAACCAGACGTCTGCGCAGATCCTTACATCCTACGAGCTCGGCTTCTGACTTCTAACTGAGTGAGTTACTTATTATCCTTAAGCTGGAAGACATGGTCTTCTATGCCTTCCGGTTCTCACGATTTATCCCCGGAAGGCAAGGCGAGAGTGAGGTCAAGCGCCGTCACTCACTCTCAAGGCCATCAGCTGCACTAATCGCCATTATGATTCTACACTACCTTATATAAGTATTAGGGATCCAATAATTATGTAACACTATTACGTTTTCTTACGGAAGAATACCTTTGGCAAAATTTATGAATCCTATCGTCCCCACCAACTAAAAGAAGTTGCATTTTTGTGTTTCTCCTCCCCAACCGACATATAGCAATCACTGAAATAGCAGTCATTGGTGACTACGCTACAAACTCAAAACATGACAAAAACAGAAAAATAGTCCATTATGTACTGGATTATATTAACTTATCTGAAGGTACAGCATTGTAATCAAGTGGTACCGGGGCGCGACTGTAACATGATGTGCTAGCTGTAACATGATACACTTGATCTAGCATTTCTGCATTGATCTTTCAGAGGTCACCGTTTAAAATGTGCTGGTGGGTGATCTATGAACTACAGAATATACATGACACGGATTTCGTGATTGACACTCTTTTTCTCTTTTGGTTGGTGGGATGAGAGAAGATAAAAGATTTCAGGGAACGGAAAACGATAAACAAACATACAAGGAGAGTCATGTTCTCAGAAAAATAAAACTGACCACTGTGTGTCCGTTGTCCATTTTTTCCTGCTTCTACGATATCAGAGAATGAACATCGAATTTTCTTAACGCTAAAACAAGTTACGTTTTTGTGTTTTCCCTTCCTCGGCCGACGATTAGCCATCACTGAAATAGCAGTTGTTGGTGACTACGCTACAAACTCTATAGAAGGTCCCAGCAAAGAACATAAAACTAGATCGTATGCCTTAGTCACATTAACTTGCCTTAAAGTGAAAAAAGAATCTTGTACTTGTTAATGTAAGTGAAATGCACTTGATGACTTCTTATGTCATTGTTTGCTTGAAAACTTCAGTGACCTGCAAATTTCTTAAGAAACTCAAAAAACAGTGAAAAATCCTTAAAAAAAGAATAAGAACAAACAAACAAAATACAACAACGAACGAATGTAAAACAAAATATATGTCATAAAAGCAGCAATTTAAAACATGTTCATTGTACTCCTATTAGTTGATACAAGACAAAACAAGAAAAAAATCTTTTGAAAAGGAAACAAAAAACTCAGAGAAAATGCTTCGTTATGCTTGACTGATTCACACGACGCCACTCTGAAGTTGTTTGAAGTCAATGAGTTTTCTTATTTTTAACATAACAGTATCGCGTCGATGCATACAGACTGCGAAATCTCGTTGATAGAAGTCACTATCAAATCGTCTACTGCTGCTGCTGCTGGTGGTTCTGTGTGATGTGCGTGTGTAAGAAAATTTCTGAATGGAAACAGAAAGAATGACGTTGATTGATGGAGAAGTTGTTATTGTTTTGTTTGGGAATTAGAAAATTGGTAAAGTAATTAATAGGTAAGTTTTATAAAGAAAAAGAAAATGATAGATTAAATGAATGGAAGAAGAGAAAGGAAAAGATAAGTAAATGAGGAAGAATATAAAATGTAATGTGAATGAATAGGGGGGGATAAAAATGGAAAATGGGCTGAAAGAAGAAGAAGAAGAGAGGAAGAAGAAGAAGAAAGAAGAAGAAGAAGAAGAAGAAGAGAGGGGACAATTGAGTTGATAGATGAATGAGAAAGAGGAGGAAGAAGCTGAAAACTGATCGAGAAGAAAAAGATAAAAGAAGAAGAAGAAGAAGAAGAAGAAGAAGAAGAAGAAGAAGAAGAAGAAGAATATAGCAAAGAATAAAGAAGAGGAAGAAAATGATATAACAAGAGAAGAAAATGAAGAAAGGTATAACAAATAAGAAGAAGAAGAAGAAGAAGAAGAAGAAGAAGAAGAGAAGGGCAATTGAGTTATGATAGATGAATGAGAAAGAAGAGGAAGAAGCTGAGAACTGATCGAGAAGAAGAAGAAGAAGAAGAAGAAGAAGAAGAAGAGGAAGAAGAAGAAGAAGAAGAGAAGAAGAAGAAGAAGATATAGCAAAGAATAAAGAAGAGGAAGAAAATGATATAACAAAGAAGAAGAAAATGAAGAAGGTATAACAAATAAGAAGAAGAAGAAGAAGAAGAAGAAGAAGAAGAAGAAGAAGAAGAAGAAGAAAGAAGAAGAGGAAGACGGGACAATTGAGTTATGGTAGATGAATGAGAAAGAGGAGGAAGAAGCTGAGAACTGATCGAGAAGAAGAAGAAGAAGAAGAAGAAGAAGAAGAAAGAAGAAGAAGAAGAAGAAGAAGAAGAAGAAGAAGAAGAAGGGGGACAATTGAGTTATGATAGATGAATGAGAAGAGGAGGAAGAAGCTAAGAACTGATCGAGAAGAAGAAGAAGAAGAAGAAGAAAAGAAGAAGAAGAAGAAGAAGAAGAAGAAGAAGAAGAAGAAAGGAGGGACAATTGAGTATGATAGATGAATGAGAAAAGAGGAGAAAAGAAGCTGAGAACTGATCGAGGAAGAAGAAGAAAAGAAGAAGAAGAAGAAGAAGAAGAAGAAGAAGAAGAAGAAAAGAAGAGAAGAGAAGAAGAAGAAGGGGGACAATTGGTTATGATGGATGAATGAGAAAGAGGAGGAAGAACTGAGAACTGATCGAGAGAAAGAAGGAAGAAGAAGAAGAAGAAGAAGAGAAGAAGAGAAGAAGAAGAAGGGAGTTGGACAGATTAAAATGGGAGGAAGTAAGATAGAAGGAAAGGTTAAGAAACTAAATGAGAGAAGGAAAGAAAGAAAGAAAGAAACCAACCAACCAACCAACCAACCAACAAACAAACAAACAAACAAAAAGCCGAAAGAAAAGCTGAAATAAAGGCTGGAAGAAATAAAACCAAAATTAAAGAATGGAGGCTATACTATAAACTTTCAGCGGCTACCCGTGTTCACCTAGGTAGAGGGGTATTTTTTAAAGTTCGTCCCACAGATCCATTATTACTGAATCATGAGTTGAATCCTCGTGGGATGCCCCATTTAAACCCCTATGTAAAAAAAGACCTTGCATTGATCCAGCTACTCTGAAAAGAAATGTTAATGTCTACTATATAAATATTAAATGAAAACAAATTCCATGCTGTTATTATTTAGATTTCATTTTCCAATTATCTTCAAGAAAATAAATCAAATCTTCATTATTTTTACTCAAAAACCAAGCCCTGGTGATATTTAATGTGTATATATATTTACTTTGTCGTTAATTGTTTTATTTTCGTAGTTTCCTCCGGACATACAGATACACACAACTTCCCTTTATATATGTATAGATAAATAAATAATAAAGCAATAAGAAAGAAAGAAAGAAAATTGGATGCGGTAAAGAATGAAAATCTAAATATAAGAAATGTATAGAATAAGCAAATGAAGAAAATGAAACAACGTTGATTAACAAAAGGAAAGGATGTGGTAACATGTAAAAACATCAAACTTTACAGAGTACGTACATCAACAAAAGCTCATGACATCGTGTATATATATATATATATATATTAGTAACCACAACTACCCTTTCCAGAAGACTTACAATGCACCTTACAGACAATAGCTCAATAGCCCAACACCTAAAATCACACTTCATTGTCTCAACAATAAATTCCGAAAATACTTAATGATAACACTACCATTATAGAAACACAATCATGTAAACAACGATTAAAAAATCTTAGAAGCACTTCATATTAGACACAAAAATCCAAAACTAAACAAAAATAAACTTTGATAATAGCACCAACATTCTAAAATGCCTATAATTACTATAAAAGTAAAATAGCAAAAAATAATAATAATAATAGGAATAATAATAATAAAACTAATAATAAACAACAACAACAATAATAAACACAACCTATATAAATGTAAATGGAATATCCCATTGTTGTACGGTTAAAAATACCTGAACGGATAGGGCAGAAAGTACTCGGTCTATGACATATGGCGAATACATCAGCCAATTTCGCCAGATATTAAAACAATAAATCCGGCAATATGAAAAAACAAAGGATAAGACTTACAGACAGAAAATGGCTGCTTTATTTAACAATATTATATATAATATATATAATATATATATATATTATTATTATTATTATTTATATTTTTTCTTGAAGGCAATTACAATGCGCATATCGCATAAAATTCGATAATTATAGAAGATAAATAATGACAAGTGAATTTCGCAAAGAATTACTCGGTGTGTAGAATATCGTACAGACTGTTTCAACTTTATTAAGTCTCATCAGCGATATATACTAACGATTTCCCTCCGACAGAAAACGAAACCGGGACTTCAGCAGGATAGTCAGAAACTATACTGTTTCGGCTACGATACAGCACAGAGAAGTTCCTGCGAAATTAACCTGTCAATGATACTGAGACGTCTCTACCATATGAGGCAAGGGGGCGTTGAGTGAACAATAACAAACTCGGGGTTTTAAGCTCTTCGGCGAAGGAAATAAGATATTGGGACGTTTGTTTATTTTAGAAGCATTGTTGAATAAAGTATATATATATTAATATTTATATTATATATATATATATATATATATATATATTTATCTATTTATAATTAATAGTACAATTTAAAAGTCGGTCCTACCATTGCTTTCTGAATAACACTTTTTCGGTGTTATTCGTCGTCAGAAAAAGTCAACGCCTCTGATGACGAATAACACCGAAAAAGTGTTATTCAGAAACCAATGGTAGGACCGACTTTTAAATTGTATTATTGATTATAAATAAATAAATAAATAAATAAAGCTCTTACATAAGTAATTGAGCCCTCTATAATCAGTTCTCCAACAATAATAATAATTTAACCTATATATATATATATATATATATATATATATATATATATATATATATATATATCAAGGCGTTGATTTATACATCAAACGTAGCAATACACACTCATATATATAAGTCAAATAAAGTAAAGTCGTCTGGGTGGTCCAAAGACAGTATCAGCCAGACAGTGAGGGAGTCGTTCCACCTTTTGCTAGACCAAGGAGATTGTTTTGGCAACATTTACAAACTTTTCTGAGGTTATCTTTGTTTAAATTTAGTATAAATACAAAAGTAGAGGACCCACAGTGCGAATCAAAGTCACTAGTAAATGTTTGCTAGGCTATTTTGTTAACCCACAAGGCAAATAGGTGAATGAATTACAATTAGATGAAAAAAAAAAAGAATAGAATTATATAAAAACGAAAGAAAACATGTGATACAAATAGAAATGATAAGACGTGAATAACTTAAAGCAACGAATTAAGAGAGGAAGAAAATACAAGTATATGAATATATATATTTACCAACTCCTCCGCTCGAGCAGGATGCGATACAAGGTCAATTTCTTAAGCGGAGTTTAACAGGTTTGAATTCAGAGTTTTCCTTCTCCTAGACTGGTTACCTAGCCATGGTTAAAGAGTCCGGTCTGCTCTGCTATTTACCCATAGCTGGAGGGAGAATTGGATTCATACCTTTCCCAAGGGTATTAGCGCCATGTGAAATTCCAACAGCTTCGTCCAGGAATATATGAATATAGGTTTTACACACACACACACATATATACTGGGGGGATTCATTTCAGATATTCCATCGTTAGTAGAGGTAGTTTTGTGTCCTCTCTTATTAAATCAATCTATTTGATTGTCTAGATCTTCAGTTGTAAAATCCGGCTTGTAGGAATGGTTTACATAACTAACATTGTCTTTTAGTACCGCATGACCAAATCTTAGATATTTTTATTTCCTTCATTCAAATGAAATTGATAAATATTTTGCTTTTATTAAGCCTCTTGACTTTATAGAATCGTTACATAAAAATATTTTAAAATAATGTATTTTACTTTTAAATATATTAACAGCATACATAAACTTAGATATCTACATCTTTTGTATCAAGTAACACATATTCTTATCTTCATTGATTAAACCTATCGAATTTTATTTAATTTTTGATAATGGCATTGTCAGAATTTTCAACCCTTTGTGATAAAGTGAACTTTAGTTTGAATATTGCTGTATTATTTCACACATAAACAGAAGTGTAGATTTATATTCTAGTTTTCTTATAAGTTCAACAGTATATATATTTTTTTGATACACACACTCACACACTCTCACACTCCCATACTCGCACCGTAAAAGAGAATATTTGACGTCATATTTCAAACCGTCCATTTTTTTCAGCGTCCTTTCTTCAGATTTCAAATTTTGAACAGACTGATAAACAAGGACCATCACTTGCTTTTCTTGTTATTCTGTGATAAAAACATTTTTTATCACCTTCCATATACCAACAAATGCCCTGAAAATGATCTAATTAGTAGATCGAAACACTGCAGCGTCGGCCAATAAACTTACCACTCAACTTATTTAAACCTGTGTTTTTTCAATTTTCTTAATATACTACATACCGTCGGATTCACTTCCATCTCTTCACACACACATACATATATATGTATGTATGTACGTATGTATAAACTGACAAAGATATTAAATACTTTCTAAAGAAAGATAGAGAGGAAAAATTAAACAAATGATTAATTATGAAAACAAGAAAGAAAGAAAGTAAGAAAGACACTAAGTAACTAACCAACGAGAGAAAGAAAGGAAAGAAAAACTAAGGATCGAAAGACAGAAAGACAGACAGAAAGAGACTAAGTAACCAAGGATAAATAAGAAAGAAAGAAAGAAAGATAAAAAAAACTAAGCATAAAGAAGAATAAAAGAAAGAGAATAAAACAAAAAAGAAAAAAGAAAGAAAGAAGAGAAAGAAGAAGTAACTAAGTAACCAAGGATAAGAAAGAAAGAACGAAAGAAGAAAGAAAGAAAGAAAAATAAAAATCTAAGTATAAAGAAGAATTAAAGAAAGAGAATAAAACAAGAAAGAAGAAAGGAAGAAAAAAGAAGAGAAAGAAGAAAGTAACTAAGTAACCAAGGATAAAAAGGAAAGAAAGAAAGAAAGATAATAAACTAAGCATAAAGAAGAATTAAAGAAAGAGAATAAAACAAGAAAGAAAAAAGAAAGAAGATGAGAAAGAAGAAAGAAACTAAGAAACTAAGAAACCAAGGATAAGAAAGAAAGAAAGAAAGATAAAAAACTAAGCATAAAGAAGAATAAAAGAAAGAGAATAAAAGAAAGAGAATAAAACAAGAAAGAAAAAAGAAAGAAAAAAGAAGAGAAAGAAGAATAGAAAGAAGAAAGTAACTCAGTAACCAAGGATAAGAAAGAAAGAAAGAGAGAAGGAAAGAAAGAAGGATAAAAACTAAGGATAAAGAAGAATTAAAGAAAGAGAATAAAACAAAGAGAATAAAACAGAAAGAAAGAAGAAAGAAAAAGAAGAGAAAGAAAAAAGTAACTAAGTAACCAAGGATAAAAAAAGAAAGAAAGAAAGAAAGAAAGATATAAAAAAAACTAAGCATAAAGAAGAATTAAAGAAAGAGAATAAAACAAGAAAGAAAAAAGAAAGAAAGAAGAAGAGAAAGAAGAAAGTAACTAAATAACTAAGGATAAGAAAGAAAAAAAACAAATAAAGACAGACAAAAAAGATTACAGAAAATAAAAAAAAAGAAATAAACTAAGACAAAAAAGAAAGAAAATGTGTAAATAACTAAGCAAACAAGAATAAAAGTGGTATACAGGTTAACGTGCGTGACTGTGACAGTATATATATTTACCAACCCCTCCACACGAGCAGGATGCGACACACGGTCAATTTCTTAAGCGGAGTTTAACTGGTTTGAATTTAGAGTTTTCCTAGACCGGTTGCTTAACAAAGGTTAAAGAGCCCATTCTGCCCTACTATTTACACATAGCTGGAGGGAGATTAGTATTCATACCTTTCCCAAGGGTATTAGCGCTAAGTGAAATGCAATTACCACGTCCAGGATTTGAACTCGGGGCGACGAGTCCATTTTCTATGATTTTAACCATTACACCACGCGCTGACTGTGACAGTATAAGCCAGTTAGAACTCCAGTCATACTATAATGTTCATTTTTGGACTGATGCCTTTGGGAAAGCAATGATGTCCCCAATTATGAGTTAAATAGTACCACTACTATTCTTCTGTAAGGATGTATTTAGCATTAAATAGCCCGCGAAGTTTTGTATGTTATTTAAAAAATTAAAAATTCAAGAAGGAAAGACAGTAAATCACGAAAAATAATGAAGAAAGAAAGAAAAAGACTAAACTACCTTATGTGGGAAAGAAAGAAAGATAAAAAAAGCTAAGGATGAAGAAGAAAGTATAAAGAGACTAAGAGAGAAAGAAAGAAAGAAATTAAGTAAATAGCTAAGTAAGTAACTATGAGTTAAATAGTACCACTACTATTCTTCTGTGAGGATGTATTTATCATTAAATAGCCCGCGAAGTTTTGTAAGTTTTTGTATTTAACAAATTAAAAATTCAAGAAGGAAAGACAGTAAATCACGAAAAATAATGAAGAAAGAAAGAAAAAGACTAAACTACCTTGGGTAAGAAAGAAAGAAAGAAAGATAAAAAAAGCTAAGGATGGAGAAGAAGTATAAAGAGACTAAGACAAGAGAGAAAGAAAGAAAGAAATTAAGTAAATAGCTAAGTAAGTAACCAATGATAAGAAAGAAAGAGAAAGAACGAGTCTAAAAAGGAAAAAGAAAGGTGGGTGGATAACTAAGTAACAAAAAAGAAAGAAAAAATGAAAGAAAGAAAGAAGGGCACACTTAAAAGCACATATGAAATGCTTGAATGAACAAAGCTAACGAAGACAAGAGCGACGTTCGTACGACACCCAGAGCCATCTTCAGGAAGACAACATCTTTATACCTTCGCATACACCCACCGATCTACGAGCATGTAAGTGAAAAAAAACAAAATCAAAAACAAAATATCAACGCCTCTTTCACATGATTTGAAACCAAAGAAATGTTGTCAAAGTTAGGATTAAAGATGGATACAAACAACAGCGTTTAACAATATCTTGGAGACACAAACGTTTGGAAGACTACGAAGAAGTAAGAGAAAAGAAAAAAAAAAACGTAAGTAAATAAATAAATAAAACAATATAAAATAAAAAAAGAAGAAAGAAAAAGATCAGAAGAGAAAAAGGAGCCTTGAATTTAATGAATTCAAGAATGAATGAATGAAGACAAGTCATAGTATCAAAGAAAACATAAGACGAAAGAGAACAACGGCAGCAAAGATACTAAGAACAAAGTAAATGATATCACAATAGAACAAAGAGTTTGCAACTAAACATTGAATGTGAAAAAAAAATGCAAAAGGAGGAAAGAGAAAAAAGAAAACAGTGACAAAAGAAAGTGCGTATGCGTGTTTGCCCGTAGATCCTGATGTTTATTTCTCTAAACTTGGCAACTGGTTGATTTTGACTTTAGTCTGTTTAGTCATACTATGCAAGGAATATATATATATATATGAAAATAAAATGGAAATTAATCCGACAGTATGAATAAGATATAATGAAAAAACAAACGATGTTTACAACTGAAATAGGCTCATTATTTCATTACTATAATGCTTCTGATTATTTTCAAAATTGAAAATGAGATTCATTTTGTTTTTAAATGAAATTCATTTTATTTTTAAATAAAATTGATATTATTTTTAATACAGACAGCACAATTTTTTTTTTGATTAATTCCAACGTTTGACTAGCAGCGTTCTGTTTTTACTAACGGTCTTTTTCCCGTCTTATATTTTTGTTGATGACCGACCCACGTGCGGTTGATACATTATAATGCAATAGGGTCCTCATATTAGTTGAGGATGGGCCGAGTGTTGCTTTTTAAACCGTCAAGAGAATTGGGCCCCGAAACGGTTTGCACACTTTCTCTTCTGATGAGCCTATTTCAGTTGTAAACATCGTTTGTTTTTTCATTATATCTTATTCATATATATATATATATATATATATATATATATATATATATATATATATATAAGATTTTTTAAATCATTTTTTATAGTGAGTTCGAAGCATTAATTAAATGTAATAATATATTTTTGAAGGCGTAATAATGCACATTTATGTTTAAAAACATAATTTAATTTCTTTTTTTTTTTCTTTTTTTTGTTGTTGTTTCCTTAATATTTTCAGGCAATGCCTATCTTCAGAGGATCGAAACATTTTTTTTTTAATTTTCATCTGTATTTCATAAACTCAACTGTGATGTTAATCCGTTGACTGTTTAACGTAAATGCGAAATTTTTTTTTTGCAAAGATGTAGATTTGCTCGGCAAATTCCGTTAGAATCCGTGCGGCGTTCTTGTTTCGCGGGATATTTTGAAAATCATTTCATATATAAATTTTTTTCTTTTTTTTAATACTATAAAATAATGAGGCCCTGCTCGGGGATATTGAAATAAAGATTTTATATATATATATATATATATAATATATATATATAAAGATAAATCTAATGAGTCAGACGAACCTACTAAAAGTTTCGCTTAATGCTCTTCAGGGCTAAGATCTGATTATTTGCTCTACTTAGGTATTGAGCACTTTTTACTTATTAGCTTTAGTCTCCTGGCGGTTTTTGTATGAATATTATATATATCCTACACACACTATATATATATATATATATATATATATATATATATGCATATAATTGTTTTTTCTTTTGGCCAAAATATTGTACTAATAGATTATTTTTTGTTGGTACGATTATCTTGGTCTTTTCTTTTTCCCAAAAATGTTTTTCTTCCCGGTTGATGTTGGTAGTATATTTTTTACAATCAAACTATTTGCTGGTTTTTTTCTTACCACGAGGATTTACCAATATGTTTGGTATATATATATATATATATAGAAAGGAAGGAAAAACTCAACACCGTAATTCCATCTTGATCTACCATCTGATGAGACGAAATTTTGGAGAGCTATATTGAACCAACTTAGATTTATATAGGCCCCAATTTTGCTCGAAATAGATTTATTATGGAATAACGGTGTTGAGTTTTTTCTTCCTTTAAAAGATAAATATTGCTCTGTATATAATCTAAAAAGTTTATTCTACATTGAGCTCTCTCTAGTGATTTAAATATTCACTGTATTTATACATACTGGATCATACAATAATAATACAGTATATCTTAGAAATCACATATAGTTTAGTTATATATATATATATATATATATATATAATATATATATATATATATATATAAGTTTAAAAAAGGACATGAATCCGACGGTGTGAGTATATATAAAAAGATATGAAAACACCACAACATGCTGTTAAAGTGAAAACATTTTATAACTTAGCTGATATTGAACAACATGGAGTATAAACAAGCTCTGATGACGATTTTCATAAAATCGAAATATTGTTCAATATCAGCTAAGTTATAAAATATTTTCACTTTAATAGAATTCTGTGGTGTTTTCATATCTTAATATATATATAATATATATATATATATATATATATATATTATATATATCTTAGAAAGGTAGGAAAACTCAACACCGTAATTCCATCTTGATCTACCATCTGATGAGACGAAATTTTGGGGAGCTATCAACTTAGATTTATAAAGCCCCAATATTGGTCGAAATAAATTTAGTTATACTATGCAAGGATATATATAATATATATATTATATATATATATATATATATATATATATATATTATATATATGTGAAGAGAGGAAATAATCCGACGGTATGTAATTATTCAAGAAAATTGAAAAAACACAGGTTTAAATGGGTTAAGTGGTGAGTTTATTGGCCGACGCTGCAGTGTTTCGATCTATTAAATAGATCATCTTCAGGGCATAAGATAAGAAATTATATATCACAGAAAGATGAGAAAAAGTGAGTGGTAATCCTTCTTATTCAGTCTGTTTAAAAAATTTTCTGAAGTTTTGAAACTTCAGAAAATTTTTTAAACAGACTGAATAAGAAGGATTACCACTCACTTTTCCTCATCTTTCTGTGATATATAATTTATCTTATGCCCTGAAGATGATCTATTTAATAGATCGAAACACTGCAGCGTCGGCCAATAAACTCAACTTAACCCATTTAAACCTGTGTTTTTTTCAATTTTCTTGATTAATTACATATATATATATATATTATATTAGAAAGGAAGGAAAAAATCAACACCGTAATTCCATCTTGATCTACCATGTGATAGGACGAAATTTTGGGGAGCTATATTAAATCAACTTAGATTTATAAAGGCCCCAATTTTGGTCGAAATAAATTTATTATGGAATTACGGTGTTGAGTTTTTCCTTCCTTTCTAAGATAAATATTGCTCTGTATATAATCTAAAAAGTTTATTATACATTGAGCTCTTTTTAGTGATTTAAAGATTCACAATATTTATACATACAGGATCATACAATAATAATACAGTATATCTTAGAAATCGCATATAGAATCATCCCTTACTACCAAGTTTTGGATAAATCTCATCATATATATATATATATATTATATATATATATATATATTATATATATATAAGTGTTTTATTATTTACTTGAACCATTATGTTTATATTGGTTTGGTGGTTGGTTTTGTAGGCTATCACAATGCAAGTGTAAAGAAAAATAGGGTAAATATGGTGTTGTTTGTTAACCTCAAATTTATTTTTTTAATGAGATTTTATCTCGAAATATTAAGAATAAGTTTGACGTTAACAAACAACACCATATTTACCATATTTTTTCTTACACTTGCATTGTGATAGCACACAAACCAACCACCAAACCAATATATATATATATATATATATATATATATATATATATATATATATATATATTATGGACTCTCTCGTCGATTTTAACGCATGAGGGTTACACACACAAATGAACACCCACACAGTGATTTGTTTATAGTGGTGAAGGCTTGTGTTGGACCATCCACACTTTTTGGCACAGTCGATAGAAAGAATTGGTGCATCAAGGGTTGCCACAAACCCAATCAACGACCGACCTCAGGAATTTTGAATTCAGAGTTATCCCTCTCCTAGACTGGTTACCTACCCAAGGCTGAAGGGCCCAGTCTGCCCTACTATTTAACCCATAGCTGGAGGGAGAATATATGGATTCATATATATATATATATATATATATATATATTTCCTGTTTATAACAACTACTCTTATCATTGATTGGCTGAAGAATTGGCCATTCAGATATAAAAAGTTCGAGGATCGCGTTGTCGTAGTTTTTTTCTTTGTTAGCGTTGCACAAGGGTGGCGTGTTGGAGTTTGATCGGCTCCAACGGGGTCTGGCTGGCTGAGGGGGGTATTATGTTGAAAGACCCGAAACCCCCCTATGAAGCCAGTCAATAACATAACTGACGACGCCATCCTCTGCTAAGTCTAGCGTATTTCAAACATACATATATATATCGTAATCCTGAAACTCAGAGATGTGTTACGATTTATATCTTATATTTCTTTTACAATTGTAATATACGCTGATATTGCTCTGCATTTTTGTGTAAAGATTTGACCTATTAGAGACGCCTTTAGCTTTAAATTTTAGCCATAATTAATATATATATATATATATATTTATGGGAGAAGTATAACCTGGAGTTGCATTTGATAGGCTGTTCCGTTTGTGCTTCTTAGTATAAAGATTCGAAGTTCGCCATATGGTTATTGGCTAGCAGAATATCATGTTAATTACAGAGACCGTTCAAAGGGCTTTAAGATGGTTGTGGGTCAAAAGAGGGAATAGTTGGCAGCCTAACAT
>CM042161.1:41893884-41901384 GCA_023376005.1 Doryteuthis pealeii
ATTCTTTAGCATTTATGGCAGTAATAGACATGCCCCTGTACTTCTTTGTGATTCCGAGGTCAACTTAGAAAAAGACTAAAAGAAATAAACAGCAAAAATGGAATAAAATTGGTTGAATTGGGTTTTTTCCCAAGTCATAAACTTAAATTGAAAAATTTGATTTTCCAAACTTATATTTTCTCATAAATACAAGGTGTGTCATAAAAGTATCGAGGCTGAAGCTGTATTTACCAAGATAGAAATTAACAATGAATGTACGTTAATTTGTTCAGAATACAAGATTTGTCAATAAAAGTGCCGAGTTTGAAGCTCTATTTACCAAGATAGAAATGAACAATGAATGAAACGTTTATTTTTTTCAGAACCCAAGGTGTGTCAAAAAGTACAAAAAAATCTCGATACTTTTTCACACACCTTATATATATATATAAATATATATATATATATATATATATATATATATTTCAATTTTAACTAATACAAATGAAAAGTCTGTCTAAGCATTTGGTTTCTGAATATCACTTTTTCGGTGTTATTCGTCGTCAGAGACGTTGACTTTTGAAAAAATGGACAGTTTTTAAATTTTTGCCTCGTGTTTACGTGATCCGTTATTCGTTCTTGCATTTGGCTTTCGTCATTCACCGGCATCACTATTTGTCGTCATTGGGTCTCATGTTTATATGATGATTTTAAATTTTTCCGTTTTTATTTCTTTATTTTTTTTTAATTTTTAATATTTATCTTTTTTATTTTTATTTTGTTTGTTGTTTTTTTGTGTTCTTAATTATGGTGGTCTGAGGTTTTTGGTTAATCCAATTCCATATTAAACATTTTTTTTCGGTGTGGGCATGCCCTAAAATATTCTGTTTTGTTATTTAGGAAATTGTGTTCGGAGTTTATTCCTTGAAGAATACGACTTTTTTCTGTTGTGCATGATGAGCATTTTTTTACCCATTTATGTATGGTTCGATTGGTCTAATATTTTTCCATATAATATATATATATATATATATATATATATATATATATATATATATATGTGTGTGTATATATATATATATATATATATATATATATATATATTAAGAAATTTGAAAAAACAAGTGTTCCAAAAATAAAATAAATTTATTTATCAACGCTTAAACGTCTATAAAACATCCATCAATATCTTCACCCCTTAATACATCCTGATGAAGGTTTAAAGAAACCGAAACGTTTAAGCGTTGATAAATAAATTTATCTTACTTTTGGAACACTTGTTTTTTCAAATTTCTAAATATTGTCGGATTTATTTCCATATTTACTCCCATATATATATATATATATATATATTGGTAATTTAAATTAACTCTCACTACTAAGCAAATAAGCAATGATCATTTCTCCGGAAATTTGATCTCTCAGTGACCGAATGATACATACACTTTCTATGTATTTAATAGTTTAAAAACACCAGTCCCGCATCAGCTGTCAGTGGGCGAGGGGATAAGATATCGGACTACCATACGGTCAGTCTTGAGTTTCGAACCCTACCCAAGGATAGTTGTGTCTAGCCACACTGAGGAGGCATGATATGCCGAACACGTGTCTGTGGATGACTTATTAATTATTATTAATTATTAATAAATTATTATATATATATATATATATATATATATATAAATGGATGAAATGAAGGTTTACATTGATAGGAAAGGATCAAACGTCCATATAAAGATTTGTGTATATATATTTTTTTTACATATACGGAGTATTATAAATAAATAAATAAATAGATAAAAGGTTATATACCTTGAGAATATAAATTTATTTCGACATTAAGAAACGGGAAAATCACACTGGTAAGACCGACGGTAAAATATTATAACCAAAAATCAACAAAAATAGAACTGATGTGACTATATTGTCGAAATGAATTCATATTTGAAGGTATATATATATATATATATATATATATATATATATATATATCTTATTATAATGGAGATTGTGGGTTTGTATATCTGTAACGAAACTACATTACTATTCAAATCACAATTTCCTTAGTTATTTACATCACATTCTCCATGATTTTATTTTTATTTAAACTTCAATTATTAACAAAATTCTTTGACATCATTAAGACTGTTGACCATATCTACATACTAATAACATGCAATTGTATTTATATATACAAGAAAATAGCTGTTTACAGTGTGAATGGGAAGGCTAATTTGCATATTGATCTTAAAAATTTGATTTTAATAAATATATGCTTAGTATTATTGATTTCTAATTGTTTGGTTTTATATCAATGAATATGAGCAAAAATCTCGGGTATAAATCTTTTTTAAAAATTCATTAAAAAGAAGAAATAACTGTAATTTCATTCTTTACTTCTTATTTTAACTAAATAGTTAATTTAGGAAAATTTACCAATGAAAGACGGGAGTAAGGGAAAATGATGGAAGACTTAGTTTCAAAGTTGTTCTATTCTTAAATCATACCCCCTCTGTTCAAATATTTTTATCTGAATTCTTATTAAGTTTCCTTGGCTTTTCTAATTTAACATGATATTTTATTATATTAAAACTTAAATACTTGCACCCGGAGGGTGCATATATTTGCTAGTATATATAGTTAAGGAAAGATACAATGAAAATAAGAGAGATGCAGAGAAAGTCGAAAACCTAAAATATTCTATCTATGTACTCTTAAGTGTACATAATTTAGATATTTTACTTCGTAAGTATTCTTAATTTACTTACTCATAAGAAAAAATAATAAATTTTGCTTAATAATAATAAATATAATAATAATAATAATAATAAAATGGGAAGAAAAACAATTATATGGACACTTCAAACGACAAATCGAAGAGGTTGCACATGGAAAGACTTGGACAGTGTTAAGAAAAGGAAACCTCAAAAGAGAAACAGAATCACTAATAATTGCTGTACAAAATAATTCCATAAGGACAAACTATATAAAAGCGAAAATTGATAAGACCCAACAAAATAGTAAATGTAGACTTTATGGTAATAGAGATGAGACTGTAAACCATATACTCTACGAATGTAGCAAACTAGCACAAAGAGAATATAAAACTAGACACGACTGGGTTGGGAAGGTGATCCACTGGGAATTATGCAAAAAATGTAATTTTGACTACAGAACAAAATGGTATATGCATAAACCAGAATCTGTTCTTGAGAACGAAACGCATAAAATTCTCTGGGACTTTGAAATAAAAACGGATCACCTTACCCCAGCAAGAAGACCAGACCTAGTGTTGATAAACAAAAAAGAAAGAACTTGTCAACTGGTGGATTTTGCAGTGCCAGCAGATCACAGGGTGAAGCTAAAGGAAAATGAAAACTTGGAACAGTCCTAAAAGGATTAGAAAATGGTTTGGAAAGTTTGGATATCAGAGGAAGGATTGAAACCATTCAGAACACTGCACTGCTGCAATCTGCCAGAATACTCAGAAGAGTCCCGGAGACCTGAGGAGACTTGCTGTCACTCAGACTCCAGTGAAAGACGATCAGCTAATGCTGATGTGAAAACTCAAAAGGAGTAAATAATAATAATAATAATAATAATAATAATAATAATAATGTTGAAATTGGATAGAATACTCAGAAGAGTCAGGAAACCTGAGGAGACTTGTTGTCCCTCAGACTCCAATGAAAGACCATCAGCTAACACTGGTGTGAAAAACCCACAAGGGCTTATATTGTACTTACTGTTAAGTAACAGTAATGATATATTACTTACTATTAAGTACTTTTAATTTTGATATTTTACTTACTCTTAAATAATGTCAATATAATTGTTATTTCTCGGCTAATCCAACCTCACAGACAAGATAAAGAGACAGTTCTTCCAGGCCGTTATCATATCAGTACTGCTGTATGGCTGCACCACCTGGACCCTAACTAAGCGACTAGAGAATAAACTAGATGGGCGCTGCACAAGAATGCTGCGGGTGATCTTGAACAAGACATGGAAACAACACCCTACGAGAAAACAGCTGTACGGCCACCTGCCACATATCACACAAACCATCAGAGTAAGACGGACAAGTCACGCGGGACACTGCTGGAGATGCAAGGACGAACTCATAAGCGACGTCCTCCTGTGGAAGTAAGAACAGACCAGTGTGGGCTGACCAGCAAAAACGTACATTGATCAGCTCTGTGCGGATGCAGGATGCTGCATAGAGGATCTCCCGAGAATGATGAGCGATAGGGACGGATGGAGAGAGATTGTCATATATATCCGCGCTGAAAGCGCGAAATGATGATGATGATGTTGACATTTCCTTAATCTATCGTTCATATTTCTGAATTCATCTGTTGTCCATTTCAAGTAGGGTCCAGAATACCTTACAAGGGATTAGCCTTGGTATTTATGATTCATTTCATAACATTTCTGCTGGATATGACACGCTCGTCTGCATCAGTGTTATCTGATGGCAGCGACGTCTGAATATGCTTGGCTCAGCTGAATGGCGGGAAAATGAGAGCGGGAAAATGTTAGCATTTTATCCAGTTCTATTTTACTGGCTTTTGCGAGATTACAAAATTATTTGCATAAAATGTGGCTTCCACATTCTGCTGATCGGATACTGTCGATATAGTTTTTCCATGGATTTAAAAATGAAGACCAAGTTTTCAGCGATCGTCAGTGATAAGAATGATATTCTGCGTTGAGCATCACTCGAGAATGTAGGACATTCCGGCAATGTAGATCAAGAGGTGCCAATGTCTGGAACAAGGATGCAAACAAATTGTTTTAAGAGTGTCTGGAAATTGTGAGTAGACCGCTTTCGTTGCAGTTTCAAATACCATGTTTACCAGGCACTTCTTTCCGGGATTCCCAACCTTCCTTCTCAACAGAGCTCCATACATAATAATCCATAAGGTATAAGATCTGGAGAGCTCGAAGACCAAAGATTGAGACTGGTGTAGTCGTAAAAATTCGCCAACAACCATTTTTGACTTTTCCCAGAGGTGTGACAGGGGTCTGAATTCTGCTGCCGTAAATATGGCCTAACATTGGTTATCCCTGTTATCCAGGGCTTGACTACAGTGTTTAGCAACTCCACGTAGGCATCAGGGACCTCCGACACTTTTTTCTGTATATTTTCGAGTAATTCTGTTGTACGAATGCAATCGAATAGTCTGTCATGTTGCTTTCTTCTAGCCACAGCCACGTAGTCTCCTTTGCAAATTTCCAGTTCATGCCTGATTATTTCACAGTGTTCAGGGAACATTAGACAGCAACCATAATCTTATTTTGATGGCCGTCGCAGATCATCATGAAATAAGTCATTCACTTCCATGATTCAAGTCATTCATTCTATCTGTCATAATGATCTGGTGTAGAATAAAATTTTGCGGAAGGCCCCGAAACGGTGCACATTCTCTCCTGATGATCCCAAAATCAATTACAGATATAAAAAACAAACAAGACAAAAGAATCATGGAATTGACCTTCTCGTCGGTTTTGCAACTAGAATGAGGAGCATTCTACAGCCCGCTCGCTTTATGGTGAGTTTCTTCTGTCAGAATGAAGAACGGCCCAAGCTTTTAAATGATGCGTAGTTTGCGTCAATACCTCCAATCTACGGAAACAAATAACCCAATATATATATGTCAAATTTACGCCGAACACACACACACACACACACACACACACACACATATATATATATATATATATATATATATATATATATATATATATATAGTTGTAGAAAAAGATTTTCTCTCTACCACGGTTTCGGTTTTCAAGGTATACCTTCCTCAGGAGAACTGTCCCGAGGAAGGTGTATTGAACACCAAAACCGTGGCAGAGAGAAAAACTTTTCTACAACTATTAATGCTCTATATTTTACAAGATACATTGAGCCGTTTTGGATTAACTACTTATGTTACTGCAATAGAAACGTGATAGTAACCTTTTGATAAATATATATATATTAATAATTTGAAGGCAATTACAATGCGTATAAAAAATAAAAACAAAAAGATGTTATTTTGTTTTTATTTTGTTTTTATTTCTTATACGCATTGTAATTGCCTTCAAATTATTAATATGTTAAACCATACTTAACAATGTTTCAAGCAAATTACCAATTACCTTTGTATCTCTCTCTCTCTCTCTCTCTCTCTCTCTATATATATATATATATATATATATAATATATATATATATATATATATATAACACAAGCAGACAGATCTTACTATGGAATATTATCTATGTTGTTTACTTATTGGTCCATTTTTTTATATCTTTGTCCTTTTCTGCATTCTTGTAACATATATTTTGGGTTCAGGTGCACTATTTCATCATTGCTCTTAATAATGGACCCAAGAATCAGCAAAAAAAAAAAAAAAAAAAAAAAAGAGAGAGAAAAGATACGAAATAAAAAAAAAATTAATGCCACATAAAAAAAGAGACAAATCTGTCCGTCAAGTAGACGACTGTTTCGTTTTCGTGCTAAATATCAAGCCGAGAGAATCGAAACGGGAGGGAAATTGGGCGTGTGCCTTGCATCGTTGCGCTGTATTAGATGATGCACTGAAGTGGACAAGCCTGTAAACAGAAAGTTTCGCTTGGGTTTAACAGGGCGAATAATTAGGAAAGCAATACATTTAGTGCGACTGTCAATAAAAAGAAAGAAAGAAAGAAAGAAAGAAAGAAAGAAAGCAAAAAGAAACAAGATTTTAAAAAAGAAAGGAAAGATACATTTCGCTCCATTGCTCATATCCAATAGATGCAATATTCTCACTTGCACAACGCGGCGTATATACAATTGAAATTATTCAGATTAAGAGGAATGCATACAAAGCAAAACACATATATTTGTATTTATATATGTATATAAATCACGCATGCGCAGACACACCAATCACACATTCACACACGCATATAAAGATTGCAGTGCCGGGATGTTTAGTCAGGATTAAAGTGGATTAGTGCGACTGAAAAAATTAACTTATGGACGATCATGCTCGGATACGAACCTTTTGTTAATCTTAAATTAACTTGACACAAGGTTCAACTTGTGAGTCTTTGGATCCGACCCTCCACGAGGCAAGATTATGATACAAAATCGGTTTAATTGGGGTGCCTAGCAGGAAGTAAGCCTCCGACGGGCTAGCTTTAAAAAACTGTGTAGATTTCATCGGCATTACTCTTTAGACAATAAACCCTGCCTTCATCTGTTTTAGGCGCTGTCAGATGACAAAAATAATTAACAGAATAGGAACTATTCTGTTAATTATTTTATGATACTTTGATTTCAACGTCAAACTGTTCAGGGTTATTTTATGCCTAGAGGTTAGGAAAGCACATTGATTTTACGTTCATATCTATATTCTTGTGTAGTTGTTTCTTTAGAGTTTTTTTTTGCACACGGTACTATCAAATACGAATTATTTTGAAAGATCTATAGACGATACCCTAACGACTACTTCCACTCCGGGTCAGAGTGGGGCGTGGTAGGAA
>CM042161.1:41906384-41913884 GCA_023376005.1 Doryteuthis pealeii
GCCCTTACATTTACAACAATGCACTTGAATTTAATCGAGAGAATAAAGCAATTTCCTATCAAATTTGTAATTGAATATTAATTTTGATTGGTCAGTAATGACACTGCATATCCTTTTCAAAATTAACCATGTAGAGGAAGGGATGGGTAAACACCCCAATATATATATATATATATATATATATATATATATATATATATATAAATGAAAAGTTGACATACCGGTAAATTTGGTAACGATGGTTAATAAGTGTGGAAATCAGGGGGTTAAGTCAGCGATATAACAAATACAAAGTGCTCAATACTAAGTAGAGCAAAATGGGTACAAGAGATAAACTACTCGAGTTTTACCATAAAGATCTTCAGGGTTAAATCCACTGAACTAATCGAGAC
This sequence comes from Doryteuthis pealeii, assembly GCA_023376005.1. NCBI lineage: Eukaryota > Metazoa > Mollusca > Cephalopoda > Myopsida > Loliginidae > Doryteuthis > Doryteuthis pealeii. The sequence goes on from CM042161.1 coordinate 41,906,777, forward strand.
ACCGATTAATAGCAGTCGATTTCACGAGTGTGGTTATTGCATTAAAATGTTTGTTTTTAACATTTTAATGCAATGACCACACACGTGAAATCGACTGCTATTAATCGGTGTCTCGATTAATTCAGTGGATTTAACCCTGAAGATCCTTATGGTGAAACTCGAGTAGGTTATCTCTTGTACCCGTTTTGTATATATATATATATATATATATATATATATATATATATATATATATACAAAATTTAATAGAAGGTTGTCAAAAAATACCGTAATTCTGTCGAATAACTTTTTTTTCTAGTACTGGCCAAACATTGGAACTGGCGTAGTCGTAAAAATTCGCCGAAAACCATTTTTGACTTTTCAGTCAGAGGTGTAGCAGGGGGCCGAATTCTGCTGCCATACATATGGCCAATCATTGGCTACCCTTGTAGTGATTGACTAACAGTGATTACTAACAGTGTTTAGTAACTCAACGTAGGCATCTGAATTCAACCTGATACCATTTATACAGATTTTCGAGGAATTCTGCTGTACAAACGCAATCGGAGATGCTGTTAGCCACAGCATCGTAGTCTCCATTGCAATTCTCCAGTTCATGCCTGATTGTTTTTACAGTGACCAGGGAGCATTGGGCAGCAACCATTATCTGCTTATTTTGATGGCCGTCGCAGATCACCATGATACAATTTATTCACTTCCATGATTCAGGTGGGTTCCAGTCATCCATTCTATCTGTCAGGTAAATGAATGAAGAAGGGTCCAAGCTTTTAAATGATGCGTAGTGTGCGCCAATAACCAAATATAAGTATGTTAAATTTATCCCGAACACCCTATATATATATATATACACACACACACACACACACATATATATATATATATATATATATATATATATATATATATATCATCAGTATTACGTTCAGCATATACACACATTACGTTCCACATACACACACATTATTTCTTACAAACATTCAATTTATTTGGACATATTAACATATATAGATATAGACTTTCCAGCAGACGCACACACACACGCACACAGACACACACACACACACACACACACAGACACATACACACACAAACGCACGCACACACAGACACACACAGACACACACACATATATATGTATATATATGTATACATGTATATATAACTTTCGTTTAATCAAGTATTAATTATGTACAATCATGTCCTGACTTATCTTTATAATTTGTGTTCTAATTCTGTCTGAAAGATTGGATTATATATACCTGCGTCTCGGTGTGTGGCAATAGGTTATTCTGTATTTGGCTTGTGTAAGTGTATGTAACTATCTACTTGTGTGGTTGTACGCGCGTGTGTGTGTGTGTTAGAATGTCTATAAACATGCGGAGATCTCCAAATAAGTAGTAATTTTGTAAGAATTAATGTCATGGTATTTTAAGACTCAAGAAATATGTATCAACAAAACGATTATCTTTTCCTTAAGAGAACCATCAGGAAAAAATGTTCATATATATATATATATATATATATATATATATATATATATATATATATATATATATTATTTATGTTAGTATGTATGTATGCATATACATATATACATATTATATTATAGGGGAATAGAATGAGTGTGCGTGTATTTATGTGTGTGTTTATTTATACTGGCAACAATTTGATAAGCTATGAGTGACAAAGTAACAAGATCTAACGATCTCCAAAGAAGCTAATAAAAATATTTCAAATAATAAAACGAAAATATAAACAAGAAAGTGTGGAGGGTTAGAAACAAAGAATGAAGACAAAATTAAAACAGAAAAATGGCGGGGATTGTCGATGGGAAGAGTTAATAGTTAAATAGAATGTAATAATAATGACTTAATAATCTCACAAATGTATTTACCTTACTAAACAAAACCTTTCAAATATTAAAAAGCAAGCTATAGTTTACTCCAAGGCTTTTTTCAAGTCAAGAGAATCTTACAAAACAGAATTCATTATAAAAATATCATTTTTTGATTATATATTATCGAAAAGATATATATATATATATATATATATATATATATATATATAATCCTTATATAAAATCCTTTATATAAAATCACTTAAAATTATCGGTTCCTTATACACAATATGTAATGGAAGTGCGTGGTGTAATGAGTAAAGTCATGGGAAATGGACTCGTCGCTCCGAGTTCAAATCCTGGATGTGGTAATTACATTTCACTTAGCGCTAATGCCTTTGGAAAAGGTTTGAATCCTACTCTCTCTCCAGCTATGGATGAATGGTAGGGCAGACTGGGCCCTTTAACCTTGGTTAGGCAACCGGTCTAGGAGAAGGAAAACTCTGAATTCAAACCTGTTAAACTCCGCTTAAGAAATTGACCTTGTGTCACATACTGCTCGTGCGGAGCGGTTGGTAAATATATATATATACAATATGTAATTGGATATACAAATTTCTTATAAGTATTTTGTTACCATAATGATTATGAAAATTATGCAGTTTTGATTATGCATAAATTGAAATAATTGAAATGTAATGATATATTTTTCTTTAAATATTATGAGTCCATGACACGTCACTTCGCTGACAGATAACATTAAAAAGTAATTTGATTCACAAACAGTTTTCACTTTTATCAAAAGTGTTACCTTATTTTTTTCTTCAGAGATAAAATGCAATTATGGCCAAAGATCTTAATTTACACATTTTATTTCAAAACGTTTTTTATACGACTGCTTATGCTTAAAGATAATGGAAACTGATATCTTTTAAAAACAATCTAAAAAGAAATCAAATATAAAAGATTTCAGTTGAATAATTTTATCTTTACATAATTTTCTATCCTAATTGTAACGTAGCATAAATAATAGACACTTATATACATATTCACACATTTTATATCAACTTTAAGAAAGGATTTAATTTTAAATGATAGTAGGAATGAGGATAATCACTAACTTGTCTCCAAGCTATTGAGGCGGACTTAGAATACACTGATTGTATTTTCCTCAGAGATGTAAGACCCCATATGCACGCCATCCCCTAAAAGGGGATTCTTAGTTATGACACTAAACTACATCTGATCTTGATGCTCCAATGCTGGGGATTTTCGAGCACTCCTTTATAGGTATTACTCCCAGATTCATCTAGTGAAAGTATCTATTAAGGATCCACCTATAGGTAAAATAAACCTATTGATAAATAATTCGTATCTGATTGGAGTATATGCAAAATAAAATCTCGTAAGATTGGTTTGGTTTGGTTTGTTTTGTTTTACGGCATATCAACCTCAGTGGGTCATTTAATGCCGATAAAGTTTTGAAATAAATCAATTCTTAATGGATAACACAATTTTTTTATAAATACATTTTTCTATTTAACCCATAGATGGGACCCTAACATGTTCTACCACTCCGGGTCAGAGTGGACCAAGGAGCAATGGTGATGAATTGGGTGCTCCACATTCCCCAAACCTCCAAAACTGGAACCACACCATCAGATAGAGTTTAACGTCATTCCCATGACATGTAGACCTGCAGCCACCGCCTTCTAGCACCCATATGATAAAAAGGGGTTGGGGTTTGCCATAAGGGCAATAGGGTTGGGAAATCATATAGGTGCTAGGGCTTGACGTGACCAGCCGATTGATCCGACCGCTAAAATCTCGTAAGAGACAATTACAAAAAAATATCTTGGTGGCATGTCAACCCATCTAGAGTTATTTTATGCTTAGAAGTTAGGGAATCCTGTTCATTGTATTTACATTTTTTGTGCAGTTTTTGATATACTTTCAAGTAACTAATAAATATCAAAATTACTTTAAAAAAGTAAACACTTCATTCTTTTTATTTTGCAATATTAATGTTTTATGAGCCATTGTATTAATGTAGTTTAAAATCAAAAAGGTTTAAACTGATATTTCAGCCATAACTGGAAACCTATTTGGTACTTAAACTTCAGATTATAGTGGATCTTCGAGGAATGATCAGAGCTTTAGAACTGGAACCTTACCCCTTGATGAATTTTAATCTCATAGCCAGTACAAGATATATAATGGACTCTCCCGTCGATTTTCGACGTATAAGGGTTCATAAACACAATGAACTTACACACAGGGATTTTTTTAATAGTGGTGAAGGCTTGTATTGGACCATCCACACTTTTTGGCACAGTCGATAGGAAAGAATTGGTGCATCAAGGGTTGCCACAAACCCAATCAACGACCGACCTCAGGAATTTTGAATTCAGAGTTATTCCTCTCCTAGACTGGTTACCTACACAAGGCTGAAGAGCCCAGTCTGCCCTACTATTTAACCCATAGCTGGAGGGAGAATATATGGATTCATACCTTTCCCAAGGGTATTAGCGCTATGTGAAATGCCAACAGCTTCGACTAGGAATTGAATTTGAATCGACGAGTCCATTTTCCACGACTCTAACCACTAACCCGCGCGCCTCCACAAGATATCTATTAATAATGGAGATTGTCTGTATTTCTGTCTGTAACAAAAACTATATCATAGCTCTACGCCACAGCTTACGTCACAATATTTCTGATGCTATATACACCCAACATTTGAGTAAGCAATTTTAAATATTGTTTTTTACTCTCGTCCTTTTTTTTTTTTACAGTAACAAGAAGTTAACTAAAAAGCTTACAAATAAATAAATATTTATGATTTTTAGTAAAATTGATGTGGAAAATATTCAAAATAATTGTTTGATTATTACATGCATGCAACATTTTATTTGAGACGGACGGGGCTCAGTTTTCATTTCAAATTGTTTTTTGTTTTTTTACTCCTTTAATAAATATGAGGATTTGTCTTACTTATGATACAAACCCTCTGATATTGAACTTTTAACTCCCACCCTCTCAGGCAATGTTTTTCAAAAAATAATTTTTACGACGTCCGGAGGGTGTTTTCTGTTGCTAGTATATATAACAAATAAATATAGTAATTCAATTTCAAATCATTCATATGAGTTACGATGACTTCTGAACAACAAACCAGTAAATAATCTGAGGTCTGTGTGCCTAAAAAAGTAAAGCTTAGAAAGATTTTGCATGTCATTGTATTCATACGTTGAGCGTTGTGTCAAACTAATCAAAATTGACCATAAGATAACATATAGATTATAAAAAACTTTAAATGTGCTTGAAACTAACGTGATTTAGAAGATATGGAATTGAAATAAGACCAAATGCTTTTGAATATTAAATTACTACTACACCTACTATTAAAAGAACAACAACTAATTAATACTACTCGGGCACTCTGTCGTAGTGTAATTGATAACAAGTCTGTTTCGCAGACAAGTTCTTATTGAATAATACATTCGACTCTTGGCAGTTTCTCCATTCTTGTGAATGTGTGCCAAATTTAACATAGGCTTAGTTTTTCTTAAAACCCTGTTGTTGCGTAACGGTTTTCTGTATAAAAAATGGTTGAGGCACCTTCAACGTAAAATTATCTTGAACTTTTTAGTAGTATAGCCATCCTGATAATGAGCCATGTCTCATGCGGCCCACCTTAATAAAAAAAATTACCCATGTCTGATCTAATCAAAAAACATTCTGTTAAGAATCTATGATTACAAAAAAAGAGAACAAGATTTTGTAGATCATTTTTGTCAGTTGTATACTAACAGAACATTATTTTTTGTATATTTTAGAAAGTTTTTCTCCGGGGTGACAAATCCCTGTAGCGTAGAGGCTAACGTGCTGGACTGTGACATCGTAGTAAGTGAGTTCGAACTCCAGTCGCGCTATTATGTTCACTTTCAGACTGATACCTTTGAGAAAGGTATGAACTCCTTCATCGCCCTCTATGTGTTAAATAGAACCATAACTGGCTTTTATATGGCTTTTACATTAAATAACTCACAAAGGTTGATGTGCCATTAAAGAAAGACATCAAATCAAAAGTTTGCCATTTTCTATAATTTCTGTGTAGAAAAGCCAGTATAAGAAGTTTATATATAATTGACACAAATAAGTTCAAATAATAAGTTTTAAGTTTTAAATTTCTATAATAAGTTTTTAATAAGTTTTTAAGTTTTAAATTTTTATCAATGAAAAAGATTTACTGAATAAAATTTCAATTTACTTTATAAGTGTGACACAATGGGGAAGTGAACATAAAAGAAAAAAAAGAAGGAAAATAGAATATTATCGGTCCATGCGTATGTATATGTGTGAGTGTGTGTATGTATATGTGTGAGTGTGTGTATGTATATGTGAGTGTGTGTACGTAAAAGAACAAAAGTATCACTGAATCAGTCAATAAAAGTTCAAGAAATCTATAAAAAATGTAATTACACCTTGAATTGAAGCTGCTTAAAGATAAATATCTTAAAATGGCTAGTTTTAAGAGAAAATGGGTCCCAAAATGTTTTAAGAGAAAATGGGTCCTAAAATGTTTTAAGAGAAAATGGATCCCAAAAAGCTCAGTCTGAAAATTGTCGACTGGGAAAAAATAATCTTCGCAATTGGGGAAATTGGAGTCGTGTGTCTTCCCGGTAAATGTTATGGCATTAAATCAGGAGCAGGTTGTGGTTGGTGAAATCTGCATATATATCTGCCAGAGTAAGAATGTCGTCTCAGTAGCAATTTGTAGATAGCAAATAAACAAGAACCACATTAAAGCCAGTCGGACTGTAAATTCCAGCAGTCAACAACTTTCTTGCCAGCTGGTGACATAAATTCAAGTGTTCTTTTCGAACTGGCCAATATTACAACGTGAGGTTATTACAATTAGGCAACGAAGGTACACGAGTTGCAGAGCGGCTATTATATAAAATATTCATAGAGTCTTTTTTATTGAAACAAATGTCTCATGTGAGAATACCCGCTCAGCAACTCGTGCACCTTCGTTGCACAATGGTGATGACCCCACGTTGTAATATTTTGTGCTGGCCGGTTTGAAAGGCACCAGCTAGAGACAGGTTCACAATAGAAAAAACACGACAACAAAGATCAGATGACAGGACGCTTATAGAGGAAGATGTGACACTTTGTGCAGTTTGTGGTGGAGCAGAGGCATTTAATTTTTTGTCCTCATCTCTCTAGAAAGTTATCTTCATTATAAGTCAACTACAATTGTTC
>CM042161.1:41918884-41926384 GCA_023376005.1 Doryteuthis pealeii
AGCTATCAAGCTTATTTCCCTTTCATTCTGTCGACTGTAGACCTTAAGAATCTTTCTACACTGGTATCTGCTATTTCTATTATAATCTTTTTTGTATTTTCACTTTAAAGACCAAAATTGGTCTCTTGGTATAGAGAAGAAGAAAAACTCGTTTTGCTAAAGTTAAGTCTTATTTACTAAGTCTTGCTTAGTCTAGCACACAGGCTTCCTCAGGTTGCTAACGGTACCAGTGGCCACCCGACTTATATACTTTGCAGGCTCTTTGCTGCTTAACTTAAAATGATCAAGCAGGAACAGGTGTTTTTTGGTATAACATTTGCCGCCATTATCTCAAATAGTTTGCGAGAATAAAATAATGTTTTTATAAACCAATTACAAATACGACAGCTTTTACATTTATGGAACAAAATTCTGAAAAAATAAACTTTCTTTTTCTTTTTTCAAAACATTCCCCTCATTTATTGAATGACCCTCGTATTTCATGAATACACGTCATATAAATAGATGGTTCTTTTTCGTCCATTTCCGCTGGAATAAGAAAAGAACAAAACGTCGCAAAATCTGTTGGAGTGATATCCATATTTTTAGGTAGCAATCTCTGATAAAGCTAGTGTATCTATTTTTACTGTTATTTTAAATAGGAGACATTAATTTTATTTTCAGAGTGTCTGGATCAACACAAGGTCTTTTATATATAGGGATTTTAATGGGGAGTCCTGCAATGATCCAACTTGCGATTTAACAATAATGGATCAGCGAAACTACATTTTTTACCCCCATCTCTACCCAGACGATGCCGGCTAGCTGCTTCTAGTCTTTATAATATGAGAGAGAGAGAGAGAGAGAGAGAGAGAGAGAGAGAGAGAGAGAGAGAGAGTTAAGTTAACGTGGACCTGGAGTCAACAACAGGTTACTGACAGTTTCTGACCTATGCAATCTTTAGACCAGGTATGAAGATAGGATAGGCGAGAAACTGTCAGTAACCAGGTGTTGACTTCATATCCATGCTACCTTAACCTAAATATAAACGCTCTAAAATGATATTGAGCACTGTCGGCTAAGAAGTATATCACGCATATTATATATATAACATGAAAAAACATTAACTTGAATGAATCTCATTTAAAACTTCTGAATAAAATGTAATGTCGGATAAAATCAATTATTTCAACTATTCTGAACTGAAATTTTACAATTGATTACCTGGGTAAAGGAGCAAAGTATAATTGTTTGAAAGAAAATGAAAGCTAAGTTTAATATTGTAAAAAGAATATTAATGTTTACTAATTAAAACATTCACAGTCCTGTCGGTTGTGGAACTTAGAATATGCTGAATGTATCTCCCACTGAGAGGTATGACCTCCCCAAAAAGGGATTGACATGGGTATGACACTAAAATACATCTGCATTGTCACTTAACTCTTACATTGCAAATCCTCCAAGAGAAGAGAGTAATACATGCCCTATTGGAGAAATAGTGTCGAACTTAGAAGTGTCGTTCTCTCATGAACTCCAACACTTGGGTACACCAGGGTTGGTCAATCAACAGAAAAGTACATTCATCAGATCTGTGTGAACGCTGGGCGTGTTGAGAAGGACATACAAAGTGCGATGGTCAATAGCGACGGATGACGAGAGAGAGAGAGAAGAGGAGAGAGAGAGAGAGAGAGAGAGAGGAGAGAGAGTCAATGGAATCCGTGATGTCAGCATACCTTCATGATGATGATGATGATGATAAACAGATACTCCTTGAACATTTGATTTAATATGAGAGTTCATTTCTAGACCAAAGCTACCAGGATTTTCTTTTATTTCTCGAGGAATATTATTCAATGAAAGCGGATATTTGTTAGATATTATCTATGACTAATTCTAAAGCATTTACACCCTGTATGTATTTATTCAACAGCTTCGCCACAAGCAGGATCTGGCACGTTTATAAACGGAATAAGGCTGGTTTAAATTCAGTTTACCTTCTTATAGACTGATACATACCGATAGCTGAGGTGTGAGAACAGATAAATTCATTCCTTTCCAAAGAGTATTGGCGCAAAGGAAAACGCAAAAAGCTTCGTCCAGGATTTAACATGGGTCCTTGACTCCAAGGACGATAACCATTACACTAAATACACTAGCAGGATTGAAAGATTTTCTAATATTTCATGACATGACTCATAATTCGGTAGTTCCGGATGCTATTAACGAGGTTGTGAAGGTAACAAATCGCACTGGACACTGAGATGCCAAGCTCGCCTGATAGTATCCGTGTGCTACTCGATAGAATTGGAATTGTTTCTATTGTTAAGAGAAGGACCTCAGAATCCACATTTTGGATCTATTTGTCTTTGTCTGATCGTCGAGGTTCTTGCAACTCGAGTGCAATTTCTTGAACTATTCATCTTAAGCAAAACAAATGTTTGTTCTAATGACATGGCAACTCGTGTGGGGTTATTTTCTGTTAAGGATTTGCGTTTATTATTCCTTCATATTTATATTTATATGTAGTTGACTCTTCAAAATTTTCGTTCTTTGCACACACTTCAAACGACACCCAATGGGGCCACCTGTTGGCCGTGGGTGGCGACCGTGATGCTTAAGGATAGAGCCCAGGTGGATGAGCAGTTCATGACATGCAATACTCCACTTTGGCCCTATCTTGGGATAGACGGGCGGTCGGAGAGGCCCCTCCGATCAATCGGCTGGTCACGTCAAGCCCTAGCACTATATGATTTCCCAACCCTATTGCCCTTATGGCAAGCCCCACCCCTTTTTATCATATGGGTGCTAGAAGGCGGTGGCTGCGGGTCTACATGTCCTGGGAATGACGTTAAACTCTATTTGATGGTGAGGTTCCAGTTCTGGAGGTTTGGGGAATGTGGAGCACCCCTTCATCACCATTGCTCCCTGGTCCACTCTGACCCGGAGTGGTAGTACCTGTTAGGGTCCTGTCTATGGGTTAAATAGAAAAATGTATTTATAAAAAAATTGTATTATCCATTACGAATTGATTTATTTCAAAACTTTATCGACATTAAATGACCCACTGAGGTTGATATGCCGTAAAACAAAACAAACCAAAAACACTTCAAACGAACTGGAATATTTTTTAAACAGATCTAGTTGAACCCTATATGAGACCCTAAGAGTTACTCTGGGTCTGAGTGGAAACGGAGCTTCACTACTAGACGCAGTTTACTGTCCTCATCAGGGACCTCTTTTTTTTTGAAGGGGTACATTTCTGCCGAGGGAAACAGTCGGCTTATTCTAAGCCCCATTGGCATGGCGAGAGATCCATCTGTGTACTGCAAATATCCCCTTCTAAAATATACACGAGCGGGAAAATGCAGTATTTCAATCTGTAGAGAGCTGGATAATTTTAGGATTTAATATTTGGATAATTTTATTTAAACGATTCCAGGATTGTCTGAAATACAATTGGAAAAAAAATCAATTTGACTTGGGCGGCGAACATATCTCGAATAATTGCATTGATAGTTTCGTCCGGGGAATCCTTGGGAAAAATTAATTCTCTTTTATATATGTGTATGTGTGTAATAAAGAAAAATAATACATTTGTTATGTATATACGATAGTTGACAGCCTCTTAGACGCAATGGGAAAAAAAAGCAAATATTACGTACTATTCATTTCATTGATATTATGGCTGGATGGTCAGTATGAAAGAATTATGAAAATAGAAAATCTAGTTGAATTACGGTCAGAACTAGTTCAATTTATGGCCTTGTGATACAGATATTATCAGCTGGTCGAAAGATGTAGATGTATGAATAAGACCGTTATATTTCTGTTGTCACAAAGGCCCATGATTATATCGATGCTTCTGTTTAGGAATTGGTGAAAGATTCTAATTAATATTTCAGATATATGGTTATATGGAGAATTAGGATGATCGAGGGCAATCAAGAATCAACAAATTTTCAAAGACGTACATATACAATTTAGTTGAGAAAGGAAAGAGGATTGCTTTATTATCTAAGAGCATTTTAATGTGATTCTCTAAAAAAAATATAACGGTGGTACGCTATTTTGGTTGTGTTCTGCGTATATATATATATATATATATATATAATATATATATATATATATATATATATATATGCGTGTGTGTGCGTGCGTGTGTGTCTGTGTCTGTCTGTGTCTGTGTCTGTATTCATATATGTGTATATATATATATATATATATATATATATATATATGTGTGTGTGGTGTGTGTGTGTGAATGACATGCAGTGGGTCATCAGCATATGCTTATATATATATATATATATATATATATATATATATATATATAAAAGAAGGTCCGCAAAATGTATTATGTTCTCAGAAAAAATGTTTTATTCTTTTTATCTTACATACGCGACACGTGTTTCTGATCTGTTGTCTTCTTCAGGCATTTAGTTATTAATTTGGCAGAATATGTCCGATATTTGATAGGTTGTGTGTGTTTCTGCAATTTTTCTATTGTAATGGTTGTTTAATAACGGTTGAACGCTACGTTATTTTTTTCAATCCTTGCGTGCGATTTGCGCGTGACCTGCATGCGACCTGCGCGCAAAAATTGAGAAAAAATGATGTAACATTCCACAATCTTTGCGCGTAAGTCACACGCAGGTCACGGCTTGGTAATAAATTTATTAACTGAGCTTTCATTACTCTTTTAATAGGTATAGTTCATCAGATGTTCATTTGATATGATAGGTGTGTGTGTTTGAAATTTGTTTTTTGTTCTAGAGAATTTCTGTGTTTTTCTACTTAAAATTATACTTTTGGGGTGTGTGCAGGTGTGTGTTTATGTATATGTGTCTATGTTTACTTTTTGCGCGCGCGTTTTTTTTCTGAGAACATAATACATTTTTTTTCTGCTAACATAATACATTTTGCGGACCTTCTATTTATAAAATATTAAAGTTTCTCCCGTTGGAACCAAAACAACATCTTATATATATATATATATAAATATTATATATATATATATAATATATATATATATATATATATATTTGTGTGTGTATGTGTGTGTGTGTATCTGTGTCTTTGTCTGTATCTCTGTGTCTGTACATGTGTGCGTGTGTACGTATCACAATATTTTCAACTGTAAAATAATAATATAGAATGTCAATAAAACAGGATAAAATCTCACCACTCTGAGTTTTATGTTGCTCATCTTTAGGTGGATACGTCTCAATATATATATATAATATATATATATATATATATATATATATATATATATGTATGTATGTATGTATATATATATATATATATATATATATATATATATAAATCCAAAAGTCCAGAGAAAAAATCTTCCTTACGAATAAGCTCCCTGAAATAGACTATAATGCTCAATCTCTAAGTCTTTTGTTATTTCTTTACTTATATAAATATATATATATATATATATATATATATATATATATATATATATATATATATATATAAACTATGTAACTATACGTGTCCAAGCAGGGACAGCAAATGTCTGTTGGTTCCAGAGCTAATTTGAAAGATATCTAAACAATCAATAAATTTCACGATATCACTATCATAGAAGTGACAACGGTATTTTTAGAGGACAATCGAACACTGCTATAATGTGAAATTGGGGAAGTTTGCAATAGCGGAGATATTCTGGGTTGCTACATTTTTATATACGTTTAACTTCTTATGTTTAGCAAGATTTGAATGCTGGCATTTTTTTTTTATCTTATTGTTTCCTATTTAAGTGGACTGGGAGTAAATCATTTGTTCGCGATGAATAGGATGTTAAAGGCTGCAAGCCAACGTCTTACATTCGGCCAAAGATTGGTTATAGCGAAGTATTTGTGCGACTCATTGTACCGAGTGTTGGGCTTGTAAGCGATGCAAAATCTGACTGGATACTGACAGGATATTGTGTGGATGTTCCGAAATAGAAGAACGTACGAGAAAGCAACAAAGGAGGAAAAGGAAGGACTAATGATTGTCTGAGTAGAGTGATGGAACTGAATTGCGTTTTGTATTGAAATGCGACTAATCTGGTCTTTTATTCAAATCTGTCCCCCGCCAAAAACGGCTGTCTACTTGCAAAGGAATTACAACTACTTGGTTCGTCAACTTTATTGATACTGTGAGAAGGAAGGTAAGCCGGGGAAGGTTGGGGGTGGAAAAGGTATATAAAAAAGGTAAAGATGAAAGCGAGGCTAGAATAAATTAAATGGAGGAATGAAAGAGAGTAAATCCGGTATGAAGAAAAGATGGTAGAGATATTAAAAGAAATACAAGGAGGAAATGGAAAAGGAAAAGAAAAATCTAGAAATAGCGGGAGGAAGAAATAAATAAATGAAAGGCAAGTCAATCGGGGAAAACAAAAATAAAAGTAGAAAGTAATAAAAAAAAAAGAAAGAAATATGTTGAAGTAAATAAACAAATAAACAAAAAAACAAAAAACAGATAAATAAGAGTGTGGTATATCAGTTTGAAAAAAAAGAAAGAAAGAAAATTGATCGAGAGAAGATGAAATAAGGAATAACTGTGAATTAAGAAAGAAAGAAAGAAAGAAAGAAAGAAGAAAGAAAGAATGAAAGAATGAAAGAAAGAAGAAAGGACTTGCTAAAAGAGAGAGAAAAGTGACTTAGGATATAAAAAAGGAAATCTAGGAGAGAGAGAGAGAGAGAGAGAGAGAGAGAGAGAGAGAGAGAGAGAGAGAGAGAGAGAGAGAGAAACAAAGATAGATAGATAGAGAGACAAAGACAGAGAGAGAGAGAGACAGAGAGAGAGGAAAAGATAGATAGAGAGAGAGAGAGAGAGGAGAGAGAGAAGAGGGGGGGGAGTTTGCATAAAGGAAAAAGAGAAAGACATTTGTGGGAGAGAGAGAGAAGAGAGAGAGAGAGAGAGAGAGAGAGAGAGAGGAGAGAGAGAGAGAACAAAGATAGATAGATAGAGAGACAAAGACAGAGAGAGAGAGAGAGAGAGAAAAAGATAGATAGAGAGAGAGAGAGAGAGAGAGAGAGAGAGAGAGAGGGGAGTTTGCATAAAGGAAAAAGAGAAAGACATTTGTGGGAAGAGAGAGAGAGAGAGAGAGAGAGGAGAGAGAGAGAGAGAGAGAAACAAAGATAGATAGATAGAGAGACAAAGACAGAGAGAGAGAGAGAGAGAGAGAGAGAGAGAAAAGATAGATGAGAGAGAGAGAGAGAGAGAAAGAGAGAGAGAGAGAGAGAGGGGGAGTTTGCATAAAGGAAAAAGAGAAAGACATTTGTGGGAAGAGAGAGAGAGAGAGAGAGAGAGAGAGAGAGAGAGAGAGAGAGAGAGAGAGAGAGAGAGAGAGTAACGAGAGAGAGAAGATTAAGCGAAAGGAGAGGAGATAGGCATGTAGCGAAAAGAGACGAAGAAGAGAAGAAGGGGAGGAGAATTGTGATGACAGCAAACTAGATGAAGATATCATTAGAGGGAGAGAGAGAGAGAGAGAGAGAGAGAGAGAGAGAAAGAAGAAGAAAGAAA